>JAZKJV010007207.1:0-124207 GCA_037367405.1 Ottelia alismoides
TAGACCTCTTGGATGATATTTGCAGGTCTTCCAAGAGGGTGGATATATTTTGGAGGAGGAATCTAGAATCATCTTCCATGATTATCCTTTAAGTGAAAATATCTAAATATTTTGGTAGGAGGTGGAGAAATATCTATATATTTTCTCTACCACTCTCATTTCTAGAATCTTCTTCCAAGTGCATATCTTCACGAAGCTTCTCCATATGTTGGTGGAGGATATAGACCTTGCATATCTTTATCTGGGTAGAGAATTGTAGGCCCATATGTATAAGAGTCCATTATAATAATAATACTTCATAGGCAAGTTACAAATTATATTTTTGACAAGTATCATCCTTCGTCCCTATTTCTTTGTAGCCCTCTTTGTCTTTCCATGTTGTCCATCTTCTTTTTCGCGATCTTCTTACACCCCCCTCAACCTTCTTCTTCTTACCTGCACCTCTTACCTTTAGAGAACCCAACCTTCCTCATATCATTCATAAACATCCCTCTCCCTTACTCGTTCTCATCTACCTCTCCATCCCTTCCATCTCCAGGCAAAGCATGGACAGAGCTTATTAGGCTCCCTCCACCAATGAACGAGAATCACCACCTCAATATCTTTTATATCCTTAACGTCAAAGACCGAGCATTCTCGAGCACTCATCTTCTTACAGGACATTCGACTGAATAGAGGATATCAACCACTGTAGAATTATCACTCTCGTTTATTTGGCATCTCACACATTTCCACTAGCGTTGGACTCCAATCGTGTAGCTCCATCATCACTGAGTTGTATGCGGCTGAAACCCTAGTCGGGAATGAAGGATGAGATCATCTTTGTATAGAAGTTGTTGGATTTGCAAAATCCCTCCCCCACCGAACCATGTTAAGGATTTGAATTCATGTAGGGCTTCCGTTTTTGGAAGTGGTTAAATTGACTCAAGATTAACTCAAGTAGTTGACTCAAATAAAATTTAAACTTACGGTAGGTTTCATAGTGTTAAACATATCAAAATTGGGGATCGGGTTGATAATTTAATTACAATGTTTACATGTTTAAGAAAGTAATTAACCGTTTCTAGAGTTCAAGGTGTAAAAATCCCATATATTTCTATGATGTTACGTGTATACTCTTCATGCCTTTATAGATAACATCATAGTCACCGCATTTTTTGATTTTGTGTCAAGAAAGGCAGGGAGATTATTATATAACAAATTGAGCCTTATAGCTACACTGTTGTGACTATAATCACGGCCTTTTTTTAATCAATGATGAGAGGATTATTTAACCCTCTCTCCCCCATGAGAGCGAAAAAGAAGAAGTTGACGGACCATACCAAAGCCTACCATACATGGAAATGCGAAAGCAACAACCATGACTCCTTCTATAGTACATATAGAGAAAATCGCAAAAAAAAAAACATAAAATTATACACGAATAATGTAAAGTAGCTCTACCATATTGATTTTGACTTGTCCTTTGACGCGCTTGGGAAGTGATGTCCAATTACAGGTCAAGGGAGTGAGAGAATCTTTTCTAAGCCAGCTGATGCTCCCTATTAAGATCAACAATAGTTACGCAATTAATAATCATGCAAGAACTCCATTGCCTGAACATAGCGAGTTTCTCCTTTAAGCCAGTTAAAAAAAAAAGTAGGATTGTCAGTTCCAATGTGGTTTCCATTGCTTGAAGGGGAGTTTGCTAATTGTAGACTAAGCAGCAGTGTATAGGTAATGGAAAGCCCTCCCATGAAAGTGACCACATAATTAGGAATGACAAAGCTAGTAGAGTAGGGCTCACGAGAATCATTGCAATGGATACCAATCATTAATCCAGAGGGAGGTTTGTTTCAAGAGTCGGATTTTGAGATGGATCCCCTTTTAATAATCAGATGGAGATCAATATCATACCACCATTGATCCAACTGAATATGAACATCAAACCAAGAGAGAATCATGCTTAATGCTTAATTGAGTATCTGATAGACCATAATGCCCAATAAATAAAGGTAGGGATGAAAATGGATGTACATATATTCGTATCCGATTCGCTATCATATTCGTTTTGTACATATTTTGACATTCGTATTCATTTTAAAATAGACGTGGATATGGATATCACTTTGACATTCACTAATATTCACATTCGTATTCATATATTCATTTCCGTACATAAGTACAGTAATATATTTATTTTATAACTGTGCGTAACAACATTTTATGATTGCATTCACCAATGTTGATATAATTGTTATGAAATTATATATCTAGTATACATATTTTATGTGCAAACCATCCTAAACATGTATATTTTAATTAATCTATTAAAATTTTCTGTTATTATTCGTATCCAATTCGTATTCATTTTACATTCGTATTAGTTTTCAAGGATATGATAACCCATTTTTTACACCAGTCAATATTAGTATCCGTATTTTAAAAATAGATAAAAATATGATTATACATATATTCATATCTCCGATCGTTTTAATCCCTAAGGGACTGTTTGGTTGCAGGGTTGGGTAGGGTTGGGTTGGCCCAACCCAAGGTACCCCTCCTTCCAGTCCTCCCAATCCTCATCACAATTTACTATTCACAGAGGTATCCCAACCCAACCCAACCTTTTCCAATCCTACAAGCAAAGCAAAGGTGATTACAGAGAGTGTGTCTTTTGAAGTAATATGAGTAGAGCACGAACGAGAAGATGAGTGACTGACGTGGGAATGTTCCCTATCTTTAATCTAACGTGGGAATGTTCCCTGCCTATACTATAGGCTATAACGTATGCTTTAATATACTAAAAAGGTCGTTTCCTTATTCATCCAATTTTGCCAACCAAATCTCAAATGTTTTTAAAGACAAAAAGATAATTTTTCAATGTTTGCAATATGATTATACTCAAAATTTCTTTTCTAGCTATTCCGGTCTTCGAATGCATGTCACCTATTGAGTATCGTATTATTCTCGAATATCGTCTTATGATTCCTCTATTTCTAGCTAACGAGGCATATCTAATATACCACAATTTTACTTGGACGCTTTTGAAGAGGATGAAGTTCATTGTTGTGAACTCTCGAGTTTTAAATATATACATGATTTTGTCGGGGATGTCATTTATGATGTACTCAGATAGGTTGAGGTTGCTTCAAAGAAAGAAGCATTTATGAATTTTTTGACTGATCCACAAGAGGAAAGATCCACATTTAAACCCACAGATTTTTACTTTTTGGAAGGGTTGGAGAAAATCATGCATGCATTGAGTTAACTGGAGTTGTTCCATTGGTTGGCCCGATAAAATGTGATTTTATCGTGGGATGCACTGCACAACAAGCTATCTCGGCTAAAGATGCTAAACATACGAAATCTTGCTATTGACAGTCAATATGTTTTCATCCCTTTCAGTTTTGATACTTTTGGGTTCTTAACAACTGAAGCGGTAAAACTCTTTGGGAGGGTTTAAAGAATTATCCATAGCAATGTTATGCTTCCCATGTCTATGAATGTTGAGCGTCGAATAATTGAATTTGGTATCAAAAAGGATTGACGATGCAGTTTGCCACCCGTCTCCCATCAGCCTCTTAGTAAAAGCACTTTTTCCCTTAATATTAAGGTATTATCTTGTATGTAGATTAGTTATCAACATAGTCATTCATACATGAATGAGTACCTGGCAATCTGGTTTAGAAATCAAGAAGATATGGAATCGTATTATTGACTTAATTTCATTTACATTTGTTATTGAAGGATAAAAATTTCACACCACAATATATATATCAGTTTAAATTTTATGGTATGGAAATAGTAAATATAGAAAGTATATGCAAACTCAAATAAATAAATATTTAGAAAGGATACCAATGCAAGTTTTCAGCTTTATCATAGTAAATGACGGGAAAGTAGTTACAGCTAATTATAGTAAAATGCCGCGGAAAACATTACCAAATTGAGACGAGTTTTAAACTTGTTACATCCCATTCTAATTAGGGTAAAATGGGGCTGCATGACTTAGCTCACCCCTTTATTTCATCTGTTTATTTTTTAAATTTTTTTTGAAAATTTCGTCCGTAGATTTTCATCAATATATCTCTATATTATGTTATTAAAATTTCGTGTGAAACAGAGATTCCAAATCATCCATCCAGACGGGGTCATTTTTAGCAATTACGTTACTGTTTAAAAATAATTGTCTGGATGGAGGTTGTAGGAGTCTTTGTTTCATACGAAATTTTAATGACATAATATAGGGATATAGTGATGAGATTTCACGAAAGAAATTTAAAAAAATAAAAAAACTGAGCTAAATTACGCGGGGATCAAGTTAACTCTCCCAAGGGGCAGCCCCATTAAACTTTTCTACTTATATGAAAATTAGATATCCTTTTTTGCTGATTTTTGAATTTGTATTTGCAACGTTAATGCGATTTTTTTATTGTTTAATAAAGAAACTTTATCTCACAACAAATCATTTCCGAAGAAGATAATTAGTATCTTGGTTAAATCACATATTATATTTCAGAAATACCTCATTTTTTAGGAAGCCGATCTACTTATATTTTGTTAAGCTTCCACGACCTTACTCTCTTGACGTTAAAGGGGACGGAGGCGTATTTGAGGCTTTTTTTTAGTTTAAATGTTGTAGTCTTCAGTATTTCTATCTGAAAACAAAATAAGCAAAAATAAAAATAGGAATTTTTATCTAGCAGACTCTATAAAACTTTTTAATTTATCTCTATGATTTTTTGGTACAATGTAATTATCTCATCGACCTAACAGATTACTAAGAGAGTTAATGGAGTAAGGGTGCGTTCGGTTCGGGAATAAGCAGGAATAAGGATGGATAATAAGGAGAATAAGGGTCAATTCTTTGTTCGACTGGAGGATGGGAATAAGGAGAATAAGGTGAAATAAAGGTAGGTAAGGTGGGATAAAGATAGAAATAAGAGTGAAATAAGACGAAATAATGAGAAATAATCGTACCACTTGAAATCGTGTCGAGAGGAGAATTGGCTCCTTATTTTAGAGTCTATTCTCCAACCGAATATGCCTTAAGAATTGATAAGTTTACGAGATCAAGAAGAGAATTAGATTACTGTAAAGGTTGTAGAAGTAATTGATAAATTTTATAAAATCTATCAGGTAAAAATCCCATAAAAATAACGCCGGGAGAGCTAAATTCCCAAAAAAGCAACGGCAACAAAATCCAAAGACAGGTCAGGGTCAATCCACCCGTCCTAATCCCACGACCGAGCCCACAGTCCATCTCCCTCACCTCACCACTGCGAGACCACGCCCCCACCGGGCTCAAACCTATCTGCTCCTCTTCCACTCCACTACACCACTCCTCATGGCCGCATTTTGGATTTTGAGCCTCTCTGAGCCCCTCTCCTGACACCGCAGCAGTTGCCTTTTCTCTCTCCTTCTCTCCCTCGCCCATTCGTCTTCCCCACCACTCCTCCTTCCTTCCCGCCACACTTCCCTACACACACACACCCTCCTCTTCCACACCCACCATGTGATACTCTCGAATCTTGACCACCCACTTGCGGAACTGTACGATGGGCAAGGCCACCGGGTGGCTGAGGAGCATCTTCTCCGGTGGGAGGAAGAAGACGAGCTCCGATGGGAAGGACAAGAAGGGCTGGAGCTTCATGAAGTCCCTCCGGGACAAGGAAGGTGGAGACCAGATGTTGGTCACGGGGGATCGGAAGAAAGGTCAAGCCGACCCACTTTGCTACTCCGTGTCGTGCAATGCTTGCGGCAGTGGTGGTGCGGGAAGAGCGGTGGTGGTCGGCGACGAGGAGGAGCAGAGCAAACGAGCTATTGCGGTGGCCACGGCCACCGCCGCGGTCGCGGAGGCGGCGGTGGCTGCGGCGCAGGCCGCCGCGGCGGTGGTGAGACTGACGAGTATGGGAGCGGCGTACGCTGGAGCCTCGGGGAGGAGGAGGGACGAGTGGGCGGCCGTTCGGATCCAGTCCGCCTTCAGGGGTTATCTGGTGAGTTCTCTGCAATAGATCTAACGGATCCCGTCTGTTTTTTGCCATTATTCCAAGTTTTTGCAGTTGGGTTTTTCGTTCTTTGCATCTGTTCTTCATGTAGGAACTCTGATATGGTATCCGAATCTTTGCTTGTGTTGTTTCTAGCAGACCAAAATAGTTTTCCTCTGAGAAATGTTTTCGAGATCTAGTAGAACCCATATAGTTAACGTAAGAAAATCTCCTGAAAAGGGAGCTTTCCAGATTTAAATTTGCACAAATCTATATTAAAAGAACGCCTAAGCGTGTCCTACATAAATAATTGCAGCAACTTGATCCTTGCTTAAGTATCAAAAAGTCGCATTATGGTCCAGACGCGATTTCGAAATCCCTTGAAGGTTCCCAAAAGCTACAACATTTGGTGTGTACAGCACCCATCAACTCTGCTTCTGAAATTCGCAAGGCACCAACGTACTTAATCGTAATGCCTTTAGAACTACGTACTGTACAAATCATAGCAGGAGAAATTTTATTATTTTTTTATCACCGCTTTAATGGGTTGTTCACACGTCGCTTTCGCCGAAGCAAATCTTCTATAATTAGGACCCTGAGCAGCTGCCTTGCTGAGCTGTGGATTATCTTCCAGCTGATAGCCACGGTGTTTTATTTCAATGTTAAATCGCGTGACGACGCCCTACAAATAGCCTGCATAGAGAATTGGCGCGTTGGGAATCTTATAGGGTTGGTCTTTTTCTTAGAAGCTGCGAGCTTTGCTTCTCCACTGGCTTCTTGAAGAATCCCGTGGTTTCCATTTTGGGTGGTAGGGGTCGATTCACGTAGGGCTCCTGCTTGTGGAAATTGCCACAGTGCAATGCGGCTTCCAGGTTCTTTTTTGAGTTGGAATGGATGGGGACCTGTTGTTGCCATTGCCTTACGTACTTTCTTCAAAAAGGTCCGGTAAAAAAGATATCACCATTGTTGGTTGGCATGATTTTAGCAACCTCGCAGAGATTCCCCATCAGCGGTGTGCTGTCCCATTCCTGAGGCCGTCCCTGTCAGTAGGGAGGTAAAGAACAGCGGCACTATTGGGTTGTGATGTATTTACTGTATAGTTGCTGCTTTTGCTCGATTTTGCAAAGATTAAATGATGCAATTGTGATTTGATCCTTGATTGTATCTTAGGCTAGAAGAGCTTTGAAAGCTCTGAAAGGACTGGTGAAGATCCAAGCACTTGTAAGAGGACACATTGTAAGGAAGCAGGCCGCAGAAACTTTGAGGTGTATGCATGCTTTGGTGAGAGCTCAAGCAAGAGCCCGGGAGGGCCGATCTCTCGATCAGCCGAGCAGCAGAGGATCCAGGCGCCACAGCCTTGTAAACACTTGCATTTGATTGCAGTTATTGGTGATGTGATCAAAGAATTCAATCTTCCATACCGAGAAACTTAAGTTTCTAATTTATTGTTTTTTTTCAGGGATCAGTACCATCTGGGAAAGATAATATAAGATCAAGCAATGTCAAGGTGGTATGTTGTCAATGTGTAGATAATCGATCATACTATGTTGATTTTTTCTGTGTATTTATTTCTTGCTGTATGATATATGAGCAGAAAAATGCCTCAAGGGTAAAAGATATGAGCACGGTTGATAAAAAGGTTCAGAAATCCTCCAGTTGGAACTGGCTGGATCACTGGAAGGAGGAACAATATCGAGATGGCCGAGAATCTATGTCAAGAACCAGCAAGACTGACGACGAGAAGGATGAGAAGATCCTGGAGATAGATGCTGGCCGGCCGCATACCAAGCCCAGATGGCGAAACACCCACTACTCCGTCTGTTCCACTATGGCTTCCGATCCCAACAGTCACAGTTTCACGACAATGCCGGATTCTCCATCAAAAGATTCTACAGTAGTTCAGCGCTCTATACGAGCCCATCCTCCGTCGACATGCAGCCACCACTGGGCTCGCTTATGTTTCCCCTTGAAGGCGTGGAGTACTTCGAGAGTCCTCAATTCTACTCCGCATCTTCTCGTTCGAGGAGAGGGCCGTTCACGCCATCAAAGAGCGAGTGCACTCGGAGCTTCTTCGATGGATACTCAGGTTATCCGAACTACATGGCGAACACAAAGTCATCCCGCGCGAAGGCGAGGTCACAGAGTGCACCAAGGCAGAGGCCTGAATATGAGAAGTCGAGCTTCCTCGGTCAAGTGCATGGCAGGGGGGCGAGTTCTGGTTCATCATCTCAGAGATCAATGCAGCTCAAGTTTACGGCAAAGCGTACCCGGGGTCGGGGAGGCTGGACAGGCTAGGCATGCCGAGTAGGGTGTGAGAACATGCATGTTAACATGGAATCAAATTGTCTGAGAAGCTTTGAGGGAAAGGTGACCGTGTTTGTCTCTTGAAGAGTTGTCCTCTGCATGGGTCTGTAGCTTTGCTGACTTGTGATTAAAAGAGGTGTGTGATCTTTATGTCTGTCTTCTGCCTCTGTGGACTTAGAAGCTCAATGCTTCTCCACTTGTAAAGCCAGTGCTTGGTTTTAAAGCATCGAGCTTTCTGGCAATCAAGGTTATAATATTACCGGCCTACGACCTTCTCTTGTTGCAGGAAAAAGGTATGCATGCTCTTCTTTTTTCCAAATAAGAAGAACGAATAAGTGGATTTTATCCCTAGTTATCCTTCGATTGGTTTTGGAGATAAAGAAAGCAATGACTGTGATGCTGAACTATGACTTGATTCAACATAGTCTTGGTACGATGATAAACTATGGTTGGGAATTATCTATGTTAGCATAGCCTGAATATTTCTGTGTGTATCAGTAAATGACCTTATAATGTCAGGATCTGCTGCCTGATATCAAAAATCTTCTGCACAGTTATAGCCATGGCATCAAATTTCAACGAAATTCAATTGAATTTTTGTCGAATATCGAAATCCTGTCGAAATTCGATCGAAATGACCGAAATATGAGGGCTCTAGCACAAAAATGATCGAAATGATCGAAATTTCAATCGAATTTCAACCGAAATTCCATTGAAATTCAATTTCGGTCGATCACTGAAATGGTGACCGAACCGACATTTAAGGCCTTGGTTGTAGCTTCAATCAATGTAAGCCGCATCGCGATATATCGGTGAATATCGGTGATATATCGGTATCTGATATATCGGTTATATGGTCGATATTTGCATTTTCAGGGTCATTTTCTTCACAAAATTGGAACGATTTGGGTGATATGGTGTCGATGTATCTTATTGATAGTAGTCGATACCGATATTACCTACGCAGTTGCATTAGCAAGTTGTTGCCTAATTGCGATAGAAATTCGATGTTTAAAATAAGGTTTTTATCACTTGTGCCTCTCTGAGATAACACAATTTCAGTTATACTCCTATCGTTTTTGGTAAATATCAGTTGTGCTCCTCACTTCTTTCTACGTTATCACCTTGTGCCCTTCTGTCAGATTGACCGTCAATGAGTTGACTTAATCATGGTTTTTTTCAAACCTTTGCAGTTAAGAGGGGTATTATATCCAGATTTCTTCTTCATTTTCTTCCTCCATTTGTTCTTCTTCCTTCCTCTTCACAATTTCTCTCTCTTCGTGACACCTTCCTGCATCCATCGAATCTTTAAATTTTTGCATTTTCACGGATATATCACTCATTACAGATCAAACGGTGAATTTTATTGAATTTTTATTAATCAATTAGTAAAAAAATTTATCTTAATCTAACAAAAACTGAAAGCTCTCCAGTTTCAGCCAGACAGACAGAGGAGGAGGGCGGAAGGGGGAGGCACGAGGGAGGGGGAGGCGTAGGGGGCAGGGGTGATATGAGGCGAGGATGGAGGTGCGACTTGGGGGTAGGGGCGGTGGCGGAGGGGCGACCTGGGGGTGGGGGGCGGTGGTGACATGAGGCGACGTAGGGGGAGGGGGAGGTGCAGGGGGCGCGGGGCCTGGGGGCGCAGGGGCGGGGGAAGACACAGGGGCAGAGGAGGCAGGGGCCAGGGGGCCGTGGAGGTGTCGGGGAGGGGTGGTGGCGACATGGGGCGGCATAGGGGGAGGGGGAGGCGCGAGATAGAGGGAGGGGATGTGCAAGGAACGCGGGGTGCAGGGGCGAGGGGAGGAGGCATGGGCCAGGGGGGTCGTGGTGGTGCCGGAGCGAGTCGACATGGGAAAGGGGGGGGCGAGGTTGCGGGGGCACGGGGCCTGGGGGTGCAGGGCGGGGGGATGAGGAAGATGAAGAAGAGGGGGGGAGGAGAAAGATGAACAGTGCGTGGACTTTTCAATTCATTTGTTTTCATTTAATTCCTGATGTGTCCCTAAAGTTAACGTCCGTTTGCGATTGAGATGGTCGGAAACTAACCCGAGGGGTACAAGTGATAGAACGACAAAAAGTCAAGGGCACAACTGATATTACCAAAAAATAGGAACATAACTGATATTGGAATATCTCAAAGGGACATATCTGATAAAAACCCTTAAAAACAAGTGTTCGTTATAGTTGGATTTTCACATAAAATGGAAATAATTTGAACGAGTAAATATCAAACAATATAAAAGCATTGGTAAAAATAAATGTTCTAGCTGCCTTATATATATGGATGACTAATGAGTATAACAAATTATTTTATGAGACATTTGATTACATTATCGTAGCATTTTAACTCGTCTAATTTGGACGTCTAAAAAGAAAGTTGCCGTATTGTAACTCCAAGGATGATAATCAATAGTGAAATTTAGGAAAGCATCGATACTTTTCCTAATCTACGTCCTACAAACCAGGGTTTAAAAATCGGATCGGACCGGCCAGACGGACCGGGAACCGGCCCCGACCTAGTCGGTTCGGCCGGTTTTAGGTAATTAATTTTTTCAAAAAAAGAAAATAAAAAATCGGGTCAGATCGGTGGTCGGACCGGGTTGACCCGAATTGACATGGATTTGATGGTTTAGTATATTTTTAAAAAATAAAGATCTAAATAATGAAATAATATGGTTTTTATCATTTGTACCCTTCTTAAATTCTACAATTTCAGTTACATCCCTCTCTTTTTTGGAATATAACTTGTGCCACTACTTTCTTGGGGTAATTTTCTAAAAGCAACTATAAATAAATTATTACAATATTATATTCATATATAATGCTAGAAAATGTGACTACCTTTTGTAGAGTTTTATTCGAAATAGACGATCATGTTTTTATTTTGAAAGATAACATTTTAAATGATTATTTCATTGATATATAAATACATATCACATATATCTATTCGATTTTATCGGTTCAAAAAATCGGTTCGACCGGTCGAACAAGTAAATTAAGCCCGGTCCGATTTTTTCCGAGTCGATATGAATGATGACGTTATGCTGACATCATCACCCGTCCGACCGGTTTGGATTGACAGTCCGATCTGGTTGGACCAAACCGAAGACTAACCGGTTTAATGTCCGATCCAGTTTTTAAAACTTTGCTACAAACTATCTTCATGATTGTTCACTTATGATTGGCTAAAAAAGAATATAGAAATAAAATAAATAATAAAGCCATCTCTGAGTACCGCTTGATTTGAGGATCCGAAACCTGTTTTATTTATTTTTGGATAGATTTGAGTCTCGATTTTACTACCCATGCAGGTTTGGGTATGAGTTTGAGATTGCCTTGTGAGTACTTGAACCTGTTTAAATCCGAATATATAATAAATATATATAAATATAGATATGTGTGTTGTGAGGGTTGATTCTGTGAGAGTAAAAAAGAGTTAGATCAAGAGATGACAAGTTTGTTTATTTATATAGTTAGTCAACTACTAACTTTTTTCTAGAATCTTCGATCTTTATTGGTTAATTAGTAGTTGACTAGTCTTGAGATTAGTCAAATAAAACATGATCATTAGCCGATTGAAATTAAGAATTGTTAGCTAGGGATGAAAACAGATGAGATATGGATCGGATAGCGCTTATTTGCATATCCATATTCGCATCATCTCCCATATCCTTAAAAATACAGATACGAATCCGAATCAGATATTTATCGAATCCGAATACGGATCGAAAAAAGAGCGAACCCGAATACGGATCGAATAAAGAACTGATCCAAATATGAATCGAATAAAGAGTGAAATCCAAATATGGATCCAATAAACATGGAATCCGAATACATATCGAATAAAGACCACATACGAATGTGAATTGGTTTTTATATCAAAGTTCATAATGATTTTAAAAATGTAAGTGAGATATAAATAAGTTGCATCATGACAAAAGGAAGTGTCGAGGTGACTTACATTCTTGACCGGAAGCGAAAAAAGGATGGCATTTCATAAGTTTTGTCCCTACTCATCCCCAAAGAAACGAGAATTTATTAGTATCGTTAATATATTGTATTATATAATATATAATACTAATACAATAGCATAGGGTTGCAGGTGATATTATATTAACAAATATATAAAATAATATTAAATATTCTATCGGATATCCAGATTTGAATCCGGATATTCAAACCATTACCATATTTGTATATATATCCAGAAAATTTTTACAACTCATATCCATATCCGATCCGTATTCGATTAATATTCGGATACGGATACCCATATCCGGCAATTTGCTTCAACAACTTTTTTTGTTTAACTGCCCTTACTTTTGTTAAGGGTACATAAACATGCACTCCTCCTTTCTTAGTTATCTTGTACTTTAGTTCTTAATCCTTTACATAAAGTGGTATAGAAAAAAACACTTGCGCAACCGACACATGTGCTCTTTCTTCTTGAATTTTGATCTACGAAAATAAATATTATAATGATATTTTATCATTATCAAAAGTAAATCACTTATCACTAACATATTCTTCATGATAGATTTTAGGATTTTGAGAGGATCTTAAAATTTTTTGAAGGGGTACGAAGAGAGTTTAAGATGTGGAATTTCGTATTAGAGATTGATTGAGTTCATAAATCTTTTATTAATTTTGATTATTGTTATTGCGGTTTTTTGGTATCTTGAATAGATCTTTACGCATTAAGATTCGATTGAAGCTAAGTGAGGAGCATTAATCATTGGATTTTGTTCAATGTAATAAATAAGATATTCATTTGCCTTAAAAAATACAAGGTACAATGCTAAAGGTGATCGATTATTAATCAAATTTATTTATTTTTCTAAAACTCCACTCTACACAGGAAACTGAATCTACAAAGGAAACTGAATCTCATGTATGAAACTGAGGATTTTCTATGTGAATCTATTGAATGACCAATCTCGTAAATTTGGTTTAAATGTAAAAGTTTGTTCGACATTCTGACATAGCATCATGAACCTCCAAAAGGATTGTAACAACCCGGATCCTACACCCAGTCAGTTATGGGGGACTACTAATCAAGACAACTTGTTGTGCTTGTGCTCAATTGGAGCTCTTGATCACAACCCAAAATTCTTACGCACTGGTTGTCTAATAGTAACCAACACTACTTATAAGTTACTACTACACTTTGTGATTACTAGATGTGATACTATGTTTGAGGTGGTACGGGGACTTTAGAGACATCATGAACTGCTAATCTTCACAGCTAAAATTATGACCAACCTCAATTTCAAAAACCAAGGCGTGTATTTTATTACTATGGATTGTATGGTTGGCAAGTATGCATTTTATAATCACATTTGCAATGAATGTACAGACTCCCTTCCTTCAACTTTTCACCCCTTCTCAGTAGTAGACCTGGTCAAAATGCAGGTCGGACTGCCTCATGGGCTGGGCCCAACTGATCGAGCTTCAAAAACCTATGTCCAAATCTCGTCCATGGGTGGGCTCATAGTTTATTTTGGTCTTTATCCATTGAAGTTTTTAATGGTATTTAATATGTATAAATGATTTTGTTAACAATCATTTATACTTTATATAACTAATATAAGTAGTTTACATGTTACTTGACATAGAAACTATTAAATTTTATTTTAAACTATTGTCGCTATGAAAACTTTGAAGTGTATCATATTAATACATGTATTATCCAGCTTATATTTATATATTTTTTATTTTTAACAAGTCGGACCGATCGACCTATCTACAAATATCCTAATCCAAACCCGACCTACAAACAGGCTGAGCGCTCTGCTTTCTGGTTCATCAGTGATGTGTGCACCTCCACCCGCGTATGCGATGCAGGACGAGGCGCTTGGACTCATATGAGCATTGGACTCGTTGTGCTCAGTTATGCCTATGGTGCAGAAAAACAAAAAAAGAGATGAGCCTATACTCACCTGAAATCCAGGAAGGAGAGTCTTCTCCGTTAACTGGATCCTCCGACCACGAAGTCTAATCTCAGGCCTCACTAGGATTCATCCCACCCACGAAGACGATCCCAACCCATTGACAAGGTCTACTCAACAGACAATAAAGACAGACTCCAATTAATAACCTCGTTACAGCTTCAGTTATGGATAAAAACATGCAAATATTACTTATGGGGACGAGCGTCCCTTTAGCAAGGTTGTTCATGTGCACTAAATTTAGGTATGCAAACGGTCGGATACGGATACGGATATAGGTATTACCGTATCCTTGTCCGTTTTTTAATACGAATACGGATGCGGATATGGATATTGACGGTTATTAAAACTATTTTACTATATTCTTTAAAACGGATACGGATGTAAAACGGATACTGATCACACACGAATAATGTTATAAATACTCTATAGAATCGACTTAAATGTATAAGAATTTGATGGAAAATACAGGATATTAATTCACTAAATGTATTTTTATCATAAAAATTATATTAACATAGTAAAAGAAGATAGAGAATTATGTTATATAGGATTAAAAATAAATCTATGACTATATTTATATACGAAAACGAATATACGCATACAGATACCGATATTTGTGGATATCAAAACAATATACATATCCGTATACATTTTAAAATGGATACGAATACGGATGTCAATATATATATATATATATATATATATGGGGAAAATGGGGCTGCCCCCTAGGGGTAGCCAACATGGCTGCCCCCACCCTATTTTTTGGCAATTTTTTTATTTTTGGAATAATAAAATCATGTATATTCATCCCTATATCCCTCCTATATGCCATTCGAATTTCGTCAGAAACAGAGACTCCTACGGCCTCCATCTATATGTCATTTTTTTAACGGTCGCAGGATTTTTTAAATCGACCCTGTCTGGATGGAGGTCGTAGAAGTCTCTGTTTCTAACGAAATTCGAATGACATATAGAAGGGGTATAGGGATGAATATAATAGTGATATTTTTTCAAAAAAATAAAAAACGAAAAATGGGGTGGGGGCAGCCATGTTGGCTGCCCATAGGGGGCAGCCCCATCAACCCATATATATATATATATATAGGGCAAAATGAGGCTGCCCACTGGGAGGAGCCAACTTGGCTGCTCCCATCCTTATTTTTCCCTCATTTTTTTCTTTGGAAAATAAAAATTTGTAAATTCATCATTATATCCCTCTAACATTCTATTAAAATTTCGTCAGAAATAGAGACTCCTACGGCCTCCATTCAAACAGGGTCGATTTAAAAAATCCTACGACCGTTAAAAAAATGACGTCTGGATGGAGTGCCTAGGAGTCTCTGTTTCTGACGAAATTTTAATAGAATGTTAGAGGGATATAGTGATGAATATACAAATTTTTATTTTCCAAAGAAATAAAAAAATGAGGGAAAAATAGGGGTGGGACTAGCCAACTTGACTACTCCTAGGGGGCAACCCTATTTTACCCATATATATATATATATATATATATGGGTAAAATGGGGCTGCCCCCAGGGAGTAGCCAACTTGGCTACTCCCACCCCTATTCCCCTTATTTTTTTTATTTTTTTGGAAAATAAAAATTTGTATATTCATCATTATATCCCTCCCACATTCTATTAAAATTTCGGTAGAAACAGAGACTCCCAAGCCCTCCATCCAGACGTCATTTTTTTAACGGTCGCAGGATTTTTTAAATCGACCATGTTTGGTTGAAGGCTGTAGGAGTCTCTGTTTCTGACGAAATTTTAATAGAATGTGAGAGGGATATAATTATGAATATATAAATTTTTATTTTCCAAAAAAATAAAAAAATGAGGGGAAAATATGGGTGAGAGTAGCGAAGTTGGCTACTCCCTGGGGGCAGGCTGCCCCGAGGGAGTAGCCAACTTGGCTACTCTCAACCCTATTTTTCCCTCATTTTTAATTTTTTGGGGAAATAAAAATTTGTATATTCATCATTATATCCCTCTCACATTCTATTAAAATTTCGTCAGGAACAGAGACTCGTACAGCCTCCATCCAAACATGGTCGATTTAAAAAATCCTGCGACCGTTAAAAAAATAACGTCTGGATGGAGGGCTCAGGAGTCTCTGTTTCTGACGAAATTTTAATAGAATGTGAGAGGGATATAATGATGAATATAAAAATTTTTATTTTCTAAAAAAATAAAAAAAATGAGGGGAAGATAGGGATGAGAGTAGCCAAGTTGGTACTCCCTTTCCATTTTACCCCCCTCTCTCTCTATAAACGATGATCAAATAAGGATATATCTATCCGTTTGCATCCCTAGCACTAATCGGATCCCGGCGTTGCACCCTCGTCCGTCCGTTCTCAACCCATTCGAATCCACACAAAACACCCCCTCCCACCGCGACCACCTACGTTCTTACTCTCCGCCTCCACACTTCTACTCTCCGCCTCCGCCACAGATCTCCACAGCTCCAGCCACAGCTCGTCGCGCTCGCCACCAGATCCCATCCCGAGAAGAGGCGTGCCGAGCCCGCGGCGGAGGCGCGTGGAAATGGGGCACGCCAACCTCCTGGCCTCGAGGCGCGGCGCCCCTGCGCGCCACTGGACTCTCCTCGATGTCGTGTCCTTCTGCTTCCTCGCCGCTGTCGTCGTCTTCTTCGCTCTCGTCTTCACCTCCCTCGGCGACTCCTTCGCTGCCTCCGGCCGGAGGACGCTAACCCGCGCCTCCTCCTCGGATCCGCGCCAGCGGGAGCGGATCCTCGCGATTTTCGACGACGACCGCGGGCGTCTCGGAGGAGGGAGTAAGGGCGATGCGGCGGTGGTGATCGACGCGTGCTCGGCGGAGGAGGTGGATCACATGCCGTGCGAGGATCCGAGGAGGAACAGCCAGCTGAGCAGGCAGATGAACTTCTACAGGGAGAGGCATTGCCCTCTGCCTGAGGAGATGCCGTTGTGCTTGATCCCGCCGCCAGAAGGGTACCGGGTGCCCGTGCCGTGGCCGGAGAGCCTCCACAAGGTGTGATCTCGGGGCTTGGCTTTGCATCTGTTCCTTTTTTCTGTCTAAATTTTATTTCATGTCTTCTCCGGCGGGATGAAACGATGAAATGCTGAGTTGCAGTTACTTGAGCATGTGCTCGCATACGCAACAGGGGCTTGGCTGAGTTCACGTTGCTGATTTAGTACATCATAAAGATCTCGTGAGGTTATTTTTAATGTGCGATCTTTGTTGGATGCTCGTGCAAAAGGTTGTAGACATAATGATATTTTATGATTGACGAATTGTGTTGGGGTTGAAATCTTTTAGAATATCATGACATATTACCGACTCACCAGCTGTTTATTAGTATCTGGGTGCCAGTACAATGTGGTTATGTAAGGAGGTCAGAGGTCATGTATGGAAGGTGTTATGGTTAAAATATCTCGAGGGAGGCTGATCCTTTATATGTTTGGGCTTTGTGATTGGTTGGACAAATATCTGTACTCTTGTCTTTACTTTTTATTATATTTGTGAATGATCAATATGTTGAGATATTTGTACCTTTTATATTCATTTCTTATTTCACTTTCTTTCATGTACTTCTCTTGTAATTTACTTAGGAATTTCCTCATATATAAGAGAGCTCTAGGGTCTCAATTGTTAATTGCAATTTTATGTTCCCTCCAATATGGTATAGGAGCAAAGGTCGTAGACCGAGATTCCCATATCCCACCAAAAACCCTAACCCTACACATCCTCCTCGCGTCGCTTCCGTCGGCAGCTGCCGATCTCCTCCACCGGCCTGCAGGTCGTCGATCACCCCAGCCGCCTGCCGTCAGCCGACCACCCCAACATCGGCCGCCCCCTCCTCATGATTTTGCCGCCGCCGCTGCTTTGAGGGTCACCCCATCTTCTACGAGTTGTAGTTCGACCGCTTTTACAGGCTTATACGGTCTGATTTTGACTAGAATCCGTGATTTCAAACATATAAATCATGTTTTTTTGACCCCAAACTATAACAAGGATTGTAGAGGATGGTTGTATGAGTCTACGCATACAACTGTTTCTTTGTATGATTGTGTAGACTTGTTCAAAATAGTCTACTCCCCAGTTTAGGTCTGGATCTTCGATAATTTTTTTCGCCATGTTAGAGAACAAGAGTGACGTTTTTTCGTCGTCCGGTGCCTTCAAGGGCATGGCTCCTATCGTGAAGATGGATGAGACCAACTACGAGTTGTGGTCCATGCAGCTTCACACCCTTATGCAGTGTCATAACAAAGAGCACATTCATGAAAGCAAGATGATGCTTATGCGCGGATTTGGCTCTCCGGACGCTCACCACGGAGATTGCCAATGACATCGTCAATCAACCCAGTGCCAAGGCTATGCAGTATATTTTAGCTGACACATATGAGAAAGCGAAGAATGAGAGCAGAATCCTCTCGTTGCAATATGACATTTTCTCGACCAAGCAGAATGATCGGCCTCTTCATGCCCACTTCCTGCATCTCCGATGCATGTTTGGGCATCTTCGTAGCTTTATGCCCATTACTACCAGCATTGAGCAGCAATAGCCATACATGAATACCACTATGACAGGAGTCTTTCTGCCATCCCTTGACTCAGAGTACGATGCATCACATACTCAACTACTTACTGGAGAGACGATATCACCGATGGTAGAGGTCTACAAGACGCTGAGCAGAATCACTACTTCGTCTATTATCGTGGCCCGAACTCCCTATGATGGTAACTTCTTGTGGCGGTGAGGTTATTTCACAGTTTCAAGTGTGAGGATCCTGTGATCGAGGAGGAGGATGTCAGCATGGCCCATGCTCACATTACCACCATCCAAAACATTCGTAGGAGACATGCTATTTGAAGCATGGGTATCCGACATCTGCCCGTGTAGGTGATCAGACAGAGACTATTCCAATTCCTTCTCATAATGCGAGGCTTGATGATATTGTCTCTACATTGAGAGAGATGATGACCACACCGTTCGTCGAAGCTTCTCATAATATGTGTGGAGATCGAGCTTAGTTTACTTCTTACATATCTATCCCTCCTAGTAGATAAGTGGTGATTGCTAATGGGGTTCATTTACCCATTGTTGGCTAGAGGAAGATTGTTCTAGGCCCATCGATGCGCTTGCAGAATGTCTTACATACTCCACCATTTTAGATTAATCTTTTGTCTATTAGTCAGATTACAAAAGATTTACATTGTCGTACCATATTTGATCCTTCTTCTCTTGTGTTTCAAGATATACTCACGGGCAGGGTGATTGATTGTGGCCGTGCACAGAGAGGACTTTACATATTGGTCCAACCTCCGCATGCTGGTGTTGCTACTATTCCTTATGGATATGTTTCTCCTTTCATGTGGCATCTTCGTTTTGGACTCCTTCCTCTGTAGAAGTTGTGTGATGTTCTCCCTCAAATCTCTACTCGTACTACCTTGGAGTGTGAGGCATGTCAGCTTGGGAAGCACCATCGCTCTTCTTTTCTAAGTCGTCATAGTAGTCAGTTGTTTGAGTTGTTTCATTTTGATATATGGGATCCGAGTCATGTTCCCGATCATGAAGGACATCGGTTCAATATGTTTGTTGTGGATGATTTCTTTAGATTATCTTTGATTTTTCCGTTAAAGAATAAGTCTGAAGCTGGTATTGTTATTAAATAATTTCTTATTTCAATTAAGAACATTTTTCTACTGCGGTAAAGTTTTTTATTTGCACTGATAATGCCTTGGAGTTTTCTACTTTACAACTGTCTGACTTATTTAGATCTCTTGGTATTATTCATCATGCTTCTTGTGTTTACACAGTTACACTTCACAGCAGAATGGTGTTGCTGAACGCAAACACCGTCACTGTTTGGATGTCACGAGGACTCTCTTGATTCAAAGTCGAGCTCCTCATTCGTTCTGTGGTGATACGGTCCTCATTGCATGTTACTTGGTGAATCGCATGCCTTCTACTGTCCTTGGAGAAAGTGTTCTTTTCTTGATTGTGTTTCCTGAGAAGGATCTATTCTCCCTTAATACCATGGTCTTTGGATCTGTGGCATTTGTCCACAATTTTACTCTTGGTCGTGACATGCTCTCTCTCCTTGAGTTGTCAAATATGTGTTCGTTAGTTATTCTCGTACCCAAAAAGGGTATAAATGTTTTGATCCTGTAGGAATAAGCATTATGTGAATGTTGATGTTATATTTTTTTGAGTCTATTATGTATTTTTCTCCTACAGACAAATTGTCTAACTCTGATTTTGGAGAGGATGGCTTTGTTCCACCACCTTTGTTATCTCCACCAACAATACCTCATGTTGAGTCTCGACCATCTCCTCCACCTCCACCTCCATCTACGCTGACAATAGTTCTTGCCACAGTTTTATATTCACATGTCCTCTACTCGCCTCTCTACTCATGCGTCTTCCCTGTCTTCCAGCACGCCTCAAGTAATCGAACACATTGTTTCTACTGATGGTACTGGTGATATATTTGTGCCACATGATATTGTATAGGAGGAGTTGATACCAGAGAACAGAAAGGCCGATGACCTTGATGTACCTATTGCCTTGAGGAAGGTGTGTCGTAACTATGCCACTTATTATCTAGCTGCTCATGTTTCCTTGGATCATCTTTCAAAGGAGTACATGAAATTTGTCATGGGATTCTCTGCTGTTACTATCCCACGAACATACCAGGAGGCCATACATGATAGTCGTTGGTGACTTGCTATGGAGGAGGAGATGGCTGCTTTGCAGTTTCGTGGTACCTGGAGTGTTGTCTCTGCTCCTCCAGGCACCTCTGTTGTGGGGTGCAAATGGATCTTTACATTGGTGCAACGGACATATAGTAGTGTAGATCGCTACAAGCAAGGTTTGTAGCACGAGGGTTCAACCAAACTTATGGGGTGGACTATTAGGATACCTTCTCACCAGTGGCCAGACATTCGACATTGCACATTCTTCTATCAATTGATATATCTCGGGACCGACCTCTTTACCAACTTGATGCAAAGAATGTATTTCTATATGGAAATCTACAGGAGGAGGTATATATGCGGCAACCACCGGGGTTTGCTGCTAAAGGGGAGTCTTAGAAGGTGTGCAGGCTACACCGATTCACAGCCTGAAGCATGAGATTATATGATGAGGACACTAAGGAGGTAGATAAGAGGAGATACATGGATGATGGGGCTTGTTGGGATTCTTCTTTATGCTACTATTACCAGGCCATATATATCCTTTACCGTAAGCAAGGTGAGCCAGTTCATGGAGCAGTTCAGGAAGGTTCATATGGATGTTGTCTATATGATTTTGAGATATCTGAAGTCTGCATCAGGTACTAGCAGAGGCACATCTCTTGAGGTGACAATTTGTGCATATGCAGATTATGCAGGATGTCTTATAGACAGGAAGTCTACATCTAGCTTTGCTATTTTTGTTGGGAACTCACTCGTGTCATACAAAAGTAAGAAGGGGACAATGATTGCTAGATCAAGTTCTAAGTATGAGTACATGGCTATGACTCATGGGAGTGCAAAGATGATGTGGGTTAGATCGGTCTTGACTGATATTGCTATTGAGGCACCTCTTCCTATGCAGCTTCTATACGACAATCAAGCAACTATTTTTATTGCCAGTAATCCTGCATTTCATAGACGGACCAAGTATATAGAAGTGGATTGCCACTATATCAGAGACATGATCCAAAAGGATCTCATATCCACCTCACATGTTTCTACTGGAGACCAGACGACCGATATTTTCACTAAAGCTTTTGCTAGAGGTCCTTTTCAGAGATGTTCCAAGGTGAGCTTGATAGACATATATGCTCCAACTTGAGGGGAGTGTTGAGATATTTGTATCTCTTTATATTTATTTCTTATTTCACTTTCTTTCATGTACCTAGGGCTTTTCTCCTATATAAGAGAGCCCTAGGTCTTAATAATGGATTGCAATTCTATTTTTCCTCCAACACAGTAATCTTGAGTGACCATCCTTTTTCTCTTCAAGGAAAAAAATGTTTATTTGACTAAGATCTCGGGACTAGGTTTTAGACCAAGTTCCCTTCCCAGTTACTGGTTTATATCATGTTTTTCTTTTTTACATTATTTTCATAACATGCTATATTTTTTAAATTGTGCTAGGAAGTTATTGTTGACATCTTGTTTCATCCTCTTCCTGCCATAGATATGGCATAGCAATATGCCACATAATAAAATAGCAGAAAGAAAAGGTCATCAAGGTTGGATGAAAGAAGATGGTGAATACTTTCTTTTCCCAGGAGGTGGTACCATGTTCCCTGAAGGAGCTGTAAAATACATTGAAAAGCTCGCGCAGTTTATCCCAATAAGTGGTGGTGTCTTGCGAACGGCGTTGGATATGGGATGTGGTGTAAGCATCAATTTAGACATTTTTTTAAATTAGTTTGTTGCTTTCTTTGTGATGTTAGACTAATTACTCCTGCAGGTTGCCAGCTTTGGAGGGTATTTGCTCAAGGAAGATATACTGACACTTTCTTTCGCTCCAAGAGATTCACATAAATCGCAGATACAATTTGCACTGGAAAGAGGAATTCCTGCATTTGTGGCCATGCTTGGCACTCGGAGGCTCCCATTCCCTGCATCTTCATTTGACCTGGTGCATTGCTCACGATGCTTGATCCCATTTACTGCCAACAGTGAGTTTTCTCCACTTGTTCGGCTCCCATGAATATATTTTGATATAGGGCAAAACAAAATTCCGGCATCTGGTAATGGGAAATTGCAGATGGCACATACTTCACGGAAGTGGATCGTTTGCTCCGGCCAGGAGGATACCTTGTCATTTCTGGTCCTCCTGTCCAGTGGCACAATCAAGACAAAGAGTGGGCTGATCTCCAGTCTGTGGCTCATTCCCTCTGTTATGAATTAATTGTGGTCGATGGTAATACTGTCATTTGGAGGAAACCTTCTGAAGATTCCTGTCTACCAAACCAAAATGAGTTTGGGCTTGATATGTGCGATGATACTAATGACTCTAATGAAGCATGGTAAGCTTTGGCACTGCATTGTTGTCGCATTTTGTTATCAAGGTGATCAATTTTCTAGGAGCTGCACCTAAATCTGTTTTTCAGAGCTATGGATTAACTACTGCATCTAGTTTTTGGAATGACGCCTATGAAATGGATGTGCTGAAATGCAAATTTACAATATGCAGGTACGTTGGCTTGAAAAACTGCGTCAGTAAAATATCCGGTGAGACTTCTGTGGGCTCTATTCCGAAGTGGCCAAACAGACTAACTAAATCTCCTGCAAGAGTCTCCATTTTAAAGAATGGAGATGGCATGTTCCAAGCAGATACACGGCGCTGGACCAGACGGGTTGCATACTATAAGAAAAATTTGGGTATAAAGCTGGGGACTTCGGCTATACGCAATGTTATGGATATGAAAGCATTTTTTGGTGGATTTGCCGCAGCTTTGTCAACTGACCCACTTTGGGTCATGAATGTTGTTCCTGCTCAGAAGCCACTTACATTAGGTGTTATTTATGACAGAGGTCTTATTGGGGTCTATCATGATTGGTAATAATCCTAATGCCTTATCTCTATTCAAGAGTAGCTACACGATAATTTCTTAAATTCTGCTGCCCTTGTGGAAACATACAATTCAATGTCCTTATGATAAATGAGATGGACCATGCATAGTGCTAGAAAAAGATGAGGATGTCTTTTTTTGGACTCTGGTTAGCAATGATCCTGGGAATGTATATCACAGTTTTCCCCGTTTGGTGGGAAATGCTCTTCTATGCCCACTAAATATGCATTACATTTTTTAATAACCAAAATACTGTCACTTACCCAGTGGACAGCTTGCACCAGCATAACTAGGTGAGAGTGTGGCTTGGAGTAAAATTAATGATATATGTCATATCTAGCTTCCTCAAGAAATGGCGTATCTGTGCTCAGATTTAAATTATTCATGTTTCAGCATTGAAGAGTACATGCTCATCTAGTTGCATTTATCCGGATCTCTTTTCAAATATTTTCTTTTTGTTTTTTTGGATATGCCCACTTAAGGCAGGAGAATGCTTGATGGTGGTGGTTGTAATTTTTTGGGATACACTGTGTTCATACTTGTTATTCTGATATGCTAAATGGTGCAATTTGCTTTAAATTCTGGAGGTACATGATTTCAGATGCGTCTATAGGATATTCTAAGGATATAGAGGTTGGGTTTGTTGCTAATATATTTGCTGAGAATCAGTCAGGTGGGTTGTTACATTAGCTGACCCTACTTAATGTGGGAAAATGCTTTGTTGATGGGACGTTGGGTGATGTTTTGCCAGTGTCCTTACCTTTTTCTATGTGAAAATGCTTGTAGAGATTAATTCATGTTTGATAGCTTAAACAAAGTACATTAGTTCAAAGTTCTCAGAAAGGTCACGGAATCATCTATATGTAAACAAAGTTATTTCAAAGCAGACATGTTCTTTCTTCCCTTTAGAGGCACTGTACTGTACTCGTCTGTTGCGGTGGCCTAGATATCAATGAAATTTATGCATCACGCCTTTGCTTATTTAAATTGTTTTATAAAAATGCATTTTATTTTTTCTAGGTGCGAGCCATTTTCAACTTATCCGCGGACTTATGATCTCATTCATGTGGATGGAATCAACTCTTTGACAAAGGATCCAAGTTCTGGCAAGAGCAGGTATGTTTGGATTTATTTTAGTGGTTGAAGGTTCCTGTATTTTTTTTAACGAAACCAACTTGTCATATGCCTGCTAAAGAGTGCTACTTATTTGGAAAGGATTTTACATGATCATTTAAGTTCCTATAAAATAGAGTGGGTTTTAGAAGGGAGTTCCAGTTATGCACCCACTATGAACTACATACATAATTTTCCTTTTTGCGGAACTTCATAGCTTGAAAGTTATAGCTAAGTGGAATATTCAGGGTTGAGAAGGGCAATATTATATGAATCTGATGCGGATGAAAGTATTTCTGTTACTATATTAGTAAATATATGAAATATTACCTATTGAGTGAGTTATTTATTCAAAGGTTAAATGCATCAAATCTTGATTATATTTGCAAAGAAAGGACACCTGCCGCAATTATTTAGTTAGAATTGCAAGGAATCTGAGAGCATAGAACCAATGTATTTCTTACCTTTTCTCATGTTGTGGTCACTTTTATGAACATGTTTTTATGCAACAGGTGTAACCTAGTGGACCTGATGGTGGAGATGGATCGGATTTTGCGTCCTCAGGGGACTGCAATAATCCGAGATGCACCTGCAGTTATAGACAAAGTTGGGCGCATAGCTCATGCGATCAAATGGACTGTAAATATAAATGAACCTGAGCCGGAATCAAGCAGTGGGGAAAAAATCCTCGTCGCTACAAAACAATTATGGAAGCAGCTTTCTACCTCCAACTGAAAGGTGATACCGTATCGTTCACTGTTGCAATTTTGTCACTTTACTGTTAAATAGTTCTGATGTTTAAATGGAACTTAATCCCTACATAGTTGTATTTTCTTTACATGCTTAGTAAAAGAAATGTCCAATCTCATTGTTTGGCTGGAAGCTATTGCCAGTTTTGGGATGTTTTCGATCAGTCCCGACCGATAATTGTAAAAATGTGAATTCTTAGACATGTATATGGAAACCACTTTACAACAGTGCATAACTTCAACACTTACAGTGTTGTCGCAAATTTAATCGAAAGTGTACTCATTGTAATTTTGTATTACATGCTCGTATTAGGAGATATTGGAGGCGAGAGGATTAAGAAATATGTGTTCTATGAGCTTTTTGGGATTATGAAATAATATATGGAGTCAAAATGCTTGTTTGGATGTATTGAAAAGTGAGAAGATAACTATAAGATCCGATAAATAATGTACAATAAGGTTTATAACATCTAATTTTATTTACATTATTGTTTAGGGCTCCCAAACTTGATCCAATTGTTTTCCCAAATACCATGATTTTGTAGGTTATTGCATCTTGCTGGATGCAATTTTTTCTAATTACTATTATTATAACATCTAATTTTATGTGCTGTTACTCTGTAGGCTCTGGCAATGAGCAATCTAGGAAGACTTCCCTCTTTTTTTAATGATAGCCAAAGTGGTTTCCTATTATTGTTCTTTCAATCCAAAAATAGGAAATGTTGGATTTACTATTGTTGTATAAAATGTAATTGCAGTCTTTTGATATTAGATATGTATACGTTACATTATTTCTTATACTTGCACTGGTACACATCTAAAATCTAGTCAAAGTGCCAAAATGCATAAAAAAAGGGAAAAAAATTAGGGGAGGGTGAGGTGGGTGATGGATCGATCGATTAGAGGGTTGATTCTGTGAGAGTCAAAAACTGTGAGAACATGAGAGCAGTTATTTCTGTCATCTCTCTCCTGATTGATTGGAGGAGAGAGACGAGTGGAATCTAGTAGTACAGAATCACTGCTCTCACAGCTTTTGGCTCTCACATAATCATCCCTCTCTCTCTCTCTCTCTCTCTCTCTCTCTCTATATATATATATATATATATAGGATAAAATGGGGCTGCCCCTTGCGGGCAGCCAAAGATGGCTGCCCCCGCGCTATTTTCGTCAAATTTTTTTATTTTTTTTGAAAAATATCATCATGTATATTCATCCCTATATCCCTCCTACATGTCATTCGAATTTCATCAGAAACAGAGACTCCTACGGCCTCCATCGAGATGGTGTCGATTTAAAAAATCCTGTTACCGTTAAAAAATGATTGTCTGGATGGAGGTCATAGGAGTCTCTGTTTCTGACGAAATTCGAATGACATATAGGAGGGATATAGGGATGAATATACATGGCGACATTTTTTGAAAAAAAATAAAAAAATTATCAAAATAAGGTCGGGGGCAGCCATGTTGGCTGCCCCTTGCGGGCAGCCACATTGAACTCATATATATATGGGTCATATGTGGCTGCCACCGCCTTATTTGGGCAAATTTTTTTATTTTTTTTTGAAAAATAACACCATGTACATTCATCCCTATATCCCTCCTATATACCATTCGAATTTCGTCAGAAACAGAGACTCCTACGGCCTCCATCCGGACAGTAATTTTTAACGGTAACAGGATTTTTTTAAATCGATACCATCGAGATGGAGGCCGTAGGAGTCTCTGTTTCTGCGAAATTCGAATGGCATATAGGAGGGATATATGGATGAATATACATGGTTTTATTTTTCAAAAAAAAATAAAAAACGTCGAAAAATGGGGTGGGGGCAGCCCCATTTTTTCCTATATATATAGGGTCATATGTGGCTGCCCCCGCCTTATTTGGGCAATTTTTTTTATTTTTTTTGAAAAATAACACCATGTACATTCATCCCTATATCCCTCCTATATACCATTCGAATTTCGTCAGAGACTCCTACGGCCTCCATCCGGACAGTAATTTTTTAACGGTAACATGATTTTTTAAAATCGATACCATCGAGATGGAGGCCGTAGGAGTCTCTGTTTCTGATGAAATTCGAATGGTATATAGGAGGGATATATGGATGAATATACATGGTTTTATTTTTCAAAAATAAAAATAAAAAACACCGAAAAATGGGGCGAGGGCAGCCATGTTGGCTGCCCCCAGGGGGCAGCCCCATTTTTTCCATATATATGTAGAGAGAGAGAGGAGGTAAGCATAGTGGATGCAGGAATGTTTGGAGGTATGGATGTAAACATGTATTGATATATTTGTATCTGTTACGTTGCCCTAGCTGATTTACATACTTTGATATTTATATTGGTGTTTTTTTTTAAATGTATACTGATATGGATAATCATTTTGGTATTTGGAAATATCCATATTTGTATGTGTATATGTTTGAGTACATTAGTATAACTGTAGATTATTTCTTAATGCATGTAATTAAATTTATGCATTCTTTCACTATATTTGAAATAGTTGTTATGAAATGAATATATTTTATATACTCGTTTCGTGTGTAAGTCAGTGGTACTTGTATATTTAATCTATTAATTAACTATTCTATTATTTGAGTCTTATTTGTATCTGTATCCATTTTTTAAGGATTAGACTAGAGATGATACCTTGGTGTATGTTATTTGTTGATAATTCCTTGGTCTATATTATCCGTTGATGATATTGTGTCGATCGATGAAACTAGAGATGGAGTAAATGAGAAGCTTGAGATTTGGAGACATGTTGTAGAGACTTAGGTAGCGTTTGGTTCGCAGGTTACCTGCGGGTTAGGGGAGTTTACCCCCTTAACCCACACCCCCCTCTCTCCCCGTGGGCCTCACTTTATTCCTTTTTTAAAAAATTAAATAAATCAATTTTACATCATCAATCCTATCAAAAAAATAATATATTATAACATCATATCATATAAAAATTATAAACTACTCCACTTCTACCCCCTTTTCCAAACTTCAATACAATCACATCACAATAACTAACTTTTTCAAACTACAGTACAATCATATCCAAGGTTGCAAAAGTCGGTAGTCAGTACTCGGTCGGTTGGGTCACTGACTAAGGATTAATCGGTAGTCGGGCGACTAATCGGATTTAGTCGGACTTTAATCGACTTTGAATTTTATAATTATTTTAAATATATAACTCATTTTTATACATATACTTACATAGATTTTGTACATTTATATACTACCATAATAAAATAAAAGAAAATATTGAATTTAAATAAAACATTAGGCATATTATACTAAGTTTGCTTATAAAAAAAGTAAAACATTAAAAAAATACGGTATCTCCGAGCGAAAATTGGTCGATTAGTGTACCTAGTCGGAATTAGTCGGTACTCGGTCGGCCACCCCACTGACTAGACTAGTCGGACCTACTAATCGGGCCAGTCGGGCGACTTTTACAACACTGATCATATCATCTCAAACCCACTTCTAACCCGCCCCCAGTTTAACCCTCTATCCAAACACCAAAACACAAAAATGGGTTATCCTCTACCAGTTTAACCCGCCTTAACCCGCCAACCAAACACACCCTTAAGGATTTCGTATAAGTAGGTCTAAGACTGAATATATGGAGTGCGCATTTGATGGAAGCAACGGTGAAGGAATCGAGGTGAAGATTGGTGGCGATAACATCGAAAAAAAGATTCCTTTAGGATCTATTTTGCAACATGATGGGGATATCGATGGAGATATGTTATACATAGAATAAATACATGTTGGTTAAAAGTGGAGAGGGGCCTCTATTGTCCTGTGTGATAAGAAAATTCCTTTGAAAATCAAATGGAAGTTTTACAGAGCAGTCGTGGGACCTGATATGCTCTATGGATTTGAATGTTGGCATGTGAACCATATGTGCGGAAAATGGCAGTAGCAGAAATGAAAATGCTAAGGTGGATGTTTCATACGCGTAAAGATCGGAATCGGAATGATGTCATCAGAAGGAAAGTTGGTATAGCTCCAATAGAGGATAAGGTGAGAGAAAATCAATTAAGATGATTTGATCATTTACAAAGGAGGTCAGCCGATGCACATATTAGAAGATGCGAGTTCGAGGACATTGAGCCGGCTAGGAAAGGGCGAGGAAGGCCCAAGAAGTGTTGGAATGAGACTGTCCAAATGGATTTTAATTTTTTGGATCTTAGCCCGAGAATGTCCCAAGATAGATTTGAATGGAGGCAAACAATCCATGCAAGGAACCCTACTTAATGTGGGATACGGCTTTGTTTTTGTTGTATCTGTTTTTTAAGGATATGGTAACATGTTTATTTTTATATCCATCAGTATCGATATTTGCATATGAATTCATATTTAAAATGGAAAAAAGGTTTTATAATACATGCATTCGTACCTGACCATTTGCATCATTAATAGGAGATCTTGTGGCGGCTAGTAAGACTTTTTTTTAGTGATTAAGGGGGAAGGGAAGGGTTGAACCCTAGTCTTTAAGGTGGGTTCGCTGAGGTAGCTAGAAAGATTGCAGTGGTTACATAAGGTTGTTATTAGAGGTGAGCATGGGTCTGGGATTGCCTGCCAAGCTTGAAAGATGGCCCTTATAACCCGACTTGTCGTACGCCTAAATTATGAAATGGGTCGGGCTTGGGTCGATATTATAGGTTCATATGATTTTTTGATCGGGTCTGGATGAGTGTAACATAATATACAGTGGTAAATAATTTTTATATAATATACGTTGCGTGATATGTTATTTTTTCTTGAAAAAAATCTTTTAATTATTTTGTTCTTTATTTGTTTTGCTAATCCTGTAGTCAATATGAACATCCTATGCAATGTTGAAGGGAACTTTTATAACGAATTAGAAGTGTAAAATATAATACTTTCCGTAAGGCTCAATCAGATATAATATGAAAAAATTACATCTTGGTCCTTTCTAATAAAATTTAAAAGAGTATATATTCAGAACTTGGGAGATTACATAGTGTTGTTGCTTAAGGTTTGCAAGTGATTCGAGCAGGCTCAAACCATTATTTCAGCTTGGGCTTGGGTCGGACTTCGATAAAAGCTCTGGCCCTTTGTTGGGTCCAAACCTCACAATGTTAAAAGGACTTGGGCCCAGACTACAATGCCCGTGAGCAAGGTTGCAGGAGCCAAGAAGCGGTAATCGGTACTCGATCAGTGGGGTCACTGACTAAGGATTAATCGGCAGTCGGACGACTAATCGGATTTAGTCGGTCATTAGTCGATTTGATTTTTTTAATTATTTTAAATATGTAAATCATTTTTATACATAGATTTGTATATTTTCTATGCTTTCATAATGAACCAAAAGAAGTAATTGACTTTAAATATAACATTATTGCATATTTGAATAAGTTTGTTTATATATCAACATAAATTTGTACATTTTCTATACATTCATAATGAAACAAAAGAAATAATTGACTTTAAATATAACATGAATCATATTAGAATAATTTTGCTTTTAGAAAAAGCAAAAAATAAAAAATATATATAAAATCTTGATGTAAAAGTCAGCCGAGTAGTCGGCCGTGAGTGCTTAACTTAATGCTCATCTCTTTGTAATTTATAGAATGGATGTGGATGGATATGATTTTTGTTTTGTAACATTGTTGTGGTGTGTTTATGAGTGTTGCTGGTGGTGACTGTTTTGGTGGAAGATGGTAACATTCATATTTATATCTATTTTAAGAAGGATACACATATATATCATCTTAATATTCATACATATTCATTCGTACACCAATTTTTATATATGGAAGGACTTTTGACTTAGGGATGAAAACATATATGGATATATTCATATTTGTTTCGTGGATTCCATTTAAAGCATGTATAATTAATTTAAGAGAGAGCCCACCTTTAGATATCGATAACTAGTGAGAGGGAGGGAGGGAGGGACCACCTTGGGATATCAATAACTAAGACAATTGATGGCATTGCTTCTAACTGCTCACGAAAAATTACCATTTTGTTTATAGATTTATATTTTACACTCGATAGCATAATAGGCGCGAGTAGATGTCTAAGAGTGACAAGACTATCCATTGAAGTTGGTTAACACTTCATAAGTAAGGTTGGTGGAGTGTTTGTAAGAAGTAGACATAGCGACTCGATGGCTATGGGCGACAGAGTAGTGACCGGAGATGAGGCAACCATAGTGGCAGAAATGACGACCATAGTAGCATGTTTATTTGGGAGAGGGGGCGATGAGGAATGGGCTTCCTTTTACATTGAAAATGACCATCACTTATCAGCGATGTTAGTATACTGTGTTGAGAATTAGACGCAGTGATGCGATGCTTGTGAGTGAAAGTTGTGATTTTTGATGGGGTGACTAGAGCGGTAGAATAGCAATTATAGTAGCTTGTGAAATCAAGGGGAGGGAGTCGACGAGCGGAATTCCTTTTCCATCGAAAGTGATGTATTTCTCTTAGTTTTTGTAGCAAATTTCATGTCATAACATTTGTAGTGTTTCTAACCTAATCTCGAGAGATATCATTTGCACATGTGTACTTCAAGTTGTCTTGGAGAATAGGGAAAACAAGGATTTTGGAAGGAGTTAAACAAGATTTTTCAAGGAAATTCATGATGATTTGCATGGGTGGCGATATAAATGAACAAGTGGCTAAATATGCTTTGGAGTTTCCAATTATAGATAATATATCCATGGCCATGTTCACTCACATGGGATTAATGATGTGACGAGTCATGTTTATGTTTTTTGTGATATTTGTTTCGATCTTTTTATGACTTCTTCTGTGAAAAATAACATGTATAAATATATGTAGATACATATGTAGACGACTCAGCGTGGAGGTTAAGATGGTGGAAGCAAAGGTGACAATTCTTGCATACAAGTGAATATGAAGAGAGTAGTCGTAAAAATGGTGAGGTGAATGCGACAAAATACATGAGCTAAGAAATTAGATCAAAGAACAAAAGAGGAATGTTGGAAGTGACTAAAAGAAAAAAATACCAACTATTAACAGTGATTTCAAATAAAAAGTGTGGAGTAAATTCATTCCAATATTTTACAGCCATTAAAACAAACACAAGTAAATGTTAAATAAGAAGATAAGAGAAGTTTGGTAAAAGACCATCAAATGCTTGCAAGGGTTGTGAACTCATTATCTCGTATGAATCTATAGGTAGTTGGGATTCCAATTGTTACATGCTAGCATGGAAGAGAGGACATGAGTCGAGCCGCTTGTGCATGCCACAAGAGAGGTACCAACATCCAACTCAAGGGCACATGAGATTGAATAAACTTCACATGCAAAGAAGAAACATAATCTACATCAAACAGAAGTACAATCATAAAATAGATTTGCTAAATGTTGGGGTAACTTGAGCAGTAAAATGCAAGAAGTAAATGGAATAGCAAAGAACATAAAGAAAAAGGGGAGGAAGAGGATATGGATAGATTTGCTAAATGTTGGAGCAAGAAACACCTTCTCGAAGGCGATGAGGAGGCTGGGGTTGCCCTAACTCATCCTCACATGGTCATCATGCACTCAACCCCTCCTTCAAAATGCACCCAAAAAATATTCAAGTATTAGTTCGTCGTGTCGCTTTGACCAACCGCATGGTAGGTAGATTCATGGACATTGAAAAGAGCATGCATACAATGTCAGAGGTGATCAGGGTATAAGCATGAGATCTCATGCATCACAATACATGCAACAATCACCTTAGCACTATGCCAACCATAATCGGACGAGGGTGATTCGTTAGGGGGCGTTCGATTGCAGGAGTTTACCCCCCTTAACCCACTCACCATCTCTCTCATGTGGGTCCCACATTTCTCTTTTTAAAAAAATTAAATAAATCAATTTTACATCAGCAATCCTATCAAAAAAATAATATATTATACCATCATATCATATAAATTTATGAACTACTCAATTTCTACTCATTTTTCCAAACTTCAATACAATCACATCACAATAACTACTCACTTTTTCAAACTTCAATACAATCATATCACAACAAACCCACTTCTAACTCACCCTCAGTTTAACCCTCTATCCAAACACCAAAAATGGTTTACCATTTACCGGTTTAACCCGCCTTAACCCGCTAACCAAACACATTCTTATTGGATATGAGAAATGAGTAAACGAGGAAAGGCATTGAGATTCATCAAACATTAGCCATTTAGTGGCTAATCATGGACCAAAATTTGATCGGAGAGAGAAAGGGGTATGGGCTCAGATTGATAGGTAGATAAAGATTCAATGACTTTACTTTATTCGCTTAAGTGAACGAAACTCAAGCATCAAATTATTGATCAATGACTTTGATTAGGCATTTGAGATGAAAAAATATCAACAGACTTGAACCATCAGATGATAATTGAACACTTCAGACTCACGTACTTAAGTGATTTTGGCTCTATGATGAATCAATATTCATCTACCTTATACTCGAATTTTGTCCTGAATTCATGAGAAAAATACACAAAACTAACATAAAACAATAAAATAACAAAAATACGACTAGCAATAAAAATAAACTAGTTGTAAATTGTTAACTCTTAAATAAGTTAAAAAAGTAAAATCAAAATAAAATGAGCAAAAATAAAAAGTTATAACTCCATACATATTCATCTGTATAAATAAATATAAATTTCCCTGAATTTTAATAAATTAATGTGAACTCTAAATGACAATAAATTAGTGCCATTGTGTTATTACTAGCACAAGTAAATGAAAAATCCTAAGAAATACTGACATATATACAATGCAAATAAAATAAAACCAATTTAAGAAGACTGAAGATTGTAAAGCTGAATAATCTCTTATGAAACTTTACTCAGTTCTAATAACAACACATCATCTGTAACTTTGCCTCTATAATAACAACACAATCAATAACAATAAAATAGTAAAAAGTAAAACAATAACAATAATTTTGATCCATTCAACACAACATCAATAACTTTACCTCTATAATAACATTGCAGTATCAGTATTATTCAATAAGGTAGCGCTTGGTTTGCGGGTTACCTGCGGGTTAGGGGAGTTTACACCTCTTAATCCACATCCTCCTCTCTCCCCGTGGGCCCTACTTTATTCCTTTTTTAAAAAATTAAATAAATCAATTTTACATCATGAATCCTATAAAAAATAATATATTATATCATCATATCATATAAAAATTATAAACTACTCCACTTTTGCTCCCTTTTCCAAACTTCAATACAATCACATCACAATAACTACTCACTTTTTCTAACTCCAATACAATCATATCACCCCAAACCCACTTCTAACCCAGCCCCAGTTTAACCCTCTATCAAAACACCAAAATACAAAAACGGGTTACCCTCTACCAGTTTAACCCGCCTTAACCCGCCAACCAAACGCACCCTAATGAAATATGATTAAGGAATCCAAATACTATCCGAATAAATATCCAGTTAACCGAATAAGTCAAAACTTTGGGTGTGTTTAGATAGTGGGTTTAGGTGGGTTAAATTGATAACAGGTAACATTTTTTTTTGGTTTTGGTGTTTAGATAGAGGGTTAAACTGGGGGTGGGTTAGAAGTGAGTTTATTGTAATATGATTGTATTGAAGTTTGAAAAAGTGAGTAGTTATTGTGATGTGATTGTATTTGAGTTTGAAAAAAAGAGTAGAAGTGGAGTTGTTTATAATTTTTAGATGATATGATAGTATAATATATTATTTTTTATTGGAATAGATGGAATAAAATTAATTTATTTAATATATTAAAAAAGAGAAAATGTGATACCACTTGGAAAGAGAAAGAAGAGAAAGAATGGGGTAAGAGGGGGTTTCTCTGTCCCCATTTAAGTAAACCCCCCGGATAAAAACCCCCTACCCGAACGGCACCTTACACACCGATTCCGACGATTCCGGGTTTACTTAAATAGGGACAGAGAAAAAAATATACCCAAAATGGGTACGGCTGGAAAATATTTCCCATAGTAGGCATATATCGGCAAACCGTTTGCCGCTTCGTGTTCCGCGCGCGGCAAACGGTTTGTCGCGCCACATGGACGGACGGGAGGAGGCAGGGATTTCAAATTTTGCCTTCCACGTGGCACGGTAAACCGTTTACCGCACGCGGAACACGAAGCGGCAAACAATTTGCCGATATATGCCTACTGCGAAAATAATTTTCAAGCAATCCCCATTTTGAGGAATATTTTTCAAACTTAGTACCCAACGGAGATTAACTCAATTCCTATAAACAAAACAGAAGAATAAAAACCGCCGCTCGTCTTTTTCTGATCTTCAACGCGAACCGGTGAGGGACCGACCAGTTGTCCTCGAGTCCTCATCACCTATTCCCGAACACAGACTAAAAAAGCCCAGAAGCGTATCCAGCTCACTGACCTCTGCTCAGCAACCCTCGTCGGAATCGATTCCCACCACCACCGTCAACGCCGGGTCCCTTTGAAGGGACCACCGCGCTCTGAGCACAAGCGGACGCTGTTCCTACTTTGGTCTCCATTTCAACTCCTTGCCCCACAAGGCATGGCTTTCTTCTGGAGCCTCGTGCATGGGTATGGGACGATCCCACCACACGTCAACCTCAAGCTGGTCAATACTACAGAAAACAATCTACGAAAAATAATGCACCAAAGAGCGCGTGCAGCTCACGTGACACGAGGGGAACTAAACAGACGGGAGAAGAGACGGTGATGGCGTCGTTCCCGGTGTCGGGTTCGTAGTGGAAAAGCCAACTCTCGCATTCAATGCCGCCTTGCTGGAGTTCGCAGACGGCATTTAATGCTTTTAGACTTATGCACTAATCATTTCCTAGTTTATGTAAAATATTAATCTCCTGTAAACCATTAATCTATCACCTATTATTTTACCTTCACTCTCGCTGTAAAAAAAATGAGGTGTGGTCACGCAATATACCTACGGAAATTTAATCAATCCGATCCGTTCAGTTCAATCTATTGTTTTGACGTGGTTTAATTAGGTTCAATTGAAGTTGAACCGCGTTTAATTTTTAGTGGAATGAACCCATGACCTTTGATTATCTATTTCACACTTCTAACCAACTAGACTAACACAACTTTTTGCATATACTGGGTTTTTAATAAAATTACACTATTATCATGTTATATAGCATCTAGTCTAAATTTTATATACATATATGTATATAGGTTGATGGGGTTGCCCCCTAGGGGTAGCCACCATGGCATTCGAATTTCGTCAGAAACATAGACTCCTACAACTTCCATCCAGACAGGGTCGATTTAAAAAATCCTACGATCGTTAAAAAATGATGTCTAGATAGAAGTTGTAGGAGTCTCTGTTTCTGACGAAATTCGAATGACATATAGGAGGGATATAGGGATGAATATACATGGTGATATTTCAAAAAAATAAAAAAAATTACGAAAAATGGGATGGAGACAACCATGGTGGCTACCCCTAGAGGGCAGCCCCATTTTTCCCATATATATATATATATATATATATATATATATATATATATATATATATATATATATATATATGATATGTATGATATTTCATGGTGTATAAGAAAAATACTTTATGTATATTGTGAAATATATGCATTATCAATGTATTTTATATATATTTCAAGTAGATTACGTGTATATTATATATATATTATTTCATTTCGATTTGATTAGTCGGTTCAACTACTTTTTTTCACCGGTCCAATTTAATCCTATTTTAAATAATGATGATATCATCATCCGGTTGAACCGATTTGATTACATGGTTCAACCCGATCCAACCATTTCAGCAAGATTTCCGGTTCAGTGTCCGATTCAGTTTCAAATACCTCGCTCAAAACATTGATACGATCTACTGCATTTTACCCCCTCAAGTCCTGTGTGGATGAAAATGTGAAATTTATCCACCATTCTTGATATCGTTGTCTGAGAAATAAGAATAGAGAATAAATACTGAATGCAGAAACATCATAGTCATAGAACCCTGGATTATAACCATGATGTTCCATTATTTCGAGATAAGAAGATTTTCATCTCTGTACTGGCAACACCCAAGAAAGATCATGCTAGAGATTACTAGATCATTTAACACTAGTATAATTGCGCATTTGAAGCAACAGTTGATAAATCATAAAAAAAACAGAAGTGAACAAAGATATTATAAACAGCCTTGCAAAGATGACAAGCAGCAACCCATCAATCTCTTAAAGCCAAGACAACAAACCATCTGGCATGTTCTTTTGGAAATAGGAATTTCCTTCAAATTATCGGTTTTTTCTTATTTTTGGAATAAATATTTCTGGGCATTATGTCATGGATATTACTGTGAGCAAACGGCTGTCTATCATGATCGGACAGTCCCGGATTACTGTCCATCTCTCTCATCTACATTTCCTTTAAATCACTCTAAACTGCCTATTCACATCGAAAAATCACTCTAAACCTCAGCAGGAAATTCAATAGCGAGCAAATTTCATAAAGAAATAAAAAATTTGAAAATAAACTTCTATATTTCTTATCATATCTCCTTTATTTAATAAAGGTATAGACTTGCCGAAAAAACTTTGAAAAAGCTGTCCTAATAGACAAATTCTGAGCAGCAAAATGTTGGAAAAAGTAAAGCATCGGTCCCAAGTCAAAGGGCAGTTTATGATCTGTCCCTTTCTTCTCACTATATCACTGGTAAATTTCAGAGTCAATACCCGAACCACCACCATTGCTGGGTGTTAAAGATCCACACCAGGCACAACACAACCATCGGAACCTTACCACATAGCAATGGCTCTCCCGCGAGGTTCGTTCTTGACTCGTCCAATTCTTCCAATCCGTTCCAATTTTATTTGAGATCTGCTCCATCAGCAATCGTCGCGGTGAAGAGAAGCTTTGATCTTCTGGACGGTGCATGTTATGAGGTTGCTCACTGTCTCCACGGACTCCACAGTCAGCTTTGCGGTCGGGAGGCTGTTAACCAGTATCTGGAACGCCACAGTCAGCAGGGAACCGCTTTCTCTCTGCGGCGGAGAGGCTCTGCCTCTCCCCTCGTCGTGGGAGTTGCCATTCTGCTGCTGAGGAGCAAGATCAGGCATGATGGCAAAACCAGAAGGCAGTAGAGCCACGCAGCCCGAGTCACCACCGCTCATCACGACGTGCATGGCGGGTATGTCCACCGGTGCGTAAACCACAAGAGATCCCGACGCATCAGTGCACGTCTCCTGAACTATCAGCATGCTGCTCTGGTTCACCCCAGGTGTCTGCAATCGAAAGCAGCTCATCTTTACTTGAACAGATCATAGAATGTTCAAGAAACATGCATTTATTATAAACAGATAGCAATAATTTGTACAAGTAATGCAAGAATACGCACAAAACAACGAGAATTAAGTTTGAATTACTTACACTTGCGCGAAGGAGGGAGACGCAGTTGCCGGGATCCTGGCCCTTGGCAATATGAGCCATCTCCTGCATGGGCCCGCCGTTGGACAATATGTCCCACTCGCTCCTCAGGCGCTCATCCCTCAGGAAGTCAAACAGGCGCCGCGGCGACACCGGCAGCCACACGGATGTCGCGGCGCTCAGCACTACACCGGGGGGCTCCCCGGGATCGTCCACGCTCTTCCTCGTCATCACCCGCACGTCCTTGTCTATGGTGCCAACCGTCAGCCTGTTCCAATTGAGCGCCGTGGAGGGGCAAACGCCGGCGCAGAAGTTGCCCGTCATCCTATGCGCGAGCTTCAGCATGCTCTTGCGCCCCGCCGGCGTTATGGCTGCGAAGCATGACCACGGGTATCACGTTACCTTTGAAGTCTCTACTCTCTAGTCAAATCATGACGGTGACGTGTTAGAATCACGTGTTAGTACCAGCGTGCTCCCGAGTGGCCATGGACGAGGACATGAGGATGGCGAGGCACTGGCTCTGCCGGTTGAGGGTGGAGACCCATCGGGACGCACCGAACCCCATCCCCGAACGCAGCACCGCACGGTAGAGCTGGTGCACCGGCGTCTCGTCGTACTCTGCGTGCTCCACCCACGTGACCTGAGTACCATCCATGACATGATCCACAGTATTAAAATAAGCAATGCACGACGACCTGTGTCGATTATAATATGCAGTTAATGTTGTCGAGATTTTGAATGCACAGATCGCTACCCTCGATTATAATCCACTGTATCAATAGAAGTATCTAAACTATGCAAATCAGCTTTGGTCGACAAAACATCGTGCGTTTCCATAAAAGAAACGAAGTCAAATCTGGGAGAGAAACAAAGAATAGAAATCGAAGCTGACAGGTTAATTATATATTAGATGAGGACGAACGAGTATTACTCTCTCTAGGCTTTCTGCACTAATGCACCACATCGATATGTGGGATTAAAAATGGAGTTAAGGCGACAACGGGTAACATGGCAGCACGGAGGGCTGCCCTAAAAATAATACGTATACAGCCTTCGTGGGGATGGGAGTTTTAATAATGTAGACGTTAATGTAACAAGCTTGAAGAAAGACAAATGCATGCTACTTGTGTTCATATAATTAATAGAATGGAGACTGTAGACTCTATGACATGGGCTGTCACTTAATTAGCACATTGATTGCTAGGGTTCAACAGGAAGTTATTAGCTAGTTGGATATGGTTCTCGGAATCCATAAAAAATGGGTAAATAGACTATATAAATGTAGGCCTCCTAGAATCAATTGAAAAATGGATTGACAAACAAGAATATGAGGGAAACTTTAAAATGAGAGTTAATTCTCATAATGGGTTCCTCAGTATTTTCCAAAATAAGTACACACCGAAACTTTTTCCCATGATGGGAATGTATCGGCAAATCGTTTGTCGCTCGCCAACATAGTGCGACAAATGATTTGACGTGGTAACATAGCATCGGCGGCAAATCATTTGCCGCAGCTTGTGACTCGATCATCGAGGCGATGCAGTCTTCGACGCATGCGACAGAGAGCTTTTTAGATACAAGATACGACAAATGATTTGTTGCCGATGCCATGTCACCACGACAAACCGTTTGTCGCATTGGCAAACGACAAACGATTTGCCGATACAATATTCATTTAGGAAAAAAATCGATCCGTACCCATTTTAGAAAACATTTTCCTGAGGTACCCATTCTGGGAATGAACTCTTAAAATGAGGATTTCTGCCTTGGACTAGGGCTGGCTATCGAGCCCAACGAGCCGAGCCAGCCGCTAGCTCGGGCTCGAGCTCGATAAGCCCATCTGGGCTCGGGCTCAAGCTCGGGCTCGTTCGAGCCCTGCCAAGCTGGCTCGAGCTCAAGCTCGATGAGCTCGAACCGTTATCAAGCTGGCTCGGGCTCGAGCCGAGCCTCTTATCGAGCCCGAGCTCCTTATCGAGCTTGGTCTGGACTCGAGCCCAAGTCAATCTCGTTAAGGAAAATGAGTACTTTTTGCAGTCTATGAAATTTTTGGTCACAAAAAAAATATTTTGGATCTGTTTATCGAACTTGAACTGTCCATTTCTAAGTATTAATTGTGGTTATAAATTATTAATCCTAAGAAGATCCATTTTTAAAAAAATTGAAAGATACAAATAAATATATATGCATCAATTATAACTTATGATTCAATAAACAAGCAAGTTCGAGCTTCGTAAATTCCCCAATGTTACTACTAAAATCAGAAATACACAAAGTGACACATTTACGAAATTTCCTAATTACTGTCGGATATCATTAGTGTTTACACATAAAAAAGTCCAAAATTACAAGAATAAATTTAAGGAAATATCTCCATCACTTCCTCCTTAATTACCATAGCATGCTGGGTTCAATAAATACAGAGACAAACGATTTTAATCAGGAAAAGTTATGCCGGTGACGTATGAACTCGAAAATTTAAGTGAGTTCAGCTCATTCCCATTAAATTCCAATAATTTTACCATGAACAATAAAACCCGCAGCATTCACTGCCACAGTAGCTCATGCAAATCCTAATCGAAAGAGGACATCGACGGAAACGAAGTGAGAAGCAAAGCATTAATCACAAGTGCCAGAATGGTGATAAAAGAAGAGCACCTTGGAACATCCATTGGCCATGTCTTGTACCACACAGCCAGAAGGGAGCCTCCTGCAGCTCATGTATCCCGGCGGAGTCGTCGGGCTGCCGTCGCGTATCCCGTCGATGGAGACGTCCACCACAGCCCACACCCCCTCCGCGTGCTGCTTGCAGAATCTGAGGAAGTTGGTCTCCCTTATTGGCACCAACGGCGAGAGGACCTGTAGCTCGGCGTGCATCTGCAGCAAACACCTCAACACCATTACCAGCGAGCAGCGAAGCGTGCAATTGCACAGAAGAACCCATCGCTTACGAGTTGGAGTGCACCACTGCGGGTTGCGCCAACGCCGCTGGAGATCACGTCGGTGGTCGACGCTTTCGCCACGATACATGGGAACATGTCCGCCCATTGGTTCTAGAACAAAGAGAGTCAAATCACTCGCACAGGAGAAAACAATCGAGGAGAGAGGACGCCGAGCAATACCGCGTCCATGAGGGTCTCCACCAACGCCACGCTGTTGATGATCACAGTCCTCGTCTCCCTCGTTGCCTCCGAGACCAACCCGACCGGTCTCGCACGGGAGAACAGCCTCTTATACTCCTCGTCGTTCAGAACCTCCTTCCCGCCGTCGGCTCCAGGGATCCAGAGAGGTTCCCCTATTTGCACCATCCTCACGAGCTCGTCCATGGAAGCAAGCGCGAGCTCCAAGTACATGGATCGTTCCAGAGACCTGTCGATGCTGCCCATCTGAGCGGCTACACTGCTCACGGGGTTAGACGTGGGGGGCGGTGGGATCGAGTGGGTGTTGTCAGCAGCAACGGCGGTGGGGTTGAGCCCATTCCCGCCCACTGCAAGTTCCAGCGAGGAGTTGGGCATCCCCATGGCCGGGATAGGACGCCCGAGGAACTTCGCCGCGAGGGTGCAGACGCGCTCGAGCTCGTCCCTCAAACGAGCATTCTCCATTCGCAGGTGCTGCTCCTCCGCAGTGGCCTCGCCGAGCATGGCGGGGCCTCCACAGTTGGTGCAGATTGGATTCCGCATTGCTTCCCTCATGGAGAGGTTCTCCGCCTTCAGCCTGTCGTTCTCTTGCCTCAGGAGAGCGTTCTCGTGGCGCTCCAATTGGGTCTGTCGCATACAAAACAGATTGAGATGAGGTCTGGAGTACTAGATCAGGAAGAAGCAGCATGTGCGTTTTACCTTCATCTGGGTGCGCCTGTTCTGGAACCAGAACTTGACCTGCCTGCTCTCCAAGTTGAGCCTCTTGCTTAGTTCCAGCCTTTTCTTCTCATCGGGATGAGGGCACTCCTTAAACAAACTGGCACCAAGAAACGATTGGGTTCTAGATCAAAGACGTCAGTTTTCTCAAAGAAAAATAGTAAAAAGGCACTTCTTGAAGAAATTTAACACCAGGAAACAACTGGGTTTCAAATCAAACACGTAGATTTTTTAAATAGAGAGAGCATGAGAAGGAAAGCAAAGATCCCATACGCCTCTAGCTCTTGGATCTGCTGAGGAGTGTGCCGGTGGTATCTCTTCCTTTTATGGGGAGGCTGATTCTCAAGGTCGAGGTCGTCGCCGGAACCCCCCTCCAAGTTGTCACTCCCGGATCTACTCTCAAATTCATCCTCCCGGTTCCGACCAGGAGAGTCGAAATCGATGGCTCCCGGCCTGTTCATCATCTCCCCTTGCCCGTCTAGGTTTGCCTGCACACATCAAACAAGGCAAACTCGATCACTTCCAGATCGAGCACTATGTACTACATGCCGACGCAAAACCCAGAAACTGTAGACACCCAAAAGGGGTTGAGGAAGAGTGAGAGAGAGAGAGAGACGTCTTACAAGGCCTAGAGAAAGACCCGGGGAGGAGAACATGTATTTGGGTAGCGAAGTAGAGGACGGGAGACGCGGATGCGAGAGTACACCGGCGGGTATAGGAGCAGGGTTGTATGGTATATCCACCACCACCCTCGCACCGCCGCCTCCGTTACTGTGGAATCCCCCAATACTCATCAAAATTCTCTGATATGCTCCAACGACAACAGATCTTTAATGATCGCAAGTCGCAACGACCAACAAGATTTGAGTAGAGGCAGCAGTTATACAAAGCTTTTCCAAGATGAAGGTAGGTGATGAGAGAGATAGAAAGCAGTGGCGGCAAGAACGTACAACGCAGATGACTCCAACTCCCTCTCTGCAAAGAAGTGAGAAAAGAAGGAAAAGGGGAGTTCTCAGTAGAAAGCCCTCAACAGTGGTGGGTAACAAGACATAGGAGTTGAAATTTACGCTCTTCTGCTCCCCTCGTCCCCTATCCCATTCTCGCAAAGGCTAACTACTCAAACAGTATCATCACCAAAGAAATTTTTGACCACGAAAATGGAAGAAAACACCCGGACCTGAACAAAAACCCACCCAAGAAATCTATCTCCTCTTCGAAACACAGACAACACTCCAAGTTGACCAATACCTGTCCACGTTAAATAATGACAGGCAGAAAATTACAACAGGATCGGTGTCGCACAAAAAAAGTACGTAATGGCCTCGTCTTATAACTCCTCCACAAGTCCAAACCAAATCCAGTAGACGATATTTTAACATATTTGACTTTAACCAATAAAATAATAACCCATTTTCAGATCTTCCAGAAATAAAAAATTTACAAGGAAAAGACGAAAACCGCGGTGGAAAAGGAGGAGAACCTCACCGAGAAATACGAGTACTTCATCATCATTTGACCCAAGGGCGTTAAAATAGGAGGGGTGGAGTTGAAGCCATGAACAGCCTCACAAGTGTTCTCTCTCTCTCTCTCTGTCTCTCTCTCTCTCAGCTTATACTATTTTTTTAATCACTGTCAACAGGAAGTGGGGACGAGGTGGGGGAGAGAGATGGGGATGGTGAGGTGGGGGCTGGGGTTTTTAGAGTGAGCACGAGGGTATCCGAAATGACCATCGTGTCCCTCCTGTCCTGTTTCGTCTAAGCAGTGACGGTAAGAACACCGCAAGGTGTCAGGAAGCACGAAGAGATGTAATTTCCGATGGACCAGCTGTGGGTTTCCATACGAGGTACGACGGTAATTGACGTGGCGGGGAAGGGCAAGTGAATGAGGATCGTTTGCTTGCTGTAGGGTGTTTATGTAGTTTTAAAAATGGAACCGGGCATCAAATTGGGTGTGTATCGGTTTTTTATTTTATGATCGGATCAATAGGACTGATCAGTTGAACTGTTGATGACGTCAGCAGTTCATGGAAATCAGAAAAGACTGAACCGTTGTATTGTTGATTTGGTTTGTCTGGTTCAATCGGATCGAATCTAGTTAGACCGGTATATCATACAAATAAATACGAAAAATGTTACATCATATCTTTCGAGAATTTGTTTACTTTTGTCCTTCTAAGTTTTTCTAATATTCTTATACCCTTATTTTCAATACAATTCCATGTGTCTCCTATATTTTTACAAAATCAATAGTAGTGGTATTTTATTAGTACACTTATGCTCTCATCTTATACCAATAGAAGGATGGTAATGTAATTTTTTTAAGAAAATATAGGAGTACAAGTAAAATTACTTAAAAATTAGGGGTATAAATATTCTTTAAAAAACTTGAAAGTGCATAATAATAATATTTTGTAAAATTTACGTACATACAAATATGTGATGTAATCTTAAAATTAATGACAAGTGTTGTTAATTTGTTGCTTCTCATAGTATGGCTATGATAACGTCTTCTTCGTTCGTTATTGTTATAAGTGGACTTCATACATAATGTCGGAAAAGATAGCCTATGTTCATATAGAATGAATGGACAAGTGATGATGAGTCATTGGAAAATATGAAGGAGAAGAGATAAATGGGTACTACTGCGGATTAGAATGAGGCTAGATAATGAATATTTCTAAAAAAGTTTGTATAGTTTATTGGAAATTATTTGTCAAAAAAATTGATGATTGAACTGATGGTTTGGTTCAATCGGTTCAACCAGGTTTGAACGGTCCAACCGAGTTTTGACTGGTTTTAACTGGTTTTTATTTTCCGAATAAAAACCGGGAGGTTGGACCGTTTTTCCTTCGGTTCCAGGTTTAACTCGTTCAACCGGCCGGTTCGGTTCGGTTTTAAAAACCTTGGTTTCTGCAGTAACCATGCTAGATCGAGCGGTTCGTATAATTTTACCCGGTGCGGACTCACAAAAAGTACTAAAATCGTGAGAACCGTCCGATCAAGATCGAGTGGCTTCAGCGGTTATTGCAAACCCTGCTACGTTTCCCGCTACAGCAGACGATCGGTGTCCCGAGGAGGGCGAGAGCTGGGGCGTAAGAAACGTATGAGTTAGAAATAATGAGCAGCGGAGCTGGAAGCGCACGGGGGGCGTCACGTACTCCACCACCACCGTTCTCCTCTCAGTTAATGCTGGTGGTCTCGCGGCTAACCTTTTCGGTCCATGCCTGTGCGTAAATTCCGGGTTGCGGGCTTATCTGTACACTTGAGACCGTCCCCATCCTCCTTCCTTTCTCGCTCTCCCTCTCCGCACAGCCACACATGCAGGAATTGATAGATGGAGGGGGTGCTGGCTGTTGGGTTTGGCTTCTTCCTTTGCATTGTGTGCTGGATGATGGTTTTCTATTTCTGCCATTTGACTTGCCGAGATACTGCAAGTAGGCTTCTTTTTTTATCCCTTGGGGGAATGGCATTAAGTAATGCACTTCGCTGAGAGGGGATGTGATTGAGGATATAGAATGGAACATGCTGAACATCTACCCTAGGGTTAGGGTTTTTTTTAAGATTAGGTAGATTTCTAGAAGAAGCTTACTTAAGCGAAACACGATTTTGACAGCTGAGGAAAGCATGCGAGCTTATGGAAATACAGAGCACATTATTTATATATATATATATATGGGAGCTGGGAGCCTACACCCGGGGTGTAGGTAATTACCTACACCCGATCTTTTTTCTCATTAATTTTGGATTTTTTTGAAGGAAACCTTAGGGGGTTTTCTTAATATATTGAGGGGAATATGTGTTTCAAGTTTCATGCAAAACAAACATTCCTAACATATTCATCTAGATTGGGTCAATTTCAGCAATTCTGAGACCGTTAAAATTTGATTGTCTTGATGGAGATGATAGAAGTCTTGAATTAAGTTGATTTTGGAATGGCACCATGGTGATATATAGTGATCTAATTCCCCAAAAGTTTCATTTCAAAAAAATAAAGAAAATATTGAAAAAAAGAGTCGGGTGTAGGTAATTACGTACACCCTCGAGTGTAGGATACCTTCTCTCTCTCTCCCTCTGTGTGTGTGTGTGTGTGTGTTAATTCGATAACATGACTTAATCGATTTTGGGAAATGGGTTGAAAAGTGTATGGCATGAGTAGGGTTATCACCGGAGAAGAAACAAGCCGATGAAGTGTATCCATTATCGGATATATATAGTATAAACAACTATGGGGACACGAAATCATCTTTTTGTACTGGAGTAGATGAATCCCTTTTTTACCTTAGGATTGCATGATCGAATAGATTTCTAGAAGAAGCTTACTTAAAGTCAACAAGAAAATTGTTAGTTGCGGGAAAGTGTGAGTTTATGGAAATATATAGAAGAACGGTATGTTATTGTGATGTCAACAATGAACTGATTTTGAAAACTACATTCAAGTTATATGCATGAATGTGGCTATTGTCGAAGCAGTAACATGGCGACGAAGTGTATCTCGTCACCGGATAGAGTATAAAAAAATAAGCGGGGCAAAAATATCTTTTTTATGCATGGGAGTAGATACATTTCTTTCGAGCGCATGCTAGTTACATACATGTGTTGCAAGACGTCAATGCATGTATAGTATCTTCGTGTTTGTTTCTTACTTCTTGTTGTAATTCTATGTATTTGAAAAATCAACAACAAATAATCATTATGCACGAAAAGTACTTTTGGTTAAAACATGGTTGGATGCATGTTAGCTATTTTTACTAGGATAGCCGGGTAGATAATAGTGCTTAACTCGTACACTCATAACTTTGTGTTAAATTCCATCTAATTTTCCATTGATTATAACTGTATCTATCAAGTATTTTATGTTTTATACCCTTTAAATTTACATTATCTACGAATGGCCATCACTTCTTCCTCCAACTAGCCAAGCCCCCATTGACCTCCTCCTCCAACAAGGCAACCCCCACCCCTCCCCCCCCCCCCCCCCCCCCCCGTCAATGTCCTCCGCCGACCACCTCCTCCTTGAGCAGCCTCCACCACCGACCCACCGCCTCCAAACCTGACCTGCAAGCCCCCTCTCTCGCCCTCGCCGCCTCCAACCTCGACCTGCAAGCCCAAGTCCTCCCCCGCCCCAATCCTCCGCCTGCAACCCCCTCCACCCCCCCCAAACCCCCGCCGCTACCAACCTACAAGCCCAGATGCCCGCCTCCTTCCCCCAACCTCTGCCTGCAAGCCCAGGACCCCCCCCCCCCCCCCCGGCCCACCAAACCTCCGCCGCCTCCAAGCCCAAGTCACCCTTCCTGTCCGCAAGAAAAAATCTTTTCTTTTTTTATTTTGATTAATCATAATCGTTAGATCTGAGATTGGTTAGGTTAACTCACTCATATGACGGAGTTAATGAACTAAACTAACAGAAGGTTATGAGTGTAAAACGGAGCACTATTCAAGGTCCTGAATGTAATTCGTGATTATAGAGGATTTCTGTAATTACGAAATTGCTCAAGGTTATGGATGTAAATATCCTTTGAATAATCATAAAAAATAATCATTATGTGCATCTTACGTAAGTAAATTTTTGCTCTAATATAATGTAGATGTCGGATTGAGCTAGAAGTGGGATAAGCTATTGTGGTTCAGTCAGCTAGAAGGTAAGGTTTTTTTCTTCTTTGAATCGAGGGGTTGCTATTTTGAGATCTATTACGATGAGATTTTTCTTGAATTTAGGATAATTATTATTTTGTAAATATTTTTTAATAACTAGAACAAAGTATGTGTAAATATGCGTACAAAGTATATATTGTCACTGCATCGAGTATAAACAGCTATGTAGATTTAAACTGGTGTTTCATTTATTTTCATGGGAACAAAATGCATCCCCTTTGGAACACGTGATAGTTACTTGTGCATGTAACATGATATTAGTGCATACCAAATATCTCCATATTTGTTTCTGACATTTTCATCCAAGGGCATGTAGGTTGCTAAATATTGTGATTCATTATAATTAAAAGGTGATTAAAAAATATCTAGTATGCACATCCCAAGTAAGCAAACTTTGTCTCAAATATAATTTGGATGCATGGTTGAGTTGTTATTGTTGAGAATAAAGTTACGAGAAAAAGGGTATTTTGGATATTTGACCTTAGTGGGGTTCTCCTTCTGGAAATCCTAATCCTAAAATTCTATTATACAAGGAAGATTAGGGAGTCTAATGAGAACACAGAATCCTAATTATATTTTCCACATGGTATCAGAGCCCTAGGTTTTGACCTAGGGATCTGTGCCGCCATGCCCCCCATTCCCCCCTTCTTCGCTCGGTTGCAGCCATACCCCCGCCTTCAGCACCACGATCCTCCGCCGCTAGCTCGATCCCGCCACCTTCAGCCCCGATCTTGCCTCCCTCTAGCCTGATTCCGCCTCCCGCCGCCTCCAGCCCGATCCCGTCGCCCTTAGACCCACGATCCCCCGCCTTCAGCACCGACAGATGGGGGAGTATTTAATTAGTTATAAGAGTGGTCCCGTTAGAAACAGATATACTTTGTGTTGAGGATAATAGATCGATTGTTTTGCAAAGGGTACAATGTAATCCCAATGAGAGACTGTGACAACTCAACATCATGTGTTAGTCATGGATGTGCAAATAAAATGGCTGGTAAGAAAAAAGATAGTTTCCAAGATCATTAGAACTATAAGTGGGATCTTCAATTGAAGGAATCGTGTTTCAGGGAGAAAGTTTTAGAAGACTTATCTTGGGATCGTAAAAAAAAGTACAAATGAGACGGAGATGTGGTAGAATCTTATATTCGTATGTTAGCCAAAGAGATGCTAGGCGAGTCAAAGGAGGAGTTTCATGCCAAAAGGAGTTTGGCGGTGGAGTGAAGGGATGCAAGAAAAGCTCAAAATTAAACAAACATGCTTTGAAGCTATTTATAAGGATAAAAAAGAGGAAATGATCACAAACTACAAAATAACAAAGAAGGAAGCAAAGAAGGTTTTAAGGGAAGCTAAGTCAATTGATTATGAAGTTTTTATATAAAAATCTTGACTTTAATGAGGGCTAGAAGGATGTATTCATGTTGGCCAACTCAAGAGAAATAAAAATAAAAGATCTTTCTCAAGTAAGATGCATTAAGGATGAGGAAGGATACACGCTTGTTACTACGAAAGATATAATAGATGAAAGCAGTATTTTCATAAGCTTTTCATTGGGGAAGAAAATAGATAGATCACTTTGGGAGATCTAGCTAGTAGTGAAAGTTACTTGAATCAAGCAAGCTATTGACGAATACAAAGGCAGGAAGTAGAAGGATTTGAAGGCTATGAAACTTGGAAAAGGGGTAGGACATGATGGCATTCATATAGAAGTATGGAGAGTTTTAGGTGAATATGATTTGGCTTGGTGTTGAACGGGATTTTTCACGGGTCTGGTATGTCCTCATAAGGCGAAAACAAAGTCGTTGCGACAACCAACAAGAATTCCTACTCAAACAACAACTAACCCACAATAGATATAGTAATGAAAAGAAAAATAAATGTGGAGTTAAAATTTATTATCTCTACAAAATGTGTGTATAGGTGTAAGTATGTAAAGTATCGAACATAGGAAGCAAACGTGATATATTGTGCAATGAATCGCAAAGTTCATCCTCTCTTCTCTATTTATAGTCTTTCTGTGCACTACAAAAAAAGACGGGATTGGTGTGCACATGATGGCTCGTAATGTGCACGTCGAGTACACGCCCGACCGATGGGCGAGCACATGTGCTCGTTCAATGCGCGCTCGCTTCTACGAGAGTCGCTCCGGCAGGTGCGCAAGAACATTGGGACGCTATGTGCTCGCCCGCTTCCTGGCGTGCACAAATGTGCTCGTCGACATGATCGTTCCTATTAAATAGGGCGATCAATCACGGAACACATGGCGAGCACGTGTGCTCGTCCAAACTGAATTCCAGGGAAAAAATTATACAGGTTCGATGGGGTTTTGACGCCCCGTCGAACTTGTATAGCTTGCCAATAAACCACTGCATGTGTGCTTATCAGAGCTCGCTAAGCGTATATATAGTATACCAGTTCGTCAACTAAGATAATTAGCACTGACAAGTCGAAGTCACGCAATATACATGAATTTAGAAATAAACATTCAAATTTAACATCTAAATACTACAAATATATGTTCGAAACAATGACAAGTAAAATTACAACAAATTATACTATCAAAGTTCATATAAATTAAAAGCATACTAAAAGTTTAACAACAATAGAAGTCAATACCAACAACAATTTACTTCTTCTTTGATCTAAAAAATGTAGACATTAAACCCATCTTTGATTTCTTTTTTTTCCTTCTCCTTTTCTTTGAACCTAGCATACATGTGTGCGTCTTCTTTAGGGTCGTTCTTCTCCTCCTCTTCGTCATCGGATTCAATCTCCTCAGGTTGAGATGCACTCCCTTGTGACCTATATTATATATGGAAGATATATACATGTTACTTGCATTTTGTAGATATAGAAATATAAAATTATTACTCATTCTAAGTAGAATACTTACATATACGCTGTGAAATCTTCTCGGAGCTTCGTCACCTACTCCACCATCATCGCCATCTGCGACTCCATTGGAATTGATGATTGGGACGGATGTGGTTGTGTGTACGCCGGCTGGGAGTATGCAGAATAGGAATGACGATGTTCCTCCACATAGTATGGAGGAAGACCACTAAGCGTCTGCTTCATGTTCGCCACAACGTCCCTCTCCTCCAACACCTTATAAGATTTTCATTGCTTAATATGAAATTATATATTACAAATGAGTATAGTAAGATAATATTTATCTATATTTGCTTCCAGATTGTTTTATCAAATGGTGGTTGCTCTCCAGTTGCATCACCACCCCATTTTTCTGCAGATAATGCCAAATAACGATCCTGAAATACAAAGTGAAATATATAAAAATGAGTTATAATATATCATTCAATGTAGATTAATTGATAGACTTACCAACAATTCTCATGCTTCAGTAGTGGACCACTGCGACTCTCCTTCTTTCCCACTCATGTGGGACCTCGACCACCACTCCTAAAAAGAGGGTTCTCTTTCCAACTTAGCTGTCTGAAAAATAATGTTAAGATGTGATAACAACATTAAATTATATTAAAGCAGATTTCAAAAAATAAATTTTATATTGTAATACCATCCCCGCTCTGATCTGATTGTGGCTTTTAGAGAAACTTGTCGATTAAATCCTTTGTTTTTGGCGATTTGTCCTTCCTGCCGTGGATCTTCTTCCAAACTCCGCATCCGCAACGAATACATCACAGAAACCCACCCATCTACAAGGAATATGTTATGATTAGTGATTTTTAAAAAGTTTATTATAAATTCTTTAAGAAATACAATACCTATCCTCCATACACCATTTTGGCGGAAACCTCTTCATCTCCTCAAAATTCATCTGCTCGTATCTCGTTTTCGCATACGAGTCTCTCCTTGCCTTGAAAAATGTATCACTCATTCTCTTTTCCGCAAAACGAATAAAGGCTCGACGACAAGCCTCCTTCCCTAGATCAGAACCAAGGCGAAACCTATTCTGAAAATTACAACAAAATATCATATCCAAAAAACTTGATCAAAAATTTCTATATCACTTCTTAGAAATTTTTTTTACCAGAAACATGTCAAACAGTTTCTCCTATTCTGAAGCAGCGATGCGACACCATCTAAATTACATGTAAGTCAAGTTTGTCTTGATTATGTTGCTTATCTCCTTTGCCACGCTATTGCTATTCAAAAAATCCCTAATTTTGGTAAAATTTGTAAATATGATACAATTTATAAATATTTGGAAAAATTTAAATGACAACATTTATTAAAATCTTACCTCCCATCTACAGTAACCTCTAACAAAGGGTGGGACGCCGAAGTCTATCCAAATGCAGCAGGTAAAGGCACGGAGGTGCTCAGATGTCTAGAAGAAGGAGAATCAGAACCCATCAATGTCAGTGTTGGTATGGGGACCGGGACCAGGAATCCAGTAGGAGCGATTGAGGTAGATGGCTCTCCATAGCCGCCTACATGAAAGGATGGCGGAGGATAGACTCGTAGTAGGCTATGACCCATCGGACCTCGTCGGACTGTGAATCTAAAACAACATCGGGGGTGGGCTGCCTACTGGACGAAGGTGTGTCTGAGGATGATGGTGGATTGGATCGATGTGATCCATGAGCCCCGCCACGTCCAAAACCTGTCATTACTGTAATGATGATGTAATAGTTAATTACATAGTTATTACTTACATGATTATAATTATGTAATAAAACTTACAACTAATTCTCATCATTTATTTCGGTGGGATTAAAGGATATTTCTTCGTTTTCCGAGTTTTCTAAATCATTATTTCTGAAATCGGTATCATCTTGTAAGTCAACACAAAAACTTCATTATCAGCCAATCGAATCGATTCGATTATTGAGACTTCTTTTGTTAAGTTTATTCGTTTATGTGTCGGTGTGAATGCTTTATCTATGTCATCTTCATGATGAGTGTAATCATTAGAAATATAACCTCGAGAATTTATCTTCACAACAGTTAAAATTTCAACGTTCTTTCTCTTCTTTGATACTTGTGGAGATAGCATACTTGATCCGCTTGAGAAATTAAGATGAATGGTTCAAATCTGCATATAAGTTTTCTTGGTACCACGTCGACACTGTTATTTCTTCTATCGAATACTACACCAACATTGGGTTTATACCAATAACACAAGAGGAGAATTACTTTATTCAAACTTGATATACTATATTCCACTTCTAGTATCTCCTTTAAAATTCCATATTAATTAATATATCTTTCTTATAACAAGATCCACGAACCATCACTCCATTATTCTGAGTTGTTAAATATTTACTAGAATTTAAGGTATGAAAACGATAATCATTGCTGCAGCAAAAGTTATAAGATCGGACCTTATAAACAGGTCCTTCTCTAAAATATTTTAAAATATGAGAATAAAAATCACCACCGTCCAACTGTTTTAAGCGGTCTTTAAACGAAGCTGGAAATTGATTCCTATAGACGCTCAGAACTTCGTCATCTGAATACATGAGATTTTCCTCGATAATTTTCTTCCTAAGTTCCCTAAAATTAGTAAAAGGAATCAGAATTACTTGAAATTGAATTTGAATACATATATAAAGTAATACAAATACTTACTGAACATATGGTGTTATTTCCTCGCAATTGTCTAATACGTATAACTCTGCAGCATCCTTCTCCTGTTTCAATAAGAAACGTTCAATTGCCTTTCCTATGAGCTAAGTGGATGGACGAAAGATACTGATACAAGGTTCTTCCTCAGAGTAAATTGTCTCATTCCTCCTAAATCTGTTGTGGATAGTCTCCACATATTCTAGAAGATACGTAGCGCAGAATGTTGCGACATCCTCATATATATATTGCGAACTTATTAATCCTTCAACTTTACTTTTGTTTCGGACATTTCTTTTAAGAAAAAACATAAACATATACGGAAATAGGTTAACATTTTGTTGAAATAGTAAAGAATGCAAGAAGATTATAATATTTTTAATTATCTTTCAAATGGATACATTCAACGATATTTTACCGACCCTCCTAATTTTGCTTCATATGGAATATGAATCATCAGATTCTCCATTGAATCAAAAAATGACGGCAGAAATATTTTCTCCAAGTTACACATAATCACAGGAATATTTTTATAAAGATAATCTATCTCCATGTGGTGTATGCGTGACGAGTATAAAACCTGAAAAATCTGCTAACATTTGAAAGAACATAGACAATGTTTTTTGGTAATAATCCTATGAACACTATCGGTAGCAATCTTTTCATAAAAACATTACAGTCATTACTTTTCATTCCCTTAAATGAAAATTTCTTTAAATCGATCAAATTGGAAAATTTTGATACATAACCGTTTGAAAACTTCAATTTGTTTGTCCATTCGCTGACAAGTTTAACTTGATTTCTGTCTAAGGTATACTTCGTTTTAGGAAGTTCAACCCTTCCATTATCGTGTTACTTTATATGCAACTCTAGCCGATTGCATATAATTTGTAAATCACGATAAGACTTTACTATATCTTTTGATAGACCGGTTACATTCATAACAGTATAGAAGATGTTATCAAATACATTTTTCTCTATATGCATGACATCTAAGCTGTGTCGTATCAGTAACTTACTCAAATATGGTAATTCTCAAAATATACTCTTTTTAATCCAATTATGATTGTTACCAAAATCAGAAAGATTTTTCATTTTATCTCCATTATCTAAGACTGATTTCTCCAATTCTTCCAAACTTGATAAATCGTATCGCCTGTCTTGAATGGTGGGGGATTTGAAATATCAATTGTATTCTTTTTAAATGACCGCTTCTGTCTTCGATATGGATTTTTGTTTGGAAGAAACCGTCCGTGACAATAAAAAAAGCATGCTTTCTGACCTTTTTGAAGATGGAATGATTTCGTACTCTCCATACAATATTTACAACTTTTACGTCCATGCGTACTCCATCCAAATAACATTCCATAAGCCGGGAAGTCATTTATTGTTCAAAACAGAGCTACTTTCATGTTAAATGTTTGACTTTTATTAGAATCATATGTATCAACTCCATCGACCCATAACATTTTCAACTCATCTATAAGAGGACGTAAATAAACGTCGATTTACTTTCCCAGATGTATATTTCTGGTATCAACAGCGAAAGAAAGATAAACTGTCGCTTATTACATAACCATGGGGGTAGATTGTATGGTGTTGTCATTACTGGGCAGTAAGAGTAATCTTTACTTCTTCCATGAGGATTAAACTCGTCTGTACAAAAACCTATAACGCAATTCCTCTTTTCTTCGTTAAATGTAGGAAAAGCTCACATCAATACTTTCCAACAATAAGACTCGGATGGATGTTGCAATTACTCATCGACTTTATGTTCCGTGTGTCATGTCATGTACTTCACCGTTTCTTTGCAATAATATAGTCGTTTCAATCTCGGAGTCAACGGGAAATAACGTAAAATCTTTCTCGAGATTTTTGTCCCACTCTTAATAGCTTGCTGATATCTTGGCTCGTTACATTCAGGACATCATTGTAAATGGTGATGTTCACCGTAATATAAAATATGGTGATTTATGTAAGAGTCTATTTTAACTTCTGCTAAACCCATCTTCCGTATCATCTTTTTCATTTTGTAATAATTATCAGGTAATTATGCATCTTCCGGTAATATTTTCTTGATAATCCTAAGCATTGCATCAAAATTACGATCAATTATATTATACCCCATCTTCATCGATAGAAGATCCGAAATCGTAGAAAGTTTTGATTATGTTTGCAAACCAAGCACAATGTCTCTTCGACTTTTTCAACAGCTCGTAAAATTCTACAGACTCTCCATATAGTTCCTTATTATCTAAAAAATAGCATTAAAATATAAACCCATAACGTTCATAACCATATCTGCAAAAGGATTACTATTGTTAGCTTCTTCCGCATCATTCATCCTATCCTCGTAATCCTCACCATGCCTCCACAAATCTGATATCCTTCTATGAAACCCATTTTATAAAGATTTAATTGAGTTTCATCCTTTGATCTCTTTTCATTAGACGACATTTCTTACACGAACACAAGATAGTTCTATCGAAATCCACGATACGGGAACCTTGTACGTAAGCAAATTATATAAATTCCTGAACACCTCTTTGAAAGGAATCTGCTATACGTCCATCTACTACACGGTTGTACATCCACTCTCTATTTATCATATTGATTAACCTGAATTAGACAATTAATAATGTCAAATCCAGGAAAATATATAAGGAATACATAAACGTATCCCATTATTGAGATAAAAGATAAGAAGAGATGTGTCTTAATTATGTTATCACTTGAGCATATCCATAAGGATTCAAACTTACTAAAAGATGATCGTTGTCACAAGCTTATTTATTTTTAACGAAAATTCGGCAGCATAACCCTGCACCTCTCCCGTATACCTCATAAATCAATCGCAATCAACTTTCAAAATAATCATATTAGTGATTATTTCGATAGTACACTATGATTGATTTGGTATACCGAAAAGAAAGGTGTTATGAATCGAATTTCCATAACAAATAAAGAGCTTGCGACAACGATCACCTTTTACTAAGTTTGAATCCTTACGGACCCCCTTAGTCCGGGATCTACGAACTAAGGAAAGCTAGCATAAATGTAATACTTTAAGATCACTTTACGTCATACATTTATATGTGCTACAAATGAGACTATAAAATAATCTTAAAATATTTATTCATTTATATTAGCCGGATAATTACGTAAATTTGGTTGGTTAACAATGGGGATAGGGATAAGTGTGATCCTAATTTAGTTCCTAATACAGTGCTTGGGTCACTAATATTTGATGGGTACCTGCAAAAAACGAATTTTAAACCTACAAACATCAAAATCCACGACTATTGGTCTGGGATAAACATCCCAAAGTGAGTCCAGCAGTGCTGTAAAAAAATGAAAAATATAACACAGTTAGAGGTGATCAAATCCTCCAATGTGTTGCACACGCCTCCCGTTGTGCAGTGCCACACACCACCCGGTGTGGAGGGACGTACTTTGTGTGAATGATTTCTTGTGATTTTATAATAATTAATGTTTGGTATTTTAGACTTATCATCAACCTAACTATAAGTTATTGTGATATACTTAATCACATTAACTACAATTTAATGTGATAATAAATTATTACAGAAGTAAAATTTCTGTTTATAGTTATTATCACATACCAACGATTTTAACGTAAATAAATGTCTAATTTTACATCCATTATATAGTTCTTATTCTCAAAGGATTTGTATCTCCCATCACCTCTTTCAGTGAACCTAGTATTATGAAACTAGTGTTATGACACTTCTATATATCAACATTCCTAATGTTATTAAATTAGTCTTACTACACTTTTCAATGAACCTAATGTTATGACCCTAGTGTTATGTAACTAATGTATCTCTCATCCCATCTATACCAACATTCACCTACATCACTATTTAAGCACTTTACTTGTTGTGTCATTTAATAAAATACTTTACATACCTATAATATTTCATCTATATCAGACAAAAATTTACTCAAATCTAAATACAACTACATATTAAACACCTATATGAAGCATATGCAACAAGATTAACAACAAATGATATTAAATTTAAGAACAAAAAAATCAAAATATCAAAACCCTAAACCTCTAAAACAAGTATGAAAATGAATAAAATACGCAAAAAAAAAGACAAAGGATGATAAGATATACCTAAAGAGAGGTGTATGTGCGATTGAATGGTTAAAAGGGAAGCCCTCGACGCGACACCGACGGAGCTCTTGTCGCCGGAAGGGATGAGACAGAAGAGGAACTCGCGCAAGAATGAGGGCTGGGGACGCCCGACGTTATATTTACGAGTGCGGACGAGCACACTTATGTGCTCGCCCGGTGCTCTTTAGGTACTCGCCCCGAAAATGGCGCGCGCCCCTTCCGACGCGCCTTAAATTTCAACGTGGCGAGTACATATGGGCGAGCACTTGTGCTATTAAAGTGCTCGCTCATTTACGAAAACATAACCGCGTCTCCAGATTCAAAAGGACGATCATGCTGACGATCACATGTGCAGCCTAAGTGCACGCTAGGCTGTGAGCGAGCACATGTGCTCGCCCAGTGCACGCCATAGAGTGCACACCAATCGCGCTTTTTTTGTAGTGGTGTGGGTTTTAATTATATTTATTTATTTATTTATGGATTTTAGTTTTTTTATTTTTTATTGATTTAACTTTATAGTTTTTATTTTCCTTTTCATTTTCTAATTTTTAATTTCCTTTTTTTCTTTTTAATAAATAATATAAAAATATATAACTATATCGAGATATTTGTATAACATAAGGTGATATAATTAAAAATACAACTAAAAAATCAAAATTTGAATAATAAAATATTTTTGTGTTTTATATATTTTACTATTTTTGTAATTTTTGGGTAAATTTTCTAGTTTTAAGTATTTTTAACGTCCAAAATATCTCAAAAACAAGGATTAAATAAATAGGTTGAATTAATTTGAGGATTAAAAATAGAAAAATCTTAAAAAAATCTCCAATTCATTTTTATGTACAAATAGTATAATTCAAGAATAGATAGATCTATTTTTGGATTTTTTCGGTGATTTTTATTTTTTAAAGGATTTTGAAGCATTTTAATTTTTAGTAATTTTTTTCTATTTTTAGTACTTTTTGTCTAGAGCTACAAAATACAATAATAAAGAAAGATTATTTTTTGGAATTTTCAGATATTACTTTATATTTTTTTGTATTTTTAAAGCAAATAGGGATAAAATTGTGCTATTTTGATTTTTAATAAGTAGGGAAAATATATGAAAAGCAAAAATAATTATGTAGTATGAAAGAGCATGCAATCCGACATATAACCCTTTTTTCATGATTTTTGGAGCATGTTTGATGATTATAAAAATAGATAATTGCACAAAAATTGTTGAACCGGTAAGGGTATGTTTGTAATTAAAATAAGTTAAGGGAGATATGTAAATAATCTCATTAAAAATTTTAAATACCGAAAGTAAATTACAAAGAGTCATAAGGGCCTTTCTGTAAAATGCACGCCTCACGCGGGACCGCACACGAGCTGAGTTAGACTGGACTCGATGGCAAATAGATGAAAGATCATGATCTAACTTGAAAAATGACCACAAATTATAAGGCAGGAATAAAAATTACAGGACTGAAATAAAATAGATAAAAAGTGTGGGCCAAAGATACAAAATACCCCCTAAAAGCGTAGATCGTACAGTCCTTAATTGTTGACATGGACACGTGGCAGCACAAGAGGGCACGATGATGGTTCGGCAACAACATCTCGGATTAGATCTAACGGAGAAGATCTACAATTGTAGCTCTTCGGATCTGACGGTGACTGCTCAATCTGGAGATTGGGCACGATCTGATGGTGTATAGGTAGCTTGGAAGAATAGGGAAGAACCCTGGTTCTTCCGAGCTTCGATCCGACGAGTCTTCATCCCTCGTCCTTCTTTTTCGCTGCTAAGATTCTCAGGAGCTTCCTCAATGTGGTCCGCGGCTCTTGGAATCCTCAAACGTGGTCGGAACCCATCGATGGAGTCCTAGTTGCTCGGGGAAGAACAGGGATCCAAGTATCGTTATTACTGATCAAAACCGATCCAGATGGGTCTTTAGCTTCCAGAACCTGCAAGAGAAGCACATGCAACCAAAAAAGGGGCTCCTTGGGACTAGTTTAGGTGGAAATGGGAGAAAGGGATGCAGGCGGAGGTACTCGGGCGATGCTTTTGAGATAAAGCACCTATCTACCGATCTAGTAAGGATTGGGTTGAGTGTAGGTGCATGGGGCATAGAGCAATTATTGGAAAAAAAAGGTGGAGACGTTTGGCAAATCAGAATAGGGGAGTGGGATATAGGAAAGCTTGCTAGATTAGAGCTTCGGCGAACTAAGAGGCGGTGATTCTACGCTACCAGGATTGATTAAACTTAAATCTAAAAAACGAAATTAAACCTACAACTACGGGCTATCTAGACAACAAGAAAGCAAACCTCGAATTGGGCATAGTCAACGAGATGCAACCTCATGTCAGCGGGCAACAGAGATGGTGGGAACGACCCTCCTGCTCATCCTTCCTCACTGCGCAGCGCAGGGCGAGCTTCCTGTCATCAAGTTGTAGTCGTCAAGGTACTTCGAGGGATGTGGGGAAGCAAAAAAATGGAACAAAAAATTGAAGGAAAGAGGAGGTGGTGGTTATGAACAAATATGAATAGATGAAGTTCGAGGAAGGATTTCGTGCGACAATAGGCGAGATGGAAGATGGATTTGACTCGACATGGATCATGGATGAATAGTAGTCAAACCTCACGAAGAACGTACAAGGCCTCGAGCCTTGCATCAAGATGAAAAATCGAGAAGAGAGGCGGGTGTAGCTAGTTAGACGAGCCTAGAGCTCGGGTTAAAGAGTTGAATCGAGTCAACGGGGGACGGGCTCTGATTGGGCTACGTAATCTGCAAAAAGACAAACTAGAATTGAAATTCAAAAATAATTTAAAACAAATTAGTAATTGATTTATTTAATTACTGGTAAAAATATTAAAAAATATTTTTTATTTTATGTAGTATTTTTATCTGATTTTTATTTATTTTTATGGATTAATTTATTGTGAGTTACTTTTAACAACTATAAATATAAATATATTTACCTATGTTATGTGCATTTTATTTTTATTTTTATTTTGTATTTTATTTTCTATTATTTTATATACAAAAATTCTATATTTATAACTTTTTTATTCACAAATATATTTTTATTGTATTTTCTAATATAATAAGGAAACTTAAATAAATATGGGTATTAATTACAAACGTATTGTTGGACATGCAAACCCACAGAGAGCCATTATGCAATCAATGGTATTGTAAATATCATTCCCTGATCTGAAATGAAGAATGATAAATTTGCATAGTATATCTTTTTAGTACAATTAGGTTATGTACCATAGCCATCTTAATGATCATACAGTTGTTGATTGAATTGTTGAATCATAGCGGTTGGTGCGTGGATGAATATCTAAAGAGTTAGATTGAGGACTCGCTAAGCACTGTCAAATGATTATTAAGAGAGGATCTCCGGTCTAAGAAGGAGATGACAATTCTTTCTCTAAAGGTTGATATCTAACCAACCTCTTGATGCAGGTCCTCTGTATATGAATAGAGATCTGGAGGTGTTAGATAAGTTAGGTCAAAGAGTTGACTTAACAAGACCAAGATAACCAAAGGCCTATGTCGTATGTTGTCGTGATATAGGCATGCATCCTCTAATCAGAGACAAATGTGTTACTATATGTCTAAATATGTACATTTGGCAGACCAATAGGTTGATGACCTAATCAAGGTCTATACACCGATGCGTTGGTGTGCATGCAAGGCATATGAGTGATACGATCTCTCAAAGGGATCATATATGTTCATTTACTGAACCAGAAGACATGAGCTCACTCATGAGATATTGGGAATCAAAGTCCGTCTATTGTCATTTCACTTTGGAATCTTCAGTCAATTTGTAGGTTTGATGTATGCTTTTGGAAAGTATATGATCAACACATGGTATGATATATGCTTTTGGAAAGTATATGATCGACACCGACTCCTAATGGCCAAATGAGAAACTTAATGATAAAACCCAGAAGAAGATTGTCTAAAAAAATCTAAAACTACGGGTTTATTATAGATCCTCCAATATACAGGATGTACATGTATTAGGAATACCTGAAGGTAATGGGATCATAAGCAATTATATAACCATGATGCTTCCATTCCAAGGGAGTGATGAAACATGTGTTGGATTTTAATGACTCCTCTCAATAGAGAAGTAATCTAATTTTGGTCCAAATGTTGGACAGTGACCTGAATGTGATTCAGATGTAATGAAAAGATTAGGTTTACAATGTTGATTTAATCAAATATCTATGGGAGGTCCCCGAAATCTAGATTTGGGATATGATCTCAATATCCAAGTCACTATGCATGGAACAATACGATCTTCGTGCCCTTATCTTCAAGTATTTGCGGAGAAAGCACATTATCCTTGAAAGAGTTCAAGGATAATTTTAATGTTGATATATGTATCCGAGCATTGAGAAATGGACAACTAAATGTGATTTAATTATCATTAATAGTATGAATTTGATTCATATTATAAGGAGAGTTATCTAAATAATTAAATGTGATTTAATTATCAAAGATGTGAATAATGTGAATGTGATTCATATTATTTGGGCACATGAGGATAGAGATCCAAGATGATTAAATGTAATTTAATTATCATGGATATGAATAATGTGGATAGCACTATCCATATTAATCATGTATGTTATAGATGTGATTTATAATATATAAGAGAGGGATATTTGTAAATAACATTTACAAATTAAATGTTGTTGTGAATTGCATTCACATTGAACAATTAATTGAAAATGTAAGTTACAGTTTATGTTGGTTTGTGAATGTGATTCACAAATTTCAATGGCGTGATTGCTATGTTCAAAAAATAAATTGAATTTATTTTTATGAAATAATTTGCAACAAAAGTTATTGCAAAATAATGGAGAAATACATGGAATATTGAATTCCATGTAATATGTAAAGGAGGCTCCTTCCTAATAAGGAGTGGGGACAACCACCAAGTACTTATAGGACTCCTGGCTGTCCACCCTCCTTTGTGGAAGGAGGCTAGCCTCCTTCTTATTTCTCCACGGGAGATTGATTTGATTAAAATTATTTTTTATTGATTATTATTCAATATATGTAATTAAATTAAATTAATCTTTATGTTTTTACAACAAAATCATAGCCATTGCAAGAAACACAAATCAATCTCATCAATAGATTTGTGTTTCTCATGGCTTGAGATCCATTGACTACCAAAATGTTATATAAGAAGAGAAAACCCTAATTCTTCTTTACACAATGTAACTATGCTCTCTTCCCTTATCTCGCTATACATCGAGTCTCTCCCTCTCTTGTGGTTGTCTACCTTGATGCCCTAGAAAGAGATCGTCGTAGTAATCTCATCGCTGTTATGCTACCGGAACGACTGCTCATGGTTCTCTGTTTCCTTCAGTGTGCCCCGCTCGTGAAGAAGACATCGGATCTTGTGAGATGAGATCGAGAGATTCTCCACTTGGATCATCAACATGGCTTGCGAGGAGCACACATCTCATCAACGCACTCGCAAGCGTCTCCTCCGTTGAATCGGACTTGAGACAGGAGGTATCTTCATTTAGATACTCAATCGCAACCACGCTTCAAGAGGTAAACCTAATACTTGTGTGTGGTTAGATGAAATGATCTGAGAAGTATTCTTAGATCATGTGGTTTCATCATATTCAAATTTTGTAAATTCTGCTGCCCAGAGCAACAAGTGTGACTAGTCGCTCCCGATTACATACGATGTGATCCTCAAGCTTCTAGGATGTGCTTAAGGATTTTACTATATCTTTTAAGTGGTATCATATCCATAGGTCAAAGGTTTAGGATGTGATCCTCAAACAGAAGACGACTTGGGCACTTTAGGGCTTGTGAATTTTCATCACTTTTTATTCGCGCATCCCTGTTTTGTGTGATTTTTTCACCATAATTAAAGGCAAAACCGTGGGACTTGATTTTGCATGATTTGGAATCATTTGCTCAAATTATGATCTTTTTAATGAACATGTATCCATTGTTTCAGGGATGGCGAATCTTGACGTAATTAAAGAGTTAATTACGGTTTTGAAAGACCTAGAAATGCATGAAAAATCAATTGAGTTCTATTGTAAATCAAATTAGAAAATTATAGAAAATTATTTTTCATGATTTGGATTTAAATTGATTGAGATATGCTAATTTTAGTAAGCGAGGGTCACTGCTGAAAATTACTTTCCTAATCAAGAACCTTGTGATTGTCATTCAATTAATTCATGAAATTAATAGTTAATCTCTTGGAATAATTAGTTGTTAAATATATTTCAACTATTTAATAATGATAATTATTTTTGAATGACCATAACCAACAAATATAAGATAATGACCTTGATCAATTTGGTTATAACGAACTTTCCAACAATCAAAGTTGCTTGAGTAAGATTTGGGAATTGTTTAGCAAATCTCCTTATAATATAAATCAATTTTTTTGATGAATATTATATGGTATAAATTCAGTTGAAATACTGATTATCATCTCAAATACAAAATGATCAAAGCCGTATTATCCTGACCTGAGTTGGATATGGTGTCTAGTCGGGGAGCGTTGGGGTAGCAGGCTGCTTCGTGAGCGATTTGTCCCACTCCCGTCGGTAATGGCCATGACAGTATGTAAGGAAAGGACAATGCATGAAGCGATCATGATGTGTTTTTTCTAATTATTAAAATTTGAAGAATACGTATTTTGGTATTATATCATCCTTCAAGTGGCAATTAAAATTGTTTGCTGGTTGATTGATTGCTTTGATAATTGATTTAATATGATTAAATAAATTAGATCGAATTAAAATTAAAATAAAATACTCTTTTATGAATACAGTTGTATTTCTCTTGGAAGAATTAATCATAATGAATATGATTCATAATGATTAATACCGGATTGTAACAATCCGGTTAATACCGACGGGTAATGGGCATCCATGAGCACCTGTGGAAGTACCACATCTATTAAAAGGAAATTACTTACTCATTAGATAAATGATAATCAAGGGACAAAATTGATAATTATATTTCTTTCATAAACTCCATTATTAAATTTTGAAATCACTGCATATTTTTGTCATTACTTCTTCATGGATCAATTTATCCGTTTATTGGATTGGTTAATTGTTGTAATATAAATTTATTACTTAATATTCATATGAAACATTGTTTATGGATTTTACGGTAAAAAATATTTATTTTCATGGATATATGCACATGAGTGAAAGTTGACGAGGTGGAGTATGATCATCTAAATAAAGAGAGACATTGCTAGTGGGATATGGCATATACAATGGATACAAATAATATGTAAATATATACACTCGTAACCATATCATATTCATAATGATAATATCGTATGTGCACGATAATTTAAATGATAAAGAATGTAATCTAAGCGATGATGATACGAACTTACGCAGATAATATAAACAATACAAATATATAAAATTAAAAGGAGTGCAATTTGATATGGATCAACAAAGCCACAACTTTTGTAGGCTCATTTTATGAAATTAAGTGAATATAAGTAAACATGATGCAAATGAAACACTATATATTTATATATTTATTCGTATCTAATTACCATAATTATCATTCACATTTTGATTGTCGTGATGGGTGTATATGTACTATGCGATTAGTTATTATTGCATTCATTATCATCAGTTGAATGTCAAGAGGGATATATATTGATTCATACCATATTTGATTCGTTATTATATGTGTTATTTCAAATTTCGACATCATATATATATATATATCCATTTCAAAAAGGATATATATATATATACAAACATGTCGTGTACGATTAATATACATCATATTAATTTCTATTATTTTTTGTATATGATTTGCATCCATTTCATATTCACATCCTTTTTAACGATTTGATAATACATTTTCTATTCACGTCCTTTTTAACGATTTGATAATACATTTTCCAGATTTATTGATTTCTGTATTCCATCCATAAATATCTTTACATTTTAAAAGCTACAAGAACAATGTTTACATAACGGTATTTGTATTTAATTACTTGCATCTTTTTGAATCAATCGAGCAAGGAAAGTTTCTAATCGGATAGTCATAGGTACCCATTAATTTAGATATTTTTTGGATGAAGAAAAGATCATGGTATAGCAGAAACTCGATGCATTATTTTCAAAAAGATACTCGTGAATTTAGTCGAATTGAACAGGTAAAGCTGATTACCACCGACCATAACTCCAGTATAGACCGACTGGTGTTCGAAGAGCTTTTTCCTAGACAGGGCACGACCTTGTCCGGAATGCCCGGTCAAGGCATGACAGGGTCGAATTTCCCTGACAGGGCATGAATCGGCAAACAGTTCGTCGATCGGCGAACTGTTCATCGATCGGCGAACTGTTCGTCGATCGCACCCAAATCCTGAGTTCTTGTGAGGTTATTGCTAAGCAATTATTAGTAATAAATGTAGTCGACGAACCATTCACCGATCATCGAATGGTTTGCAGTTTTGCTCCCCTTAGCACCGATATGCCATAATAGAGATAATTTTTTAAAAATCTAAATAAAAACTTGTTAAAATAATTACGAAATACATACTTAACAGATAATTAAAACAATTTATTAACAAATAATTAACAAAATTTATCTTTTTTATTTATTTCCTTTTTAATTTATATATAACTATTTAGAAATAAGTTAAAATTCATAAATATTAGAAAATAATAAAAAAAGAATAATATATAGTGACCCAAGAGCATGCATATAAAACCTTCTTTATTCCATTTTCACCTTTTGCTTCAATGTTAAACATAAAAGAGATTAATATTTCAATACATAGTGGTATTTTATAGAAACATATTATGCATATTACTAAGAGGAATAAAATGGAAAAAAAGAGAAATCGTTGAGTCCACTCTTTGGTTGTTCCCGATCTTATTTTACTTTGATGTCCCTTTCATTGTTCCTAAATCTTTTGAGATCGGCAAGTTTTAATCCACCCTTGAGTCAAAGAGCCAAGCACTGTTTCTTATTGTCCACCTACGTTAGTTCATCATCACATGCCAACTTCATGAGAGTACATAGACAAAGTAATATTTCGGATCTCCACTTCACATCTAACATTACATTAGATCTAGCATTACAAAGAAATCCAATTTACAAACGCGAAGTAAAAAGATCACATCTAGCATTACATTAGATAAACACGAGTTCCAAAAAAAGTAAATTACATTCATGCTATTAATCATCTCCTCGATAGGAAAAGTAAATTACATTCATGCTATTAATCATCTCCTCGATCAGATTCGTCGTCCTCGAAGTACGCTCAGACAATGCACTTCAATGCAATTGTGTAATGCAAATCTGCCAAGTCAGCGTACAGATCCTCCTCCTCATCGTACACTTCCGTGAGCGGGAAGGTCTCGCTTTGAGAACTCTTAATCATAGATGGAGATATTGACTGTGGTGAGTAATCTGTGAATGGAGAGTCAATCGACTGAAGCGGTTGAGGTAACGATCGATTCTCTAATGGATGTTCTGATAGACTATGAGGGTCAGCTCCCATCTCCGAGTTGTGGAGAGCACCCTCTCGTGGGACTGAAGAAACTCCACCTCACATTGGCTATGACGAAGCAAGTGGAGTATGATGTGATGCATTAGCACTGGACGGCGAACATACCACTAGGAATCGGTTCATCGAAAGACACATAGACTTATTAGTTGTAAATCGAGTTTTCACCATAACCTACAATAATACAATAGCATTAGAAATATAATAAAATAGATTTATCTTAAGTTAATTAAGAGTTGTACTAAATAAAAAATTAAAATGCAATAATATGAATAATACTTACGGATCTGCTTCATACCAACACTTTACATTTGAGATTGTATGAAAGCATATTATGACCCAAGCTAAAACATTTTTCCAAGTATGTGGATCTTATTTTCTATGCTATTTTATAAAAAATATGGAAGCACGCTTGACAATGCACTAAAGTCAACGTAAATGATAATATTGTCATTACACTACTAAATAAATTTAGATTGTTGATACAAATTATTATAAATAAAAAATTATGCGTGTTCGACGGAAGAGTGATGATATATTAATCCTACGACCCCAACTACCACAACCAGTGCTACCCTGACTCTGTTCACTTGATTATCATGGTGGCTGATGTGGTGTGTCCGTAACCGATGAGGCTCTATCAATCTGTGGAGGTCGTTGACGATGCTATGATTATTGACTAAAATACTCTCGTCATCAATGAAGTCATTGTGTTCCCATTCATATTAAATAAATTATAATTAAAAGAGAAGTCCATATTAATTAAATTAATTAGAAAATAATTCTTTTCAGTTAAGAAAATAATAATTAATAATTTAGTTACATGAATTAATTAAAATATTAAAATTATCAATCATTAATAAATTAATTATAGGATTTTGTTAAATTATTTAATTTATAATCAATAACTAATAATATAATTTTCTATTATATTATCTAATTGAAATAATAATAATTCAAAGTAGTCATATTAATTATTTAAATTATAATTATTAATTAATAATTTAATAATATTAGTCGTTATTACAACAAAATACAACATTTGTTGCAAATTTTAATTAAAAAAAGATTCTGAGAATTAAAAAGCACCTCTAATTTAGCAATAATTAAAAAAAGATTCCGAGAAAATCAAATGTTAATCGTTATTACAACAAAATACAACATTCGTTGCAAATTTTAGGAATAAATAATAATTATACGATGAACAATAATATTTGTTATTACAAATATACAATAATAAATCACTACAACGAGCACTATTGTATTTCAAAATCCAATAAATATAACGAAGGTTGGACTAAGCAGTGTGTGTGTGTGTGTGTGTGTGTGTGTGTGTGTGTGTGTGTGTGTGTGTGTGTGTGTGTGTGTGTGTGTGTGTGTGTGTGTGTGTGTGTGTGTGTGTGTGTGTGTGTGTGTGTGTGTGTGTGTGTGTGTGTGTGTGTGTGTGTGTGTGTGTGTGTGTGTGTGTGTGTGTGTGTGTGTGTGTGTGTGTGTGTGTGTGTGTGTGTGTGTGTGTGTGTGTGTGTGTGTGTGTGTGTGTGTGTGTGTGTGTGTGTGTGTGTGTGTGTGTGTGTGTGTGTGTGTGTGTGTGTGTGTGTGTGTGTGTGTGTGTGAATAGAGAGCGAGAGAGGAAGTTTGAGGGAGAGATGCGAGCTTGTGTGAGGAATCAGTGGGAGGAGGGACAACTTTTATAGGCGTAGGGGAGAACATCAATCGACAAACCGTTTGCCGATCGGTGAACGGTTCATTGACTGACAGGTTTTGAGAATTCGGGCACGTGAGCACACGTGTTATACCTCAAGTGGAGCCACGTGCCTCGAGAGAGAACGTTGAGCTGACGTTTAGCGGGTTGATCATTGAACGATTCGTCTATCAACTAAATTGATGCTTTGATAGGAAAATTCAAGCTCACCATATCTTGATCGGGCATTCCGGAGAGACCCGCCAGCTACCGCGCTTCAAAATATTAACCCAAAGTTCCAAACCCTCCACACGGCCTGGACCTACACCCATCCCGGCGCCCATCCCCTCTTTCGCTCTCTGGTCTCTGCGCTACCGGCAACGGTCGGTCATCGCCCTCCTTCTCAATGTCGCCACTCCCCCTCCTCCATCTCCTCAAACACAAGAGGATCCCTTTCCTGCCCCGTGGGTTCTCTTCGAAATCGACCTCCATCCCTCGCAAGCAGAACCGCGTGCGCGACCATTCCTTCGACGACTACATGGAGGTGGAGAAGAAGGTCCGCCGCACCTTGAGGCTCCAGGAGCTTATGCTCTCCGAGCCCTCCGGCACCCTCCCGGTCTCCCGCCTCGACTCCCTCGCCCGCCGCTACCTCTCGCTCCCGCAGCACGAGGCCGGCTCCTTCCTCCTCAAGCACCCCCACGTCTTCCACGTCTACGACCACCCGGTCCAGCGCGTCCTCTGGTGCCGCCTCACCCCCCGCGCCCTCCGCCAAATCCACGACGAATCCCTCGCCCTCCGCTCCCTCCTCCCCGACTCCGTCCTCCGCCTCCGTAAGCTCATCATGCTCTCCAACTCAGGCCGCCTCCGCCTTGAGCACATCCGCGTCGCCCGCCGCGACCTCGGCCTCCCAGACGACTTCGAGCACTCCATCGTCCTCGCACATCCCCAGTACTTCCGTCTTGTAACTAGCAATCCTGACGATGACGAGCCGCGATCGAAATACGTTGAGATCGTTCACTGTCATGACTCACCTGACCTCGCAGTTTGCGCGATCGAGCAGGCGCGGGAGCTGGAGTACCGGGAGCGCGGGCGTGATGCGGAGGATGTGAGGTTTGCGTTTCTTATCAACTTTCCACCGGGGTTCAAAATCGGCAAGTACTTCCGGGTGGCGATGTGGAAGTGGCAGCGCGTGCCATACTGGTCTCCTTACGAGGATGTCTCTGGTTACGATATGCGATCGATCGAGGCACAGAAGCGGATGGAGAAGCGTGGGGTGGCAATGATCCATGAGCTGCTATCACTGATGGTAGAGAAGAGGACGACGTTGGAAAGGATCGCCCATTTCCGGCAGGCTATGGATCTGCCTAAGAAGCTTAAGGAGTTCCTGTTGCAGCACCAAGGGATCTTTTATATATCGACCAGGGGGAATCAGGGGAAGTTGCACACCGTGTTCCTGAGGGAGGCGTACAGAAAAGGGGAACTGGTGGAGCCTAATCCACTGTACATTGCACGGCGTAAACTTGCAGAATTGCTGCTTTTGAGCCCGAAGACCGTGAATTTGGAGCGTGCTCTTACGAGTCTTGGGAGGGGTTGGGAGGGAGGGAGTTCGAGAAGTGAAGTGAGGGAATTCATTGGTGGTAATGAAAGGGATGATGCAGAGGATGTGGGCTCCAGTTCAGGTGTCGAGTCCGAGTACTTTGAATGAGGTGTTTCTTGCATTTTTACCGAGGAAGCAAGATCATGGTTAGGACTCACGAGAAGTGAATTTGAACTGTCTGGTTTCGTCGCGCAAATCATTACAAGCTTCTATTCTTGCATTTATTTATAGGCGAGATTTTTCTATATGGCTGATTTAGGATGGAAGAACCCGAGTTTTGGTTCCAAATTGAGGTTTTCCTGGAGGAGTAAACCTCCGGGAAGAAGTCGGCCTTTTTGGCACATACCCAATGAAATTAGAATGCTCTGAAAAGTCATGCAGGCCATGATTGTAGTTTCCGGTGGGATTGCTCAGAACTTAGCTGAAGAAATTTATGGACATATCTTGGTCTTCTTTATTCATGGCTCATATATGCTGAACAAATGGATGATTTCCTAATGAATATCAAATCTAAATGAAGCTTCATTTAGCAGTGAGGCGTTTGCGGATGCACTTCTCACTCATATGGTTATTCGACATCCAGGACTGGAGCAAGTAACAGTGTGGCTGAGAAGGAAGATTATCTTTTCCTGCTGCCTTGCATGTACTCTTTTGTGAGTAATCCAACCTGTTTTGAACTTGTAGCTCTAGTTTTTTCTTTTACTCTATCTTATATGCCTCTTACATAAATTTAAAGATATGTTGTTGTGTATGAAATTTTTAATTAGCACTCAAGCAAGAATCTTATTTGGAAATAAAAGTGACAGATTGCTCTCTGATTGCTGTTAATGTTAGATCAAAACTAACCTGTTTCCTCTTGATATTACATTCGCTCGAATGAGTCACCAGTGTTATCCAAATCGACATGCAATGTATGTCCACACAAATACACAATAAGTGAATAACAATAAACAACTTAACAATATAAACAAAATTCCGATAGATGATTGATGAACAACAAAGTCAACAAAAGGAATCTAGTGGTGCCGAAATCATCTGAGTAGGCTGCGGCTAGTGGCTGGATAGGTCAAGATTGAGGTGTCACATTGGTGGCATCGGATGCTGCATCATTGTGTTGGCGGTGGTGCTGTCGAATTGAGAAAGTGAATGTCGAAAGCATGTCGGGCTTATGGAAAGCCATTAGTACTAATTATAGACGCACAGAAGAGGAGAGGGGAAGATGGATGACGATGCTTTGAGCCATCTGGCTGGCAAGAAACGGGATGATTTTTAAACAGGAGTACTTCTATCCCAAGAATGTTGTTTTTAATGCTAAGGCATTGAGTGATGGGTGGAATCTACAACACCGTGTTGAGTGCTTGTACCTTTTAGGTTGTAATATTTTTTTGGAGATAAGTGGTGAAGTTTCTGGCACACACCTACACGGTGAAACCTTTTTTTCTTTCGAAAATAATTGTAATATTTATAATCATAAATTTAGATATTCCCCAACATATTCATCGTATATGCTATGAACATGAGAATATATAATATTCTTTGCATGATTTGCTTTGAATCCTAATTTGTATCATCCATATGCAATGCAGATCTTACTATGAACTCCGTTAATGTTGGTGGGATGAAGTTCTTGTCGATATACAATACTTCCCTTTATGTGTATGGGTGAAGCAAAATTCTGTGACTAACATATATTATTAACATACACAATATATATTATGTTTATGTTATTTTATATGTACTATATGATATATATATATTGATATGCCTTGAATCCTAACCATCCGATTTGCTAGATCCCGTCGAAGAACCATTGTATGCACCCCCTGTCGCACCATACCCTACCAGCACGGGGGTCTCGCTGACTTACAATTTTTTATATCCGGTCAACGAGCTTGAGAGGGGGTTAGGGGAGAGCAAGCCCCTCCTAACACAGTTTTTTATATCACTAACACAATTTTTAAAATATAGAATATAGATATGAGTATATAACACAAATTTTATATCACTGACACAACTTTCTGAGCTTTCAGGTAATGTACTATTCATATCCTTTTAATATATTGCCTTTGTGGTGAATCCTATCTTGGGATGTCACCCTCTTTATTTAAAAAAAACAAACTAAATTGTTAACAATCAATATTATACTTAAAATATCATAAAATTAATATAAAAATATAAAAAATTGGGCACCAAACCTGTGCAGCCCGAGGTGGTGCCTCAACCGCCTCAGCGCCTCGAGGCGTACGCCTCACCCGATCTGCTTGAGGCGGACACCTTTAGGCGAGTTTTTTTAAAACCATGATTATTTCTGATTACGCTTCCGCATTATCGTTTTCTACATGCTATCGGAATTGGTTGAATTTTAGTTTTTTTTATTTTGAAGATTTTATTTTTGTTTATTATTCATGTTCAAGATCCATTCAATATTCTAAAGAGTTTCAATCAACATATGCACACATGTGCAAATTCTGGCGAATTCTCAAGATCACGTCGTAGCCAAATTTAAGGGAAAATTCTAGGATTCTTGATGGAACCCTAATTCTGCAAGCCATAGCTCTGGAGAATGGTCAATGTCCAAGCACACAATTTACAATATATTTTCTCAACAACCATGATAGCTCGATTGATGATATTGGCAATGACAACGCTCCATCTTCGACTCCATCACACACGATATGGTATAACAACCTATTCTGGCCAGGGTTTCAAATTTCACGAAATACAAGCAAAATTTTAATGAAGTTTTGATTTTGATATGGGACTGGAATATCGAGCAATATGACGATATGTTGGCCTTTTCAGGTCATTCATTCACAAATGTTGGTCGATATGGATGAAATTTCAATAAAATTTCATGAAATATCGTATCGACATGGTGTTGATATGGAAATCGATATCGTTATTTAAACCCTTGATCTGGTAGCAACAACCTTATCATGGAGCTCCCATATTCAGGCAAAACCCTAGGCGGTGTCCCTACAACAAGCTGAGGAGCATTATCGATCACCAGACCTCCATCTTTGATCTCCGTTGCTTGGAACTTTCAAGAGAAGCTTCGCCCTAACCTCATCAAAGAACACCCATCAACACCCATATCTTTAACGTCTTCGTACACCAGCCAATTGCGAGAAACTCCATCCTTTGATCCTGATCCCCGAGCACTACCTACGGTAATAGACCCATCTTGATCATAGCAACTCATCATCAACCCTTCCAACTGTAGCCATGCAAGAAGCTTATCCGCATCACCAATCACGGTCTCTGAGTCAAGCGTCGTTGAGTAGCAGCACGTGCTTTTGCCGCTCTCCTACATACCCACACCTATCTAAGAACTTCAAGCTTTGTGAGGCCTCATCTAGGAGGCGACGACGACAAATGCCCCATCAGGGCGGAGGAGATAAGAGAGGGTTTCCCCAATGAGAATCTTAGTCTTCATGCAAATAGAGAGATTGGGCTTGATACCCATATTACATGCAACTCCTGCCTATTTGTTGGGCCCCACATCTGCAATTTCATTTTTAAAAAAGGGAGGATGTGCTTATTTGATTTCAAAAGAAAGGGAAGAGACAAAGAGAAGGAGAGTGCTATTATTCAGTAAAAAAAGGGAGAAGGGATGTTTTGGGCCCAAGTGGGCCACTACATATTAAAAAAAGAAGAGGGCTAAAAATGATTTGAGAAAAAAAGGAAAAAGGAAACTACTTAAAAATGGGGGAATAATCAAAAAAAGAAAAGAAGAAAAAATAGCTAAAATTGGTTTTTATTTTCCCCTCTACATTTCTTCTCCCAACTTGGTCGATGTCATCTTTTTTCGATAAGTACAGGAGAAATGAGGAGTATTAAGTAAAATTTTACAGTTCAGATTTCAGACTATACCAGTTCGAGACACTCCATGTTCGAGTTATACATTTTCTCAGAGTACTCTAACGAGGAGACTCATTCTAATTTCAATGATTAACAGATGCAAAGCACAAGTTCTCCAACGAGGAGATTCATTCTAGTTCAGGTGACTCGACACGGTACGGAGCACACACTCTTCGATGATTTATCTCATTCCGGTTCAAGTGACTTTGTGCAGTACAGAGCATCACACATTCTCCGATGAGGAGATTCATTAGGTTTCGTTTGGTTGCAGGGTTGGGCAGGATTGGGTTGGCCGAACCCGAGGTCCCCCACCTTCCAAGCATTCCAATCCTCCTCACAGTTTACTATTCACAGGGGTACCCCAACCCAACCCAACCCTGCAACTAAACGAACCCTTAGGGTTCATGTGACTCTGCACAGTACATGGCACACGCTCTTCTACGAGGAATCTTATTTCATTTTTAATGACTTTGACAATCGTAGTACAGAGCACACTTTCTTTGATGAGGAGACATTTTACTCCATCTCTTTAGTTCCTCTCACCAGTATGATACGCTGTGTTGGTATTGTCCGTAGGCATTCTGTGAGTGTGTGCATTCTTTTTGTTTGTCCAAGCTAAGCATTGCATGTGTGACGCCCTCAGATCCAGGTACCTGTTTACACGGCATTCGCGATATTCCATTCAATAATGATCGCATCTAAACAATGAAATTTAAAGGGAATTTTTTCGTGTTTCGCATTTGACATTCACAGAATCAAACAGAAGAAATTGTGCCACCAATTTGCATTGCTTTAATTTCCATTTATATACAACATGCAACAAAAGGGGCTGACGGTGTATACATGTATCCCAAAATGTACAAAAGAGAAAGAAAAGCTCTACTACATAATCTGAATAAAAAATTGTAATAATCGTACTGTTTGGTATAGCAGTGGATGCTCGGTATCATCAATATGCTACTGCGACGCAGACTTTTTGCTTGCCAAGCATGAATAGGTCTGACTTGGGCCAACCATCAAAACTGTCGGTACTTCTCTAAGGTCTCGATGCTTCCTCACTCCGTCAATAAGTGGACCTTCCTTCTGGATAGTGGTATCGTGTGAATCCATGGTTTAATTCCTGCACATAAACAATTTCCAATTCAAAAATGCTATTTTTAATATTCTAAATGATGATTTACGGCGACGAAGAAGAATACTCTCACTAGATTTTTGCCTTTTCCTATTTCTTCTTCCAAGTGTAGGATAACCCCAAGGGGTCATAGGTTTTTTCTACCATTTGGGGCTTATGATGTCAATAAATGTCAGGTACAACCCATCGTATAACATAAATAACATAATTTAATGTGTCCAAAAGAAAGCAAGTAGAGAGGTAATGATATTTAAAATTTACAACTACATGTGTAGAAAATGGTTTTCAAGTGTTCTATATATATGCCCCATTTTCACCCATTACCCTATACCATTTCTTCTGTATACATATATTTTCATTTATTTATTATACGATCTTTACATATGATATTATCTTTCTAGATATCAAATCGATAGATCTTGATTTTGATGATGATGAGTCTCTGATCTGACCATTGTTTCTGTCTAAATCTCATGTCTTTAGGGGATAGTTTGGGGTCTTGGTCTGAATGTGATGTGACCTCACACTATGACTCTAAGACGTAAAGAGTACCTTATGGTTAGGGTGCCTCTGTAGGCATGCGGTGAAGTGTAATGCATCCTAACTAAGTTCCCAACACGTCCACTAATTTAACTTATCACTTGTAGTTGTAATTCCAAGATTCGATTCATTGTCGACGATATATGATTTGATGATGATGATTAATTATGTACTAAGGTCAATTGTAATCAACTCGAAGTCGATGATAGTCCGTATGATTGTAACTGATCTTATCTCTAACCAAGTTCAATTGTAACCAACTCCAATCTTAACTGCGATTGGTCTCAACTTTTGGCCAACTTAGCTGTAATTGATCTCAGATGTAGCCATCGTCAAGCCTATTGGCAGAACGGTAACTAAAACTCAAACGGCGAGGAAGCCTCCTAAGAGGCCCTTCCATCTTGCCCTCTAAGTGGAAGTGCGATCCAATAGAGAGATAGGTCTACTCCAAAGCTACGCCACTGAGACGAGTGAGAGAGACTCTCCGGAAAAGTCACTCTAAAAATTGGCCCGACTAGTACGGGCTAACAAGCTTGTACGAAAAAACTAAAATCGAAGGACCCCCAACCTAGATACCCTAAAACAGAGGGTCAACGAAACTGGTTGAGTCGGGATCCCAACGATGCGTAAAAGCACTGTGAGCTCGAGTAAAACCAAAGAAGAGACTGAGATTCTAGACCCGCGCACTTGGTGGCCGCTGTCTTAACTGGGCTTCCTATCTCCTGTCCGGTTGAGGGTTACCATACCCTCGTACAGTCAAGTGTAAGGGTCACCATGACTGACACGATTAACTTTTATCACTGATTCATAACAACCAATTATCTCAAAGATTCCAAAGTGATGTAGTTCACATAAGCCCTTGCCCTCTAAGTGGAAGTGCGATCCAATAGAGAGATAGGTCTACTCCAAAGCTACGCCACTGATACGAGTGAGAGAGACTCTCCGAAAAAGTCACTCTAAAAATCGGCCCGACTAGTACGGGCTAACAAGCTTGTACGAAAAAACTAAAATCGAAGGACCCCCAGCCTAGGTACCCTAAAACAGAGGGTCAACAAAACTGGTCGAGTCGGGATCCCAACGATGCGTAAAAGCACCGTGAGCTCGAGTAAAACCAAAGAAGAGACTGCGATTCTAGACCCGCGTACTTGGTGGCCGCTGTCTTAACTGGGTTTCCTATCTCCTGTCCAGTTGAGGGTTACCATACCCTCGCATAGTCAGGTGTAAGGGTCACCATGATTGACACGATTAACTTTTATCACTGATTCATACCAACCAATTATCTCAAAGATTCCAGAGTGATGTAGTTCACATAAGCCCTTTGACCCTTTAAAGCACTGGGGTTTGTGGATAATTCATTCTTTGAGCAATTTATACCATTAATTATCTAGAAATAGGTTATTTGGTGAATATGTCACAATACCGATCGTTATGGCACATGTATATATTTAGTTCATATGAAGTTGATTTCCATCATCGAGTGATAAAAGTTGCAAATTGATAACAAAAGTCAACGACTCTGGCTCCAACTTTCCATTGCCAAGTGGTTTGTCCATTAATGATACTACACCTATAATTTTCTCATGAGATCATAATTGATCCGGGGTTAATATTCCATTTATGTCACGGGAAATGGAGAAGAATTGGAATTATAATTCTTCTACCCAGGATCTCCACTTGTAAGGAGTAGTAAGTATTTGATTATGATTATTTTTGATTCTCAACAAATTACTCGAGAATGCACCTGATAATTTATTCAGGTCCCAGAACTTGTAGTACATTTGTTTGTCTTTAAAAGTATAGGATAGTCCCTTGAGTAGGTTTTTCCTAAGAAGTTTAGCCTTTTGGGTACACACACTATTAAATGCTCTCATATTATCAACTAAGATATGTTTGAAGATCTTTGCTTCATAGGATTTCTAGACCTACATGTTCTAGAGCATTTCTAAAACAACATTGGTCACTTCAAGTTTCTGCAGTTCCATGGAGTTTTTGGATACATGCGATGAACCTAATCTTATTAAAAAAATGGTTTGCATCTGTCCTCTGGTCAGGTCATTTCCCTTGTCAAGTTAAGTCCAGAACTCGCATTCCTCTCTCATGATAGATGCAAATATACTGCATGTTCGACCATCGCAATCGGGATTTGGACAATATATCCATGCTAGTGAACCAATATATGGTATGCAACTTTTTCAGTAAAATAAATATACTATATAAAAACTAATGTGATGTCATCAATAACAGAGAAATCTTCCTATTATCCATTGCTGTGATATGCCAATCTTAATCAAGAGGTATGCTAATAATTAAGAAAGTTTTTAGAAGCTTTAAACTAGTATCGCAGAATTAGTTAATTACTGGCAGAAAATGATCAAGCCTCTAGTTCTTCAGTTGCAAAACATTCCACCAGTGTTCTCACACTGATGGTTAAGTTTCAGTTTAATTTATTTAACAAAACAAACAATTCATGCCACAAGATGCCATAAACAATTGAAGTCCGTCCTTTCCTCCATCTCTATTTTCCTTCTCTCCAACCGCAAGATGCCAAAGGGGCTGCGGGCGGTGCTGGAGAAACGCATGCGTGCGTTCTTATGGGCCAATGGTGCGGCCGGGACTAGGGGGATACATTTGGTGTGCTGGAAGGAGGTCTTGCATCGGAAGGATGACGGGGGCCTGGGGGTGAAATCTCTTGATCAAATGAACGAGGCTCTTCTTCTAAAATGGGCTAGCAGGATCTGGGGCCCGGGTAATAACCTTGCTTGCGATGCGATTCGCAAAATTTACGAAGTTTCTGGCGTCCCTTCTCCGCTGTTCATTGGCAGCAGCTGTCCGACCCCGTTTTGGTGCAGCGTGGTGAAGGCCTTTGTGAGCAACCTCGCCCTTTTTAGACCTGTTCTCGGGCGGGGGGATTCCTTCGCTTTTTGGACTGATGATTGGTCGGGGGGTGGGGCGCTGCGCTCTCGTTTTCCCCGGTTGTTTGCGATTGCAGGTGACAAATCTTGCTCGGTTGCGTCTTGCTGGAGCGATGGCCTCTGGTGCCCCAATTTTGCGGCATCCCTTTCTGATCAGAGATTCGACGAATTCCTGGCATTACTGGAATCCCTACGGGAGGTGCGTTCGCCTGGTGAGGGCAGGGACCACTGGGCGTGGAGGGAAGGTTCCTTCTCGGTGAGAGGGGCCTATGGTGCAATTTCTAGACCCCTCCCGGCTGGCTCGGAGTTGCTTTCCAGAGATTGTTCGCTGATCTGGGCCCTGAAGCTCCCGGAGCGGATAGGATTTTTTCTGTGGCTCCTTAGGCATAAGCGGCTGATGACGAGGGATAGATGCATGAGGCTGCTCGGGGTTAATTCTGATTAGGTGCCTTCTATGTAACGCGGCGATCGAATCGATTGAGCACTTATTCTTCTCCTTCCCCGTGGTAGCTCAAGTTTGGCTGGAATTGGGTCTGGCATGGTGCAGCAGCGGTGACTTCCTCTCTTTTTGGGATTCGGCCCATGCAAACCTGCATAGACCACGGAGGGAGCGGGTTGTCCCGATGGCCATCCTCTGGGCGGTTTGGAGGGGAAGAAACGACATTCTGTTTTCGGACCAACGTTTTTACAAGGAAAATGTGTGTGTGTTAGTTAATCGTTTGCTTGACGATTGGAATCAGTAATGGGTGGGGTGTGATCCTTGTTGACTCGGTTGTTCCTGTTATCTTTTTCTTTCGCTTTTAATATATTTTGGGGCGGACACCACTGAGTGTTTCCCCCTACTTTTCAGACTTAAAAAAAAACAATTCATGCCACAACATCTATAGAAAGTTAATTCAATTTAAGCATACTTGGCTAGAGAAATTTATGAAATATTGTAGTGTTGGATTATGTAAAATCTAGTTGTCGTAAATGAAGTTGAGATAGTCTTTTCTCCATGATTTTGACCTGCTCTAAAATCCCATCAAATTAATTTTTATGATATATTATCTAAGTTATCCCATAGCATCATGCATTTCACAACAAGAGTAAGGCAACTCAATACATCCAAGCACCATTTTCACCATTCATGCATGATAAAATGAATATGTCAGCAGTAAAATATCATAATTATCTTGGAGTCCAGAGCAATAAAAATGTGTAAGGACCTAAAAATAATAGGTAAAACAACAACCCTCTCCCCATAAACGCAAGTAATACACATTCTTCAATATCAGAAAGCGTAATTTGTGCAAATCCTTCTCCTGGATGTCCTGTGAATTCCACTTCAAATATTGATATAATTGGAACACAAATAAAGAAACTACTTTGAGGATTTGGTGAATGATAACATTAAAATATACATGGAGAGCATCAAAAGGGGATTTATATTATACATGCATGGCAATAAAGATTAGGCAATGATTGTACCTTGAATTGTTTCAGATTTGAAGGAAACTGACATGCATGAGCAGTCCCAAGAGGGCCTTCCAGCAGATGCAGAGAGCAACGAGGAGGCTGGGGGCTGTTGGACAACAACAGGAGGAGAGATTTGAGTCTCTTCTCACGGCTGGAAGTTTGAGAAAAATAATGAAAAAAAGGAAAGAAATAGAAGGGAGGTTCCTTTGTAGCATGGTTTTTATTCTTGTCAATTATGGCAGCATGGTTTTTATTGATGTGGAAAAGGCTTATGAGCCTGTCCTTTGGGAGATATTGTGGAGTGTTTTGGAGAAGTACATGTCCTTTACATTAATCTTATAAAGGATATGTATGATAGGGCTTCATCTTGTGTAAGAATCCTATCTGCGAAGACTGTGCATCAAGGTTCAGCTTTGAGTACATTCTTTTTTACTTTGATTATGGACGAGTTGACTAGTCAATTCCGCATGAGATACGTTGGTGTATGTTATTCATTGATGATATTGTGTGAATTGATGGGACTAGAGATGGAGTAAATGAGAAACTGGAGGCTTGGAGACATGCATTTGAGACCAAAGGATTTCATATAAGTAGGGCTAAGACTGAATATATGGAGTGTACTTTTTATGGAAGCAATTGTGAAGAAATCGATGTGAAGATTGGTAAAGATAACATTCTGAAGAAAGATTCTTTTAGATACTTGGGATCTATTTTGCAACATGATGGAGAAATTGATGGAAATGTTTCTCATAAAATAAATGTAGGTTGGCTAAAGTGGAGAGGGGCCTCTACTATTCTATGTGATAAGTAAATTCCTTTAAAAATCAAAGGAAACTTTTACAAAACAGTCGTGAGACATATGCAAAGAATGGCAGTAGCAGAAATGTAAATGCTAAGGTGGATGTGTGGTATGGCCTCAAATTTCAGCTAAATTCGATCGAATTTTTGTCGAATATCGATATCCCGTCGAAATCAAAATTCGACCGAAATATGGGGGGGCCTAGTGCAAAAAATGATTGAAATGACTGAAATTTCGATCGAATTTCGATCAAAATTCCATTTCGGTCGGTCACCGAAATGGTGACCGAAATCGACATTTAGGGCCTTGATGCGTGGACATTCACGGAAAGATCGGATTCGGAATGGTGTAATCAGAAGGAATGTTGGTGTAGCTCTGCTTAAGGTGGTTTAGCCATATGCAAAGGAGGTCCGCTGATGCACCAGTTAGGAGATGCGAGTTTTGGGATGTTGAGCCGGCTAAGAGAGGACGAGGACATCCTAAGAAATGTTGGAATGAGGCTAAATCCGAAGGGATCGTAGTTTTTTATATCTAAGCCCGAGAATGAAACAAGATATATCTAAATGGGAGGCAAAGAATCCATGTAGCCTACCATACTTAATGTGGGAAAAGGCTTTGTTGTTGTATATACGGAAAAGATCGGATTCGGAATGATGTAATCAGAAGGAAAGTTGGTGCAGCTCCGCTTAAGGTGGTTTAGCCATATGCAAAGGAGGTCCACTGATGCACCAATTAGGAGATGCGAGTTTTGAGATGTTGAGCCGACTGAGCAAGGGTGAGAACGGCCTAAGAAATGTTGGAATGAGGCTAAATCCAAAGGGATCTTAGTTTTTCGGATCTAAGCCCGAGAGTGAAACAAGATAGATCTAAATGGGAGGCAAAGAATCCATGTAGCCGACCATACTTAATGTGGGAAAAGGCTTTGTTGTTGTTGTTTAGGTGACATTCTCGGGCCACATGATTTCATGCTCAAGGATTTTTGTTGCTCATTTGAAGGTTACTGCTCTATGATGAGAATATCACAAGATGAAACCTGAGTTACATAGTCTCTTGGGATTGCCAGCTAGTGCGGAGGATATCTGAGGGACTTCTGACTTATTTCTTGTACTGCAGTTGACAAAGTATTTATGATTTGCCTGGTTACATAATTTGCAAGGGCTTTTAGATGTTTAAGGAGGGGTTGATGAAAACATGCGTAATCACTTGAGCTTCTAGTAGAGAAGAGAAAAATGGTTTACATTTAATGCTCGTGGTATTCTCAAATAGTCAACTGAAAATGCATGGACACAGTCACCTGATGTTTGATGTTATGCATGTTGCATTTGTCTCAGACATGAAGGCATTAACTTCATGGAGTTGCATTCCATATGGTTATTATATATGAACTTGAAACATTTTTTTAAATGAACTCAACATGAGACCCATTAGTTTGAGCTATTCAACGATTATGATTACAATATCTTTTATCATCATGGTACGGGTAAGGGAAACGTGTTAGCATGTACTTTGAGCAGGACTCATTTTGGCACAACCACATTTTGGTACTCCAGCTTTAGGATGCACTCTTACCTTTGCGTGAATGGAAGCAGTGTAGTATCAATAGTGATCTTGTACTGTTAATGGCTTGAAGTTTGGGATATGACTGAATAGTGTCAGAAAATTGTCTGGCTTTTGTAGGATTGGATGCCTGAGTTGAGAAGGATGAGATTGAGGATTTTCAAGTGTGTAATGATTAGTTGTGGAATCATCGAGTGCATTCTTGATTCTCTTGTCTTAAGGGAAGATGTAATGCGCAAGGTGCATTGCTCGAGATTGTCGACCTATCTTGGTGATCTTGTACTGTTAATGATTTGAAATTCAGGATATGACTGAATAGTGTCAGAAAAGTGACTGACTTTGGTAGGATGAAGGCTTGAGTTGAGAAGGTTAAATTGAGGGTTTTCAAGTTCGCAATGATTTGTTATGGAATCATCGAGTACATTTTTTATTCTCTTGGCTTAAGGGAAGATATTATGAGCAAGGTGCATTGCTCGAGATTGTCGATCTATCTTGGTGTTGCGAATGTGCGAATCTCTTTCATAGCTCTGGCGGGGGTGCATGAAGAAATATATTGCTGAGCTTGTCAGCTAATGCTTACATGCTAGCTAGTACAAAACATCATATCATTGATTGTCTGGCTTACTACGTCATCTTCTCATTCCACAGTGGAAGTAGAAACACCATTCAATGGTCTTCATCATATATTTACCTCTTTACAAGGCATGGATGCTATGTGGTAGCTGTTGACCGTTTGACGAAGATGACATGCTTTATTTCGGTCAACATGTCTTACATTCCAGATCAGCATGCAGAGTTCTACATCAGACATGGTTTCATTCCATGAGATTTCAAAGGAGGTAATTTCAGATGGAGACTTACATTGTGCCTTGCATTATCGAGGTCAGTTCATATGGTGGCTTGGCACACAACTTTATCTGAGCACAACATATCATCCACAGATCGACATGCAATTGGAGTGTTCCATTCGGTCGTTTGGGGATCTCCTTAGAGCTCATGCCTTGGAGTGGAAAGATGTGGTGGCTGATCATTTACCTTTATCAGGCTTCACCTACAACATCTACAATGTGATCATTGGCATGGTGTACTGTGCGGCATTGTATGGTCATATGCGTACAACACCCTTTTGTTGGCATGATATGATTGTGATTCAAATAAGATAATACATGACATCGTCGAGCCTAAAAAAAAATGACATCGTCGAGCTTGTCTAGCAATGTTTATTAACAACCCTTAGCTACCAAACAAGTTACAATGACTCTTTGCTAAGGTATAAGGTAGAGTAGAGGTTTGAATGAAGGGGAAAGAAGGCACCTTGTATGTTGGACCTCTCAAGATCTTGCAGCACGTTGACGAGGCAACTTACACGCTGCTACTTCTTTTGTGCCTTTCAACCGTACATGATGTATTCTAGGTTTCTAAAATGAAGAAGCTATTTAAAAAATTCTAAAATGAAGTATGTTCGGCATCCAATCCACTTCATCAGCTACAAGGAAATACAAGTTGAGTCGAACCTGTCATATCCAGAGACCCCTATGTCTATCCTTGACTGTGTTGTAAACAAGTTGAGGAAGTAGGAAGCTCCCTTTGTCAAGGTTTTGTGGCAAAAGGCAAAATTTTGAAGGTGCTACTTGAGAGCCTGAGACAGAGAGGAGGTGCAAGTAACCCCAACTCCTAAAGCGATACATATACTCTTACAATTATAAATCATTCAAATAAATTAAGCACGAATTCTTTAAGATTTTTATAACTTGTCCTAACATACAGGAATGAGGCATCCTTTACGATTTTTGTAATTATAATACATGTATAGTTAAACTACTTGCATCATTTGGTGCACATACTCGATCCTCTTTGACGAGAGGAATTCAACGTGCATGGTTTCGTATTAATGGAAGCGGAATGTGAAGGATATGAACTAATTTGATTTGCCCTGGTTTATTTGGATTTTATCCCAAGCTGATCAAAAGTTGGGATTTTGTCCAACCATTGGATTCATATATATATAGCAACTAGAATCGACTTGACGAGAGCTTTTCTGTGATACTGGATGCAAAATTTATCAGGTTCTGAGGTTTGGTAGGCTTTTATGGCTACACGCCATAAATAAGCAATTACTTTGGATAAATTTCATAAAGTTAGTTGAATTCCACCAAAATAACAAATTCATCTCCTCCGAGCTTCGATGCTGGAGAGTTGCTGCGACTCTGGGATGATCGGATTCATGAGCAATCTAGCCTGAAGGTCTCTGTCGATATTCAAAGTGTGATTTTTCTGAAATCTGAAATTTAGGGCACACAATTCACTTGTTTTCTTCAGTTTTGAGGTTAGGATTTTGTTCACAGGGGTGTTCTTGAGATTTGGGATCTTTAGGAACCTGGGAATTCGTGTTGATCGGTGAGGATTTGAAGCACGTTGGTAACTGTCCTCCTTCGCCTTTGAATTTCTACTAAATCGAATCAGAAACGAGGGTTTAAGTTCTGTTCAATTTTATGTGACTGGAAATTGGGGTTTTAAGGGTTTTTCTACGTATGCAGTTTTGATTGGTAAAATGATTCGGTAAGTATAAGTATACACGTGAGTTACACATCCTGGTTTGGTCACGTCTTTTAGAAGTTCGCATCCATCATAGTGACATTACAAGGATTAAAGAAACCAAAGAATTATTAGAGGGTCGCTCTAGGTGCGCACATGTACCAAAACTTATTTTAATATCGATTTATGTATGCTAAAGAAGCATTGACTTCATTCCAGGGACGTGATTATACCAGTATAAGAATTTTATAGCCAGTACATTTATTTATGTATTGGTAGAAATAAATTAATCCTGTTATATCCGAGGCCTGCAATCAGGTTTACAATAAACAATGCTCAAACCTATCGGTCTGCAATAATTGATATCGGTGCATACATATTAGTATACGATTAACACGTGCAAATGATTGATCTCCTATGTACAATACGATGAAATCCAAATTGTATGAGTATGGGTTAATGTATATTTGTACATCTTATGGGAATCTGTTGGGAAAAACAAAAGAGTTGTTTATCCCTCGAGCCTTAGGTTCATGGCCTTAAATTTCGGCGAAATTTGACTGAAGTTCGGTCGAATTTCGGTTTCGGTCGAATACCGATATTGAAAGCAGTATGTATATCTGTTTCCAGGATTTCGACACATGTCGACCCAAATTCGACCGAAATTCGGTCCATTTCGACATCTTTCGTTCGAAATGACCGAAAGTTGTAATATATTCACATGCAAGCATCGAATTTCGGCCGAAATTTGTTTTTGTCGACCACTTTTGGCCGAAATGGTAAAAAAAGTGGTGAAATGACTAAAGAAAAATATGAAATGACTAAAGTTGGATAGATTCTTTGAAATTTGGACTCACTAGGACACGCAGCTAATATTTTAGACACCTATAACTAAGAAGATATTTTGGATTTCATCCATATTATATTGGTTGTAGGCCCTTGATAAAGATTCTTTGGAGGCCTATAAATGGTGGCATCCATTGCACCATTTCACCACACACACAACTCAAAGAGTTCTCACAACTCACAAGCCTTCTTGCTCTCTTCCTCTCCTTGACGACAAGTTTTACTGTGTTTGTGATTGTCTATAAGTATTTTCATTATAATTTCGTTGCTATCCACGATTAATTCTCAATTTCTCACGACTCTAAATATGTAATGAATGCCTGCTACACCATTTTGAAAAATTAGAGGAGATTTTCAACTCACAAGCCTTCTTGCGAGACCCCTGTACTGGTAGGGTATGGTAGCACGTGGGGATATCGGACCGTGCTCAGCATAACATACGATTAGGAATCAAATCATACGATACATATCAACACTTTGGATATCTTTAATGACAACTACACCCGATGACTCCCGTTTTGATAAATATTTTAGTGATAATTATAGTAAATAATTTCTTTTGATTGGGTACAAATTTAGTAGATTGGTTTATGGATTTTGCATATCCAATTTTTCATTTTCTTATCTTCATAATATCATCATATATTACATAGTTAATTTGTTAATGCCCAAGAGGTGAAGATAATGGCTTCTGACTCTGGTTCCGACTCTCAATCTGGGTCTGGGCAACATACAATGGTTGGTGGAGAGATTTGATGGAAGTATGCTACTGCTCCTGATGGCAACAAGTCAAAACCTCAGTGCAAATTTTGTGGGAAGATAATTGGAGGAGGAGGAATCGGAAGACTGAAACAACATCTCGTTGGGGGCTACGTGAATGTGGCTAAATGCCCTACATGTCCAAAAAAGATCAGAGTTGAAGTGAAGGCTCATTTGGAAGGGAAGAGTGAGAAGAAGAAAGCAAAGGAGCGAAGAGATGAGGAGTTTCATGAATTCATGTTCCATAGAGAGTTCAATGTCTTGTCTGAATCCGATGATGACGATATCCAATATCCATAAGATATTCAAACAGAGGTTGAGAGAAATGCCTATAAGGAAGCATTACGCGACTCTATGAGGAGCGAGCATGAGAGACGGGAACTCGGTGGTCGTGGTGGCCTTGGACGTGTTGGTGGCAGTTCAAGGTTCCCGATAAATATTGGATCGGGAAGCGACAGTGGAAGTGGTGCAGCTATGGTGCCACCAAAGAAGAAATAAGAGGGCATAGAAGCATTTCTGAGAAGGAGCAGTTCCAGTCACTATATTCCGAGCAAAGATCCAAAGCAAAAGACATTAAAGGGCATGTTCGGTAATATGAGAGAGCGGGTAGGAAGGGCTGTTACGAAGTTGTTTGTTGGAGAGGGTATTCCGACAAACGTGGCAAAGAGACCCTTCTTGCAGCACACACACAATTGATGAGATTGCTGTAGCAGGAGGATGCGTGACAACTCCTACTCCGTACGAGATAATGAACAAGTATATCTCCCCATGGAGAAAGAGGAGATTGGGGAGTATATTGCCGAATTGAAGAAGAAGTAGCCGGAGTATGGCGTGACCCTCATGTGTGATGGTTGGACAAGCTATATGAGAAAGCAAGTCATCAACTTTCTCGTATATTGTGATGGAAAAACGGTATTTATAAGGTCTATAGATGCATCTGAGCATGTCAAGAGTCACAAGTACATACTCAAACTCTTGAAAGATGTCATAAAAGAGGTCGGTCAAGAGAACATTATTCAAATTGTGACCGACAATGGGAGTAATTTCAAGAAGGCTGGTGAGATGATCATGTCTTCCAACAGGTATGACATCTTCTGGACACATTGTGCTGTACATTGCATAGACCTGATCCTTAAAGATTTTGGAAAGAGGAAAACCCTCATGAATGTTGTTGATAATGCACGATCAATCACGACATTCATCTATAACCATTCAAAAGTCCTAGCATTGATGCGAAGGATGTGTGGTGGTGACATCGTAATATCCTATCGACCTTGCATATATATTCAACATTAAAGATGATGATGAGGAAGACGTCTTACATAAGTGGATGGATGATAATGGCGCTCCCATACTTGACGAGAGAAGAGGGAGACCAAATACACAGATTGCCTCGCAAATGGAGGCAAATGTTGAAGATTATATGGCTAGATTGGGGAGACATCCAGACCCCGCTGGAGGGTTGGAAAGTGATTCTGATGACTCCTCCAGATCTAAATCCAAATCCAAATCAGGTGGTAGTGGAAGTGTTGTTGAAGAAGAAGATTACATGCAAGATGAAGGGGCAACATCTGGTGGGGGTGCTACTGGATCTGGATTTGAAGAAGTACATGCTGGACTTCTTGGACAAGAATACACGGGCTACTGTACAAACATACGTGGTCAATATATTCCAAGTCCTAATCGGGACCCAGCTGCAGAGCAAATACTGTCCATACACCTCGTACCCGCATTCCCACCCTCGGGGACAAGTCCAAGATGACACCATTATGGAAGATCTCATATCTTCAGTGGGGTCATTGGGTATGGATGTTGGAGATTCGATATTTGCCGACGGGGAACTTCAAGCCCCTTCAGTGGATATAGATCTCAAGGGCAAAGTGATTCATATGATGTTTTCCCTCTCGGATATGGACCATATGGCTATACTTATGGGGTATTTCCGGGAAATCAACAACAATATACCAATACCTCTTTCCAATCCCAGATTGGTGCTGAATCAGGATATGGTATATTTCCAGATTATTACCCTACAATACCTCCATCTCAACCCCTTCAGATGGCTCTCCTCCTGCGGCTCCTGCTCCATCTTCTTTATCTCGAGGTTCTCACGTTGCATCCTCCTCGCGTCGACCTTCGCGTGATTCTGCGGTTTCTGCCTCTTTGGGTGACAAGTATCCTAGGATTGGCTTCCTTGCACACGTGACTGAGCATGAATACAAGGAGTATTTAATGGACTACAAAACCATGCACTCCTATATGGCATGGGAGGATTACGTGGAATATAAGGACTCCATCATGTCGCGTTATGGAGGAAGGAATCATACAAGGTACATGGATCCACCTAAAAATTCTTGGTTTGGATGATTAAATGCCATTCCTAGTCGAGTGTCAAAAAAAAAATGCCATTCCTAGTCTCCCAGATAAAGAAATGTGGTACTAGACTACTACTAGTACTAAGGTAGTGCACTTATATGCGCATTATATGATTGGAATTTCATGTGTCATGTTACGTAATTTTGTGGTTGTGGACTTGTATAATTATAATATGAATATATGATATTTTAATTTGAAAGGCATCTATGCATATAAAACCATTGCTTTTCTTTACTTCTTTTTGGGCTTAAAGGAAAATTTCAATGTCAAAACTCAAAATTAATATCATCATATGTACCAAAATTTGATTCCAGCCAGTCACCGATATGGTGACCGAAATCGATATTTCAGGCCTTGATCATGAAAACATCTTATTATTATAGTAAAAAATTGTATTTCTATCTCAATTAATGCTTGATCAACATCAGAAATCTTAATTTTATAAAAAAATGAGATTTTAAGTCATTTCCAGAATTTCCGGCCATTTCACCGAAATTCCAGCCAGTCTCCGAGATGGTGATCGAAATCGATATTTAAGGCCTTGATCATGAAACAACTTATTATTATAATAAAAACTTGTATTTCTATCTCATTGAATGATTGACCAACATCAGAAATCTTAATTTTATAAAAAAGTGAGATTTCAAGTCATTTCCAGAATTTCCGGTCATTTCACCGAAATTCCACCGAAATTCCTTTTTCGGAGTTACCGAAACGAAACGAAATCCGACATTTGAGGCTTTGCTTAGGTTCTCATATATAGAGGAACGACTTATGGGCAAATTACATAAAACAGAAAATGGAAAAAGAAATAGATAAAAGTACAGAAATTCTGCCTCAGATGGGTTCCCTATAGCCTTCTATAAGGACTTCTGGGACGTTATCAGCAACGACGTATTGGAGGTGGCTCTCGAATTCTGCGACGGGAACCACGGATTCAATAGAATTAATAGGGCTTGCATGGTTCTCATTCCGAAAACCCACGGTGCGCGTCATATTGAGGACTTCCGCCCTATTGCAATTTCAAATGGCATTTACTTGATCATTGCGAAGGCGTTGGCTCGTCGGTTGGCGCCTTTCCTTGGCTCTCTCATCTCTCCTTGCCAAGCTGTATTCGTTCAAGGGAGGCAAATCTCTGATTGTTATGCTCTTGCCTCAGCTATCATCGACGGCTGGCACAGAAATGGGACGAAGGGGATTTTATGGAAAATTGATTTTGCGAAGGCTTACGACTCCCTGGATTGGCGATTCCTTTGGTCAGTCTTGAAATCTAGGGGCTTCCCACCCCTGTGGATCTCCTGGATCCGCCGCTGTGTAACCACGGTTTCCTTCTCCCTATCTATTAATGGGCGGCCTTCTGGGGGACTCTTCCAGCCTAGAAGGGGGGTTCGTCAGGGATGTCCCCTCGCCCCTCTTCTTTTTGTTTTGGCGGCGGACGTGCTGCCTCGGATGATCCAACGTGTAACTAACGCTGGTCTTACTCGCGGATGCTATATGGGTGACCTCCATATCCCGCTCCTACAATATGCGGACGACACCCTATGTTTTATTGAGGGGGACAGGCCTCAATATGCGGGTATGGCCAATACGGTCCAACTATTTTGTGAAATGTCGGGCCTCCGTATCAATGAGCACAAATCCAAATTTGTGCCCTTTGCTCTTTCGCCCACGGAAGTTGGGGATTGTTCCTCCATCCTGGGGGCTGTTCCTGGGACACTACCGCTGGATTACTTGGGACTACCTATCTCGGTGGGCAGGACACGGCTGCGCGATTATCAAAGGGTGGTGGAGAAAGTTGAGACTCGGCTGGCTGGCTGGCGATCTTCATTGCTTTCTCGCGGGGGGCGATTGGTGCTTCTTAAATACGTCCTTGCGGCTATTCCTATTTATTTTCTATCGACGCGCGGTCTGCCAAAGGGGATTACGGTTCGCCTGGAGAAATATATGAGGGGATTCCTTTGGGGTAAGAACGCTTCTGCGCGTAGAGGGATCCACTTGGTCGCTTGGGATGCCATTGCGCGTCCTAAATGCGACGGGGGTCTGGGCGTTCGGAGGCTGGAGGTCATTCGTGAAGCTTTTCTTCTCAAATGGGCTTTGAGGCTTGTTAGCAACGATGATGGTTTCCTTGTGCGATGCCTTCGCACGGCGGCGGGCAATGCATTTCTTTCCGCCTTTGACGGTCGCCCTCCCGATCACTGTCCTCTCTTTTGGCGCGAGGCCTTTGGTGTCTTCAACCGCATCGGTCCCTGTTTCGGCCGTCCCTCGGCGATGGGACCTCATTCCGCTTTTGGACTTCGGACTGGTCAGGTAAGGGCATCTTCATGAACCTTTTCCCGAGACTTTTTGCGCTGGCAAGGGACAAATACGCTTCGGTGGGTTCATGTTGGAACAATGGATCTTGGTGCCCGATTTTGGTCGACTCTCTTTCTGCTCAGCGGATTTTGGATTTCAGCTCTCTGATGACTTTACTCGTCGACACCCCAACTCCATCGGGGGGTCCTGATCACTTCATTTGGGGTGAGGGGTCCTTTTCTTCGAGGAAGGCATACTCTGCTCTTCTCCCCATCGCTGTTCGTACGGAGCCTTCTCTTATTGATCACTGCAACCTCATATGGGGTCTTAGGCTTCCGGAAAGGATTGGTATATTTTTGTGGATCCTTAGGCGTGGTCGTCTTCTTACCCGCGATCATATGGTATCTATATTCCCAAACATTCCAAGTCTCTGCGGATTGTGCGATGCGGCTTTGGAGACGGCCGACCATCTCTTTCTTCATTGCGACCTTGTGCGGTCCATATGGGATGACGTTGCCTGGGTGAACCACTCGTCCATGGAATCTTTTTGGGCCAGCCTTGCAGCTGCTGCAACTCGTTCGAGGTCGGAGAAACTAATCCCCTTCGCGCGCATATGGAGTATCTGGTTGGGAAGAAACAAAGCTATCTTCGCGGGACAACGATTCTATATCGAAAATATCAGCATTGACGCAAATCGCTTTTGTATGGACTGGTCCTCTATGTAACTTTCTGTAATTGGGGGCGTTTGGTATCACTACTGATATCAACTCCCCTGTCTTCTTTTCCCTTCTCCCTCTGTAAGTATCTTCTTTTCATAAAGCCTTAATAAACTGGGGCGAACACCTACGGGTGTCTCCCCCTTTTTGGAGTGTCAAAAAAAAAGTACAGAAATTCAGAAACATATCTCTACACTCCCCCTCAAGATGGAGCATAGATATCTATCATGCTCAGTTTGGATGAACACTTTAAATGCTCCTCTAGGTAAGGCCTTGGTGAAAATGCATGCCGTCTGGTCCCCTGAGCTGACATGGGATGTAGGAATGAAGCCCTTCAAAATCATGTCACGTATATAATGGCAATCGACCTCAATGTGCTTTGTCCTTTCATGGAATGCATGATTATTAACAATGAATAGGGCAACCTGATTATCGTATTTTAACGACTTGGGAAGAGGAACATCTATATGTAGATCTGTAAGGACTGCTCGAACCCACATCATTTCTGTACATGCTTGTGCCATAACTCTATACTCAGATTCAACACTAGATCTAGCAACTACAATTTGCTTCTTACTTTTCCACGAGACAAGTGACTCTCCAACAAATATTGCAAATCCTGTAGTGGACTTTCTATCCTTAGGGCACCCTACATAATCTGCGTCTGCACATGCTGAGATAGTAATAGTGCTGCCTCTTCTAAATAGCAACCATGCACCTGGAGATGATTTAAGATACCTTAGTATCATTTGTATAGCATCCATATGTACCTGACAAGGTTGTTTCATGAACTGGCTCACCTGACTGACATCAAATGAAATATCAGGTCTGGCAATGGTAACATAAAGAAGTTTTCCCACCAGCTCCCTGTATCTTCTCCTGTCAATCTCATCAGTATCATTATTATATAGCTCCATGCTTGGATCCATGGGTGTGGTAGCAGGTAGACATCCAAGCATATCCGTGTCACTTAGCAAATCAGTAACATATTTCCTCTGAGTCATCACAAGCCCTTGTTGATTTCTGGCAAACTCTAGTCGTAGAAAGTATCTAATAGCTCCAAGATCCTTGGTAACAAATTCGCGACCCAAAAATTCTTTCACCCTCTATTCCTTGTATGTCATCTCCTTTAATAAGTATATCATCAACATATACCATAATAGTAATCATACATCTGGAGGTTCTCTGTATGAAAAGAGAATGATCTGCATCCGACCGTCTGAACCCCTGCTTCTCAAACAAATCTGAGAGCTTCTGGAACCAAGCTTTTGGGCTCTGCTTAAAGCCATAGATTGCCTTATGAAGTCTACATACATGTGAACACTCACCCTCAACAGCAAACCCCGATGACTGTTGCATGCAGACTTCTTCCTGAAGATCACCATACAAAAAGGCATTCTTGAAATCAAGTTGAAACAAAAACCAATCTCGAATCATGACAACTAATAAAAGAATTTGTAGAGTAGAGTGGCGAGCAACTGGAGAGGTGTCAAGATAATCCACCCCATATGTCTAAGTAAAGCCACGTGCTACTTAACGAGCCTTGTACCGATCAATACTGCCATATGCATTCTGCTTAATTGTAAATACCCATTTGCTACTTACTATAGACGCCATAGTGGGGGTCGGGACCAGACTCCCAAACAGCTCTGGATTAAAGAGCATCCATCTTCTCCTCCATAGCTAGACGCCACCTGCTATCCGTCAATGACTCCTGATAATTCTATGGCATGGCCACGATGGACAAGGCAAAAGCAAATCTCATGAAATCACCCATCAGATGCTCGAAGGTGACATGAGAAGCAATCGGATAAGAGGCACAAGAACGCTTTTGCTTCCTAATAACAATAGGTAAATCAAGATCATCATCATCACTGCCGCCAATGTGAGCATCCTCCTCTTGAGATAACCTCTGTTGAGAAACGATATCATTCCCATCATTAGAAGTAATGTTGTCAGAACAAACCTGGGGTGGATATGGACCATGAACATGAGTATGAGTAGACAGTCAGCTGTAGTAATGTGGTAGTGGTGGAACCAAAATGATGGGAGGGGGTGGGGCTGATGGTGATGGTGGAAGAGGTGGTAATGGAGATGGTGATGAAAGTGCTTGGCGCATGAGTGGAGGTGGAATATAGACCTCGTTATCTAAATCTAAAGGTGTCAACCTGTCTCGTGTAGGAGAAAAATATATGACAGACTCAAAAAATGTGACATCTGCGCTCCTGTGTAACGGATCATAACAACGATAACCCTTCTGAGTTATGGAGTACCCGACAAAGACTCATTTGACAGACCTAGGAGAGAGCTTGTCAATCCTTGGAGAAAACCAATGGATAAACACAACATATCCATAGATCCGATGGGTAAGAGAGAATAATTCCTTGTTAGGGAGCACAAGGGAAAATGGAATCTTCTGCCCCAACACCGATGCGAGCATACGGTTAATGAGATAATAGGCCGTGAGAACCACATCACCCGAAAGAGAAGGATTTGCACAACTCTGGATCAGGAGGGTACGAGTGACATCAAGAAGGTAACATTGCTTTCTTTCAACAACACTGTTCCGTTGAGATGTATATGCGTATGATATTTGATGAAGAATTCCATGATATGATAAGAATTGAGAGAGCACATGAGTACAAAATTCTAGCGCATTATCAGTCCTTACTATTTTGATAGAGGTAGAAAAACATTCCGCACTTCTTTAATAAAATTTATTATTACATTTCCAGCTTCCGGTTTATTCTTCAACAAGAAAACCCAAGACAGACGACTAAAATCATCCACAATAACTAAATAAAATATGTCTGATGATCGAGAACACGACTTGAACCCCAAATGTCAACATAGAAAAACTCAAAAGGGGAGCTATTGCTCTGACTTTGATGACTAAGGAAGACAGACCGATGATGCTTCCCTAACTGACATGCCTCACAATTGAATGACAAGCGAGGTGAAATTTGAGGAAGAACTTGACACAGTTTCTGAAGAGGAAGATGACTGGAGCTCAGATGCCAAAGGAAGGGAGAGACCAGTCTAATGGAATGGGAGGATAGACTAGCATACCGGTTTTGAACCAGTCGATAGATTCCGCCCTGCTCACGGTCACAACCAATCACCCTACCCGTAAGAATGCCCTGAAACACAAGAGATGATGGGTCAAATATTGCTTGACAATTAAATCCCTAGTAATATGACTGATAGACATAAATCCATTGAGAAATCAGGAGCATGCAACACATTCTGCAATCTCATAGAGGGCGTCAAGGTGATCTCCCCTTGTCCCGTGATTAGGGAATGAGACCCATCTGATATGACTACAATCCTTCCTGGAGAAACCTGCTGTAGGCTATGAGCTGATCTCTATCTCCACACAAGTGATGTAATGGCTCCAGAATCTATGATCCATTTTGAGATATCTAAACCCTGATAAGAAGTAGAGGTATGAACACTACCTGAGGTACTAGCTCCTGCAGTAGCGGTAATATCCGAGTTGTTCTTTGAAGCAAGTGAGGGGTACTAATTGGTAGCACGATGTCTCTTAGTCGAGACACATGCTCATCATATCGCTGATCTGATGTGGGTGGAGCAACATAATGCTGGACTTGTTCTTCTACTCCTGCTGATGCTGGATAACCATGCTTGGAGTAGAATGTATCTTTTGTATGACCAGATCGGTGACAATAGGTACAAGGTGGTCCACGACCACATCCACTTCTACCACATGATCCCCATCTACGGAACTGAGATGAACCGCCTCTTCAACGAGAGGCTGCCATGGTAGAAGAATTTAGCACTGGAGTAGGAGTTGAAATATTGATCTGGCTCAATCTACAGAAGGCCTCGTTCGTGGGAGGAATGGTAGCATCGATCATTATCTGGGAGGATGCTACCTCATACTGTGAGTCAAGGGAGGCCAGAAAGACTCCAACAATCGTAGCATTCCAGTATGTCTTCAACTGCTTTGGAGTAGCCGTGAGATGCACGAAGCTATAAAGTTTCTCAAACATACCGTGTAGGGCATTATAGTGAGCATGTAGGGATCGACCATTTTGCTTTATAGTGAAGATGCCGTGCTGGAGCTGTAGAATTTTCGTCTCATTCTTGTCCTGTGAATACGTGGCAAGAAGAATGCCCCACATGGCTTTGGCAGTGGGCTAGTGCTGAACATCGTTTTTAATATCAAATATCAAGGTACCGGACAATCAGTTCTGAGCATATGCATCATCAACCTCCCATGAGGCATACAACCTTGTCTTCTCCATCTACTCTTCCTCGGTAAGAATATGCTTCTTACCCATCGACTTCATCAGGCTCATGAATTGCATGGCCTACAACTCGTAATTCGACCCATCCATCTTGACTATGGGCACAGGACCTCTGGAGGCGCTCATGGTAGGAATGTCTATCTTTCTCTTTGACATGTTGCCGATCGAAGAAGAATAGAAACGTATACTTGAAGAAATAATTGTCTACACTGACATAGGGAGATTTGGTTGCATGTATAGACTCAAATTGCAACCAAATCCATCACCTAGAGAAGCCGATGATGCCTCGAGATCTGCGCCGACGGCGACTGGAGATAGGAAAGAGGGGTGACGACGATGCTCTGTAAGAGAGTAGCAGCAGGAGGCGACGACGACGACGACTGGAGAGAGAAGAGGAGCTGTCGGCGACGATGACTCTTAAAGAGAGGAGTGGCCGACGGCGGCGACTCCTCGAGAGAGAAAGGACAATTGGTGGGGGTCTAGGGTTTCTGGGGTACGAGAACTTCGGCCTAGGACCGCTGCGCTGATACCATGTTGGGAAAAATAAGAGAGTTGTTTATTCCTTGAGCCCTAGGCTCTCTTATTTAGAGAATATGCCTATATGGGTAAACTACTTAAAGCAGATAATGGAAAAATAAATAAATAAAAGAGTACAGAAACATAGATAGTATCTCTACAGAAAATGGAAAAATAAATAGATAAAAGAGTACAGAAACATAGATAGTATCTCTACAGAATCGAATTGTTTAAGATCCCGATAAACACATATGCTTTCTTCTTCAAAAAAATATGATTTTAACGAAGGGAATACACATTAGCATGCTTAGTGGAATGATTGATATATAAACATATGCTAATATGTCTGTGTTGAGCGTAAAATGTCTCTCCATACTTTTGCTAGGATAGACATGAAGTAGAAACTACAAGAATGGACATGCTCTTTTTATGGGGTTGGGTGATGGAAGATACTATTCTACCAGGGTCTAGCATGGATGCATTATGTTATATCGAGGTGTTCACACGCATAATGGTTATCAATTGCTCTGTAAGATGTAGGTTGCCATACCAGTTCGCAGTATTGAATGGTGAACGATAACACCATTGTGGAGGCTAGAACGGAAATTGGAGTGACGGCGATAATCCTTATATTTACAAAGCCGTTGGAACTGAATGAAAATGGTTACGAAAGGCTATGCCTGATATGGATTGGTCTGATAATGGAAATCCAACTCGGAAGGCTACATATTGGCCTGATAATGTATAATTACTACGGTGGGTTAGGTTTGGCTAGTAAACAAAAGAAGAATGGATAGTAATGGTTGATTGAGAACTTAGTAGGAGGTGGTGTGTGGTGCGCAAGTGCTCTCTGAGATACCCCAATTTGGAGATTCGACAACTCCAGAGTGAGGGCTGAGCAGGAGCCAAGACATAGGGCTGATCTCAGAAAGGATACGGTTGGAAAATGATACAGAAATTGGATTAAATAGTTCAACTTGCATATTTCATGGAGCATATAATATTTTCTCCATGTTATCTGGAAACACAATGGGGGAGATGGATGGTCAGCAGGCCCATGACTTTGGGACTTTTACATTTCACCGCAGGAGGTTATCTTTCTACAATCTATTGTTCAGCTTTCACTTTTGCTTGCGATGTATCAATAATTTTTGGGACAGTAGAGTCCTGTAACTGTGGTTTTTGAATGTCAACCGTTTTAATATTGGATGCTATTATTGCTGAGTATCAAATCCGGAGGTCGGAGATCTATGGCCTGATTATGGAAATTTGGGGTTGCTACATAACTTTTGTTAGATGCAATCTTGTTACTTAGCACATTAAGAAATGAAGTATGGTTACTTGATCCAGTGTTGAGGGTGAATATGTGATGTATTGTGATAACAAGTTTGCCATTTATATTGCTTCGATCACGTGTTTCATGATGTAGAGGAAAGGAATGAATTGCATTAATGAGAGGCCCTAGGGTTCTCTTATATAGGAGAGGAACCTATTGGACAAATTACAAGAAGAAGACAAAAGAAATAGGAAATAAGAAAAAAATATAAAGATAACAAATATCTCATCACTCCCCCTCAAACTAGAGCGTAGATATCGATCATATTCATCTTGGAACAACATTTTTGATAAGGCCCTTTGGCTAGAGCCTTAGTAAGGACAACTGCTGTCTGGTCTCCAGAGCTGACATGCGTAGTGACAATAAGATCCTTTTGTATCATGTCACGAGTGTAGTGACAATCCACCTCTATGTGCTTTGTCCTCTCATGAAAGGCTGGGTTGTTGGCAATGAAAAAAACATGATTGTCACATTGTAGGTGCATGGGAAGATACACCTCTATAGTCAGATCAGTAAGAGCAGATCTGACACACATCATCCCTATGGTAGCCTGCGCAATGGCCCTGTATTCTGACTCAACACTCGATCTGGCAATCACAGTCAGCTTCTTGCTCGTCCATGAAACCAGGGAATTCCCTATGAACACAACAAAGTCTAATGTAGACTTTGTATCCTTTGGACACTCAACATAATTTGCATCTGCACATGCTGTAACAGAGAGAGATGTGCTTCTGCAGAAAAGATGTCCTATAGCAGATGTAGTCTTCAGGTATCTCAGAATCATATGGATTGTATCCATATGTGCTTGTCTGGGCTGCTCCATAAACCGACTCACTTTGCTCACGACAAATGATATGTCGGGCCTGGTAATAGTCATATATAGTAGCTTACCAACAAGATCCATGTACCTCCTCTTGTCGACCTCCTCAATATCATCATCATAGAGCTTCATGCTCATGTCAATAGGAGTAGTGGTGGCATGTCTGCAATCTGCCATGCCTGTCTTTGAAAGAAGATTTGTAACGTACTTCCTCTAGGTCATCAAAAGACCTCGTTGGCTCCTGGCAAACTCCAGTCCAAGGAAGTAACGTAAATGTCCAAGGTCCTTGGTCACAAACTGCTGTCCTAGGAAGTCCTTGGCACCCTGAATGCCATGCTCGTCATCTCCTGTAACAATAATGTTATCTACATAAACAGGAGTGACAATAGTACCTCTCTGGGTCCTCTGCACAAACAAGGAGTGATCAACAATCGATCGCACAAATCCTTGCTGCTCTATGAAGTCCGAGAGCTTATGAAACCATGTTCTTGGACTCTTCTTAAGGCCATAGATAGCCTTGTGTAGCCTACAAACCTTCTGACACCCCTCTTAGCAAAAAACTTAGGTAGGTGCTGCATGTATACCTCCTCCTGTAGATCACCATAAAGGAAGGCATTCTTTACATCAAGCTGGTAAAGAGGCCAATCTTGTGTCACAACAACAGAAAGTAGAATACGCAGAGTAGAATGTCTGACAGTTGGAGAGAAAGTATCCTGATAGTCCACCCCATATGTCTAGGCGAACCCACGTGCCACATGTCTCGCCTTATAACGATCCACACTGCTGTCCGTACGATGTTTTACAGTGAACACCCATTTGCATCCCACAACGGATGCTTCAACTGAGGCAGAAATAAGACTCCACGTACCACGTAACTGTAGCGCGACCATCTCCTCTATGGCTAACCTCCACTGACTATTTAGAAGAACCTCCTAATATGCCCGTGGTATCTCCACGACTGATAGTGCCAAAGTGAATCTCCTGAAATCCTCTGACAACCTGCTCAAGGAAACCCGAGCTGCAGGAGGATAAGTAGTACACTTACGTTTCGGCTTACGCAGAGCAATCGGCACATCAAGATCATCTGCCAAGTCCGCAAGATGTGAGACCTACTCATCCTGTATGGAATCTTGCTGCACAATCAACTCAATAGTACCATCAATAGAAACAGTGTGCTCATTACATACCTGAGGCGTGATGTATGACGGACAAGACCCGTGAGCATGGGGGACCAAGCGAGACATGCGAGTAAAAACATGTGGCAAAAACCGATTAACAGTGGAAGATGGAGCCAGAGGAGCTGATGTAAAGGCAAGAGTAGGTGTAGGTGGTGATGATGGTAGTGGGCTGAGGAGGTGGTGTTAGAGCAGGAGTAGAGGAAGGCGGAGGAACGATAATAGGAGATGGAGGCATGTAGATCTCATCGTCAGAGTCAGATGAGCGTAGTCCGTCATCTGTAGGAGAAAAATACAAAGCCGACTCAAAGAAAGTAATGTTAACACTGACAAAGTATTTCTGCCCTAGCAGATCAAAGCAACGGTACCCTTTCCGTGTACGAGAATAACCAACAAACACGCACTTGACATCTTTAGAAGAGAGCTTGTCACGACCTGGAGACATAAAGAACAAAGACAACAGATCCGAACACACGAGGTGTAGGGGAGAAAAGATCCTTCTCGGGAAACGCAATCGAGAAATGAATCTTCTCTCCCAACACAGATGAGGGCATGCGGTTCACCAAATAGCATGTAGTAAGGACAACATCGCCCCAGTAAGCGCAAGGAGCACGGCTCTATATCGGCAAGGTTCTGGTCACATCAAGTAAGTGATGATGTTTGCATCGACAACACCGTTCTGCTGGAAAGTATATGCACATGAGGTCTGGTAAACAATGCCAAGAGATCTAAGAAACTCAAAAAGCTGTAAGGTGCATAATTTTAAGGCATTATCAGAGCGAAGATATTTGACATTGGCAGAAAAGATATTCTTTATCTCAGTAATAAAACATTTGATCAAAGATCCAGCCTCAGACTTATTCTTAAATAAAAAGGCCCACGAAGTCTAGAGAAATCATTGACCACAACCAGATAAAAACGGTGTCCCTTGTGATCAGGAACACAAATCGGACCTCAAATGTCTAAATGAGGGAGCTTAAACAACTGAGAACTGCTCCGAATTTGACGGGATGGAAAGGAGGAACGACGATGCTTCCCAAGCTGGCATGCCTCACACTGAAAGGAGGATCTCGTAGAAATCTGAGAGAGAACATGACGCAACTTCTGTAGAGGAAGGTGACCAAAACAAAGGTGATACATATATGGAGAGACTAATCCAGTAGGTATAGTAGAAACACCAGCATGAGGAGGTTGGGTCAGTCAGTAGAGCCCCACTGCTCACGGCCACATCCAATCACCTTGCCCGTGAGTATGTCCTGAAACATAATAGACGAAGGGTAAAAAATGGCACGACAATGCAGATCCTTAGTAATATGACTAATGGAAAGTAAATTTTTCTGAAAGTTAGGAGCATATAAAACATTCTGAAGGTACATGGACAACGTCAAATGCACCTCCCTTTGTCATGTAACGGGTAAGTGGTCGCCATTTGCAATGACGACCCATCTGCCAGGTGGTATAGTCCTGTAGGACCTCAATTGCGCTCTTTCTCCACATAGGTGATGGGAAGCACCTGAGTCCATAATCCACTCTGTCGTGTCTGCACCAATAATACCAATAAAAGCATAAGCTATACCTGAGGAGCTCGAAGAGGCTCTGGCTGCGGTATCTGTAGTGGTGGTGCCAGCAGTGGGAGTCATGATCTCTCGAATACGAGAGACAATATCATCTAGGCGAGGATCGACCTGGGAAGCTGCAGTCTCTGAATGCATAATCTGTTCTGCTGCGTGACCAGAAGAAGGATATCCATGCTTTTGATATCGTGTATCATCTGCATGTCCACCGCCTCTGCCATGAGGGGTGCATCCTCTGGACTAGATCGTCCCTCCTCGTCCATGAGAAGCTACCATCGCTGAAGATAGCGGAGAAGTGGTTGCGGAGGGCATGACAATCCGGCTGAGACGGCTATAGGCCTCCTCTATGGGAGGTATGGTAGCTCCGGAGAGAAGCTGAGTATGCGCAGCATCATACTCTGTATCAAGTCCAGCCATGAAGACTCCAACCATCGTGGAGTTCCTATACGTCTTCTGTTGCTTAGTAGATGTGGTAATAGGCATGTAACTATGAAACTTCTCAAACATGCCACGGAGCGAAGAGTAGTACACGTGCAGAGGACGACCATTCTGCTTGTCCTTGTAGATATCAAACTGTAGCTGAAGAATCTTAGCCTCATTCTTCGCTTGAGCATAGGTGGATGCCAAAGTGTCCCACATCGCTTTGGCGGTGGGCTGATTCAGAATATCATTGGCTCTCTCCGTGGTGAGGGTTCCACAAAGTCAAACCCGTGCACATGTGTCATCTTGCTTCCAAGAAGCATTAGCCCCTGTCTTATTCATTGTCTCTGGATATGTTAGGATGTGCTCCTTGTTGCACTGCATGAGGGTGAGAAATTGCGTGGACCACAACTCGTAGTTGGTCCCTTCCAATCTTCTATCTTAGCGATGAGAGTCGGGCTCTTGACGAATAAATATCACACTTATTCTCTGACATGATGGAAAAATAGCCGAATAACAGAACTCAACTGGGGAGTAGATCGATATGAACGAGTCTAGACGATCATACAGAGGATTGATTGTATGCGTAGACTCATACAACCATCCTCATCAATCTCCGCTGCTTGCTAGGGTCGGAAAACTCGATTTAAAGTTTGAAATCACATTTTCCAGTTGAAATCAGAACGATTCATACTGCAGATCAAGCCGCAAAGGTGCACGGAGGCACACAGGAGGGCCGGCGACGGTTTGGGGGGGGGGGCAGCCTGGGCAACAGCCGGAGGGGCCTGGCTGTGCCCTCTGCGGCGATCAGAGGGGTCGTGCGGCGGCCTGGCAGCGGCGATTGGCGAGGGAAGGGGGCACATGTAGGGTTTGGGTTTGGTGGGATAAGGGAACTCCGATATAGGATCGTCGCTCCAATGCGATGAAGAGGGAAATGAATGAATTGCATTAATGAGAGGCCCTAGGGTTCTCTTATATAGGAGAGGAACTCATTGGGAAAATTACAAGAAGAAGACAAAATAAATAGAAAATAAGAAAACAATATAAAGATAACTAATATCTCAACACATGGGAGCATTCTGAACATTGGGATTGATTGTCGTTTTATTCGAGACATTTTGAAGCAGGGGAAGATTACAATTTAACACATTTCTGTAGACACTTTCTTGTTATGCATGATATTGATATCTTTGTTTCGACTTAAGAGGAGTGATAAATATCCTCTTATGTATATTGATATTTTTCTTTCTTTTGTATTATATTCTTTTATGTAATTTTTCTTCTTAGCTATGTTTGTTCTTTCTATAAAAAAAGACTTCTAGAATTCTGTGCTATTCAAGGATTGTGTTTGTTTCATGTAGGAATATGTAATTTAGTCATGCGTCATCTACCTATGGGACTCCGGTCTGTCTGTGGGGTTATATAGGTAACCTTACACTCCCCGTACTCATTGAGAGATTCTAATCAAAGATCCGACTGTTTGACGTCGTCTCTCATGGTTTTCTGCCGTCCTTCAGGAGTGGGGTTCCACGTAAAATCCCAAGTTTTTTATATTTCTTTTCTTATTTCTGATTCTGCTTTCGCGTTCTTTATATTTCAACATGGTATTAGAGCAAGTCGTTTTGGGGAGTTTTGATTAGTTTGCTTATTATTCATTGTTCAAATACCGGAGTTTATTCAAACAATCTAGGGTTTTCTGTAACCCTAATTCTAACAGTACCATCAACCGTTTGTTCAGATCGTCCAGTATATATCCACGACGATGCATCACGGGAACGTCACCTTCATGCATGAACCCTAGTTCAAGCATCATCAGGGACAACGCCACGCCCGTGCGTCTTCACGCGACAACCCCAGATCAGCAGGTCCATCACCTTCAGGCGGTGATAAGGCCCCCACAATCTCCATATGAAGTTGTTATAAAATATGAAGAATGCGGAAGCGAACATGGAAAAGATAAAGAACAAAATAAGAACGCGGGATTTTAACGTGGAACCCTACTCCCTGAGGAGCGGGATGAAACCACGGGAGAAGCCCTCTAAGGGGCGTGTTTCTCTATTGATTTTCTCAATGAGTACAGGAGGTCTGGGGCTCCTTATATAGCCTTCCCAGAGCCTCCAAGTCCCACCCACAGGCGGTGTGGGACTAAACACTGGATGGGGTAAATGGATCTTCTCCAGGATCCATTTACCCTGCTACAACATAAAGGGCGCACAATCAAATACTCTAACACTCCCCCTCAAGCTGGAGCATGCAATGCTCAGCTTGGACAGACAGAAATAAACTCAACTCAACTCTACAGGACACTACGGACAATATCAACCCAACGCGCGCATGCTGCAGTCGAGGACGTTGCTTCTCATGCCGTGCAGGTGAGGAGGACGAACGTCTGGAGTGTGAGTCAACTGAAGACTCGTAACCTGACCATCGAGTCTGAACTTGCGCCTGAAGTCTCCTCGTCGGAGAACTGGGTCTCTCCCATCTGGCTCAGAGAATGGTGCACTGCTCTGGTGTACCTATGATACCACATGAAAACCCTTGCCCTCAAGGGAATGGTCCTCTGCTCTGGAGTCCCTATGGCTCTCATGAAAACTCTGGCCTGACAAACAAGAATGACAAATGATTGGCATGCGTCATAGTCGAGACTGAATCTGAAATTTGTAGAGTCTGAATATCTGACCGGTCTGCAAAATCTGATATCTGAATTTTAGAACAAGACCTGTGACTCTCTATATATACTCCCCCTTTCTCCCAAACTGGTCGGAATGACATTGTTGACCACGTTGGGAGAAGATAAGATAATACATAAATATGGAGAAAAATGAATATTCTCAAAAAATTTCTTTTGCGGCTTTTCTTCATTTTTTTTGTAATAAGCCGTCCATTTTCTTTTGAACATTTTTTTTATAAGACATTCCAACAATTTTTTTTTTGCTTTTGCAACATTTTTTTTTGCAAACATTTTTTTTGAATGCGTACGGTTTTTTTTAATTATACGCGCCTCTTTTTTTTCAACTCTCCTTTTTTTAATGCGTACGGCTTTTGAGTTGTACGCGCCTTTTTTTTAAACTTGCGCCCAAATTGGGCCGAAAATAACGCAGCCCCATCTCCCTTTTTTTTGGATAACCGTCAGCCCACTTGGGCATTTACAAGACTAATTTTTTTTATACAACGTGGGGTTCCCCGTATGGAAACCCATATCACGCGCCGCTATTAGGGTTCCCAGCGGGGAACCCTTCTCTTCAAAAGAACGCCGCCGCCTCCTCCAAGGTTCACGGGGGTCACCGCGGGAGCTCGAGGGTGGCCTAGGGCTGCGCGAGATGCCGCCTGGTTGGTGCCGTAGCCGCACGTTGATGGGAACCCGGACTGGATGGTGCCGCTGACTGGCGCGAGGGGCGGCGATGTTCCTGGGATCTGGGCGGCGTGATCTGCGGGTTTCTGGGAACATCTCGGGGGAGAAATCTCGATCGCCGCGCTATGGTTTGTAGGGTTGTACGGGGGCTTGGAGGATAGCTGGGGCTCGCCGCTGGTGGCGCATGATGTGCCTTGTCTGGAGCCGCGCGGTGGAGCTCCACCGCATGGAGTCGCGGTCCGGATGGGCGTTGAGGATGGAGATGCGGAGTGGGGTCGCCCTGAGGGTTTTCGCCTGGGGATCATGCAAAGATGGGAGCATCGTCCTTCGCCATCGTGCCTGCTGCTGGAGGTGGCCATCGCCATTCGCGCCTGTGATCTGAAGGGAGGAGAAGGAGCGGCGCCCGCACGATGTGTGCGCGATGCCGCCTTGGGAACTAGCGCCTGCGCGAGAGGATAGAGGAAGGTGCACGGGGGTGCACTGCGGCTGCACCTGTGGGGCAAGCATGCCTGGGCTGCTAGGGTTACGCAGCCAGCGCGGCTTGCCGCCTGGAGGCTGGTGGCCCGCTATGCTGCAGATCTGAATGCCTGATCTGGAACTGCTAGGGTTCCCTGGAGATGAGGTGCTGCCGCCTGAAGAGTTGTATGCGTACGGCACAGGATCTAGGGTTTCCAGAGAAACCCTAGAACTTCTCAAACTTGCACCAATCATAAAAGATAGAAAATAATCTTAACATAAAGCTTCAGGAACAAAACTTCGACAACGAATCTCGAACAAATGATAATTGATGGACATAGATTCCTCGAGAATCGACCCGCTCTGATACCATGTTATAAAATATGAAGAATGCGGAAGTGAACATGGAAAAGATAAAGAACAAAATAAGAACGCGGGATTTTAACGTGGAACCCTACTCCGTGAGGAGCGGGATGAAACCACGGGAGAAGCCCTCTAAGGGGCGTGTTTCTCTGGAGGTCTGGGGCTCCTTATATAGCCTTCCCAGAGCCTCCAAGTCCCACCCACAGGCGGTGTGGGACTAAACACTGGATGGGGTAAATGGATCTTCTCCAGGATCCATTTACCCTGCTACAACATAAAGGGCGCACAACCAAATACTCTAACAGAAGTCAAATAAGACTCGATCTCTAGTCCAGGACACTCAGTCTCTAGCTCAGTGCATAACTGGGTTCCCCTGTAACTTTACTCGACACACATTGACCCCCTCGAGCCTTCTCCTCGTACGAACCCTCTCTAGATGCAACCTCACGCAAGTGGTGCTCCAGGTGCCTCCAGACACCTCCTCGCTCCACTTGTGTTCTATCTCTGAAGGTGACACACCATAGCCAGGGCACCGCCAACATGGTGTGAGACTTCAACAAATACGATGATGAGTTCCATCAGTGATCGGTAACCCCATTCTTGAAGAAAACCAAGCACCGACGACATTGGATATCATCTTCCCATCCACAGTAATAGAGATCAGACAAGAAGATTCCCTTGGCACTGTCGCAACGAAGCCATTACCAGAAGCATGGCCGGTGGTGAAGGTGCATCTGTGAAGGAGAGGCCCTCCCCCGCTTCCCACACCGTGCCCAAACCCAACCCAAGAAGTCCTCGCTGCAACGACCCCTAGGCCCTAGCGCAGTAGATCCATCTTTGGCTCATGCGCATCATCCTCAGCTGCTCCTCCAACTGTCTTGGGCTGTCACAGGCAGTGGTGATGGTTCTCTCCATGGAGAACCCTAGCGGCGGTGTCAAGGGTTGGGTTCCCCCACAAACACCTGAATCCTATGCGAAGCATGCCTTTCTCATTGAGGGGCTTTAAAAGCCCAAGCTCTTATTTTAGGCCCAAATGGGTCGTTGCTACCAAAAAAGGGGACATGTTCTGCTGCATTAAAAAAAGGAGTAGAACATGCGGGTATTGTGGGCCTAGTTGGGCCAAAGTAAAAAAAGAGGTCCAAAAAAAGGAAGGGTCCAACGAGAAAAAAAGGGGTAAAAAAGAGTAGCTGAAAAAAAGGAAACAACTAAAAAAGATGATTTATGCAAAAAAAGAGCACACAAAAGAAATGCATGCTTTTTTCTCCCATCTTGAAAAAATATTCTTTATTCTATCAAGTATGGGAGAAAGGGGAAGTGAGAGAGGGCACATTCTTCTACTCGTGATGTGTCTACATGATTTCTCTCTACGCTCATCATCTATTCGTGACTCAATAAAAGCAATCCCTTCGTCAGATGTCTTTCCCCGATCATTTGGTCAAATATACAAGCGAACCGACTTCAGGTTCACCAAAAAATAGGGAGAGGCAATGTTGGGATCAATGAGTATAGGAGATGCCCTTCATGAGATGTTTAACCCTCCACTACTTTGAGATTTGCATAGGGATGATGACTGCATTGGGTGTCTATCCCCGACATCAGCGTGGACTTCTTTACCTAGGATTGTTTCATATTTCAACTGCCAATCCATAATATGACAAACCACGACTCCAAACTAGTACTGCTATCTATCGTCTGCCGTCTTCACCGAGCATCGATTACTCGGTCGAATGTCTTTCCCGACTTTTACCCCGCACTGTACTTCTACGATTCTACTCCAGGCACGATTTGGTTGTCGCAACGACTAATCCATATGCACGACCTGATCGTCGCAGACCTGTCCTCGTGCGAGATCTTCTACTAGCAATGACTACTTTGAGCGGGTTTCTATCCCCGTCTCTCTCAAATGCATCGAGTGTAGATGCGTTGTTTATTTTCTTTTGTTGAAAGTTGCAGATTTCTCAACTCCAGCTTGAGGGGGAATGTTGGAGTATGTAATAGATGGGTAATTGGATCTCTCCAAGGTCCAATTACCTCCCCTCGTTTTAGTCTCACATCGTCTATCTGTGGTACTCCGTCTTGTCTATTGGGCTATATAAGGAGCCCCACACCCCTGTACTCATTGAGAGATTTTAATAGAAAATCCGACCCTTCGAGGCCTTCTCCCGTGGTTCGTCTTGCTCCTTCGGGAGCATAGTTCCTTGTAAAATACCAAGGCATTTATATTTCTTTTCTTGTTTCCGATTTCACTTCCACATTTTTTATATTTCAACATTTCCCACGAGTAATTAGAAACTTATCTCTTTTTTTATTCTGAGCAGTTTCCATAACATTTTGAGATTTCATTGGCTTGTCAATTATACTCAACACACATGTTATGGATATTAAACACTATCCTTATATTATATCTGCTTTAGAATGGAGACAACTGCTCATATTTGTGTAATATGGATATGGTAATTACATGGAAGCGAATAATGCATCTGTTTGCATTGCAGCAATGAGTTTTTACAAGGAAATGACAATGCCATAATTCTTTTGTTTAACTCTGTTAGAGCATTGGAGGTTAGATTTCCTTTATTTGCATTTACGCCTCCTCTGGATAGTTTATCGGTTGTTTGTTGTGGCAAACTGAAAGAAGATAACTGTGTCTGATATTTTAATGAGAAACTATATGATAAAGCTATTTGGGAGTTGTATTTTAATGCCACAGAGTCCTTTTGGGATTGTATGTTTATTGTTTATAGGTCATTGGATATTACGTCAATCTTAGTACCATTTTTGGCTGATATTCATGCGATGTGACTTGTGATTATTATCAGTGTTTTCATTCTTCTCAGTTACTTTTTTAACCATTCTGTTCGTCTTCACTCTCGCTGCAAAACAGTTTTGTTTACTACTGTCTGTCGATATAAGAATCAAGATGGCAGGTGCTGTTTGGAATCAGGGGCTGCTATTGCAAGGGTGCCTGTATTGGCCTATTGATATCTGTACCACCCAGCTGCGATTGGTATTATTATCAAGCAATTGGTTTGAGATTTAACATTCTTCTTTAAGATTATAATAACTATAATACAGAATTGATGAAATGGATTTTCCTGCAGTTATTATAAGTAACATAAAAGAATTGCTTTTTGGTAATCACAGTGGATGCTTTAAGCACTGTGGCTGATTGTGTCGTGCAAAACCATATTTTCAAAGGATTCACTTCTGTTGATTGTTCCATTCCTATGCTATACATAATATGCAGATGAGACATTGTTCTTCTCGGAAGGGAGACTTAGGAAGGCTAAAGTGCTTCCTGCACTAGTTTAGATTCTTGGCAGGTTTTTTTATCTTTCTGCTGAATGGCGCTAAATCTTCATTTATACCGTTTGATCTTTTGGATATGGAGATATCAGGATGCAGTCAAATGTCGGGGATGCCCAAGCAGCTGCTGCCCATGTTCTATTTAGGCATTCCCTTGATTATGGAGAGGCTTTGGGCCAAGACTGCCTTCCTCTTACGGAAACGGTGGAGCGGAGACCGGCAGAAGGCTAGATGCTTTTCTTAAGGTCAGTTAGTGTTATAACTGACACTGGGTCTCTCTCTCTCTCCCTCTCTCTTTTGCCTTTTCAGCTTCCTCAGAAAGTACGACTAGAAGGGGTGTTGAAGAGATTCTTCTGGACTACGTTTGGGCAAGAGTGCAGTGACATGGCATAGGTGGCGTAAGCTCGGTTGAGAGCCTAAAGAAATGGGAGGTCTTGGTGTTCTATGCTTGCAATAGTTGAATAAAGTTTTATCAGCAAAGCGGGTGATTAAAGTCTAGGGGGAAAGCGATTATGCGATTTGTCTTGTAGAAGTATATACATCATTAAAATGTGCCTTGTGTATGATGGTACGTGAGAAGGCACACAATCTGCATCTGGCTGTAGGTAACACTGAGTCATTTCACTTTTGGCTTGATGATTTGAACGAGATATGTGCGTCGAAGATACTGTGATCTGGCTGCGAAAAGAGAGGGAGTCGTTTCTAAGTGCTGGCCCCATCAAGCCATTATGGGTTGGGTTCACCTATGGAGTTTGGATGGGACTTCTCTGTGAAGAAGGCGTACAAGATCCTTATGTCTGCACCCAGAATCGGACATGAATCTGGCCAAACATTGTAAACTTATCTGGAAGGTATTTGTGCCATTTCAAGTGAGGATCTTTATATGGTTATTGCAATTGGATTCTCCCACATGTTCGGTGTGCGCAGACGGGTAAGAAGATGTTGAACATTTTTTTTCAGCTGATGTGGAGTCAACGAGGCGTGGTGAGGGATAGACCTGCTTTGGGTAGACACTTCCAGCCACGTGCGATTTCGAGAGATCTTTGCTGCTACTGTACTCTGATCTAGAGGAAAACGGAGAACTGTTTTTTGCTTTATATTGGGCCATCTGGCCAGCGGGGAACACTGGTTTTTTGGGGGGGGGGGGGACACTACGTTGAGAATGTGGCTGAAATGCATTCTTCCTTTGTAAATCTTGGCAACTCACTTGTTACACACGTCCTTAACTTGCACAGAGCTAAGCATCTCCACATTATACACAGTTGATGCTTCTACACTCGATTGAATCCATCACGCAAACTAACCCCCTTTTTTCGAGCGAGGTAGGCTTCGGCTACATCTTCGTATAATACTCAATTTAATAGGGTATCGGAACTAACTAGTTGAGTTTATGCAAGGAGTTTAGTTTTTGTAGTCTTATTTGAATCGAGCTCTAACCATGTCTTGATTGCTTGGCTCGATGGATTGATAAAAAGATTGACATGTACATGTGTAGAATTTTATGCACTGATACATGTTGAACATTGGCTCATTCAACTAGTATGTTTAGCCCCTAATGCACCGGCGCGTTTACTTTTATATAGGTAGACCAGCAACTGAGAGCTTCGACTCAGTCGTTTAATTGTAGTTCGTTTGAGTCCTATTCTTAAACACACTCTAGATCGATGAATGGAACCCTTATTCACTCATTCTAGAATACACTAGAAGCACAACATTGTCTACTCACATTCCATTCCATTCTTTAGTGGGAGTCTATCTGTACACCAAGAAAAAAATGTGCAAAGCTGCACTTATTGATCTTTACATTCTTATGCTCTATTAAGCTTTGCTTTGAGCGCAAATTCTAATTTGATCTTCCTGATTTCCTTTTAGTATTTCATTCATGTTTTAGAATACCTTATTTAATATTTTGTATTTTACTTTGTTCATGGATAAGCGGTGTTATATGTGCAGGCCTTTTCTTCTTAAATCGGAGATAAACCCTTGGCGATGATTCATACCTCGAGCATTCTCAGTGAAATCCATCTTCTTGTATAGAAGATAAATATGGTAAGATCTGTGCTTTATAAACAGTTTGAACTGCACTTGAAATAGTTCATATAATGAGAGTTGGTAAGCCATGGATCGAGCAATCTTATGAATAAGATGTAGCCCTTGTGTAAGGTAAACATGTAAATCTCTATGCAATGTGGATTGCTGGTCTAGTCGTTTAGTCTAATTATTTAAACAATTTGTCTAGGTGACTTGGAGTTTTTAGATTTCAATTTGTGTCTTGAATTCTAGTTGGTATTTTAATACTTTAAAATACTTTCAAAAGCATTTTAGTGTATATACCTCATGTTTAGTGTTTGGTGTCTTCGTGAAAATTATAGATCTCATTGAGATCTAGAACTTTCATGTTTGTCATTTTTTCGTTTAGTCTTCTTTTATTTTTTATATTTTCTTCCTCTTTTTAGTTTTCTGGTCAAAGTCAACAGCCAATTGGCCAATTTCCATTGGTTCTACCCTTGTCGCCACTAATACCAATCCTTCTTTTGTTGACTTCGAGTCAACTCCCCCTCACATTTTCTTTTGTAATTGCAACCGAACCCTCACCTCTAATTCATGTTCTAGCCAACCACTCGCCCCCATGTCCCCCATAACCGCTCCAAGATGACAACCAACCTCCTCGACGGACATCCCGACGTTGCCATAACTACCGTCCACTCCCCAAACAACAGCCATAACCCATAAAACCCAATCTTGCCCTGCCGTTGCGGTTATCCACCATTTTTGATAATAATAGCATCTACCTCTGCCCTTTCGTCGGTGACAGAGAGTGAAAGCCCACAACCGTTGAGCGACGATGAGACATTTTGCTAGCGAGATCCGGAGCTGATTTCACCTTCGTTACAACCTAGTTCTTGAGCTGCTCGACCTCGCCCCCCCGTCGTGCCCTTGAGCAACGATCGGAGAAGTGAACGACTCTCCACCTCAGGCATCCTTTCACCCTCCATCATCAGGTATTTACTCAGCTTCTTCTTCCTCTTTTCTTCTTTGTCTTCCTCCATTTTTTCTTCTTTATTTCTCTTAAAACTTTCTCTCTTCATTTAATCATCTTCCATCCACCAAATCACCAAAAATGCATTTTCATGGGTAAACCATATATGATGGATCGAATAGTGATTTTTGTTTAATTTTTGGTGAGATTTTTTCAATTGATTAGTCTAAAACTTAACACTGCTAAACAAATAGGGAAAAATCCCTTGTTGTAAAGAGGGGATCTTTTATTTGTGTTAGAACACCCAAACTCTCCCATGAAATCACCACAACCATCTTCTCCATCTTCCTTCTATCCTTCCCGACCTTCCACCTCCAGCCAATGTGGCCGGAGTTCGAAGCTCTTCACCCCTACCTCCTAGAGTTTAACACCATTCACCGCTTCTTCCGGTGGCCACCCACCGAGCTATGGCTCGAGTGTACTGCACGCTGTTCTGTGCAGGACTCATCAAGGAGAAATCCACAGAACCCATCCTTGTGGAGCGATTCAACAGAAGCACGTTCCATATCCTTGAACCTCATCGTCAACAATTCGTCTCCGGTCGCATCACCATCGTCACCCGCAGCTTCACAAGTCACTCGATCACCTCCTCACAGCATCGACGTGCAGCTCCTGTCAGGAGCGCAGCGGAAGAGATCCTCAAAGTGAGTCTCCAGTCGTGTGTGGCGGTCGAAGGTGGCACGTGCGTTCGCACCTCCTGATCCCCTCCACGCACGGCCATCATCACCGCACCCAATCCACAACGGCTTCCTTCTTTCCGCCATCTCCAAGTTCAGAGCTTTGCCGAACTCCTCTTCGGACATCCACCTTCATTTCCATTGGCCAATGCTTCGCCCGACACCCCTTCTACAGTAGGCCCCTGTCGCGCACACGAGTGGTTGCCCCTTGGGGAACCATGGTCAAAGAGAACGAAGAGGAAGACCTGCTCTTCCACTGTTTTTTTATAATCAACAAGGTTTGGAAAATTACGCACATCCCTCCTCCCATCCTCTGAGGATTGCCTTTTTGGGCAAATTGCGGAAGACCTCCCTGGAAGTTTAGGTAATTAAAGAAGTGCCCTTAGACAACTTTTTGTTGAATCTTTATTTTACTATTTGCAATCAGAACCCTATACTCAAGCTTGCAATTGGACCTCAATTTTTAATTTCTTTGCACAATCAAAATAACACATTGATCAACAATATTTTCTCTATCATCAGCACTTCTTTGATTTATATTTTGTGATGCATTGATGATTAATTGAAATTGTAGGAGAAAAATCACCGATATTTTGCCCTTAAAGGTTCTGAAAATCATTTTAAATCCAAACTTGCTTCAAAAATTCCGAAAAAATACTGATTGTATGTCAGTATGTGTTTTAACTTCTGCCCAAATTTCATTGAAAATTAAGAGTGACTCTTGTATTTGATTTACCCATATATTTCATTTAACCAAAAATTCAAATCTCTTGGATTCTACATTAATATATATATATATATACACATACATCGTGCATAATTTTAATTTTGGGTAATTTCTTGGTTTTGATTTATTATAAATTAATTTCTAGGATTCACTCTATTTAAGTAGAAAATTCATAAAAAATCAAATAGTATCAAAAAATTCTAAAAATAGAGTAACTTCATTTCATCATAATTTAGCTTCTTTCAAAATTTTCATTAATTTTGCATACTGTTTGCATGAAAAATTGCATAAAAATTGTTAATAATCATCCATTTGCAACCATGCATATTAATTGATAAAAAATTAAAAATGCATTTTGCATTAACTCCTGCATAAGGTTTTCGGTGAAAATACTACTTTGGTAATTTGGATCAATCTTGCATTAAAATTGAATTGGCTAAGGTTGTTGTTTCCTTAGGAAACTATCCCCTTACATTTTGCATTTGCATTTATATTACATAAAAATATCAAAAAATATTCTTCTCGTGAAAATCAAACATTAAGCGATGTAATATGAACCTAAGTTGATTTATTTGCTTACTTGAGTCGACCTTAGAACTTGCCCAGGTTAAATAAACACTAACCACATTTACTTTAACTTGATTTATTTATTCTGGTTTATTTTTCATTGATCTCGATTGTCCGACTATAACACAATTCTACAAAATCAAATAGGGTAATTCAGTGATTATTAGGGATGCGAAAAGGACGCATCCCCTTTTGAGCGGTGGAGGGGACGATTACGACCACCCATTCTGATCTTATTGGAAGAGATGGTCACTGAACATCCCCTCACATCTTCTGAGGGGACGGTCGTAACCGTCTCTTATGTCAACTTCATAGGGACGATCAAAATTGGCCCCTATTTAGTCATAGGGGACGGTTGACGACTGTCCTATACGATTTGGATTGGCAACGGTTGATGACTGTCACACTCTAGTTCTCCCAGGTTTCGGAGTGACAGAGACATGCACAGAAGTGTGGTGGGGACGGTCATAGTCGTCCCCTCCGGTTCCCGACCCACAAAAACTTTGCTTGAAAGCCACATCATCCAGAGGAAATGGTTGCGCCAATCCCCTATAATATCGACAGGGGGCGGTTGACGACGTCCCATCTACTTCTTCCCAGGTTTTGGGGCGATAGAGCCGGACACAAAAGCACAATGGAAACTATTGTAATTGTCTCCTCCAGTTCCCAGCCACCGAAAACTTTGTCAGAAAACCCACGTCTGCTGGAGGGGACGATTGTGATCGTACCCTATAATATCAAGAGGGGACGATTAAAGATTGTTACGTCTAGTTATTCCCACAGACATAGAAGCATGGTGAGGACGGTCATAACCGTCCCCTTCGGTTCCCTGTCCCCAAAAACTCTACGAAAAAGCCCACACCATCAGGAGGGGACGATCCCTATAATATTAACATGGGACGATTGACGACCGTCCTATGAATTATATAATTAAAAAATAGAATTGCAACAATAGTTTTGGTGCCATGTTGTTGCAACGAATTCACAATAAAAAAATACCACATCTTAACTATACATCAAAATACTTCATTCATATATTTAAGGATGTTAAAAAAATATTTTAAAATTGCAAATAATAAATAAACAATAGTCCTTACTCGAGAAAACAAAAGTGTTCAAGTTAAATCTAAAACTATACAAACATTCTAAACCATAATATACTCATGCTTCGCTCTCCTCCTCGCTATCCTCCTAATTGTACTGAGTCATGATGTGTTATTGATCGGCGACCTCGCTCTGGATATGATTAATTTAAGCCCAAGATGTTCTCCATGCCTGAACACATCTTGGCCATCTCCTCAACACGCATGGACATCTTCACATTGACTTCTCATAGCTCTCTCTCTATCTCCATCTCTCTCTCTCACTTCCTTGCAACGATGATTGAGAACCACTAGCACAAGTTTCTTGCCATGTAGGGATTGTCACTCCTTGTCTGCTGCTACGTATACATCCACTGTGTTCCGAACATGTGGCTTGGGCGAATGTCTCATCATCAGATATGGTTAACGTACTCGTTCCCGTGCTATCTAGAGAGCTGGTTGTAGTGAGCCTTATCATTTCTTCCTGCAAATTAAGTTGAAGGAACAGTCAAGAGAAGATATTTTAGTCTCATCTGCAGATTGGGGTGTAGGCATCATCGACCCACTGCATGTCTCCTCCTATATCTCTGTCCTTTGACCTCGCAAAAACCTCTATTCGTGTCATCTCTCGGTCATTTTCCCATCACATATTATGCTTATATGTTATAGTTTTTAATATAAATCAAGGTTGATGAAAATTACAAATTCATCCTTTAGTCGATTTGTATTTTTCCTACACATCTTATTAGTAGACTTGGACTCTTTCGCACGGTTCACATATTTTTTGTTGATACCGCGTAGTATTATTCCTAGTTAGTACAATTGATGAAAAGACACAAAAAGGTTTGTTTTCCTACCACAAACTAGGGTTGAGCATGGGCCGGGTCCGGCCGTGTTCGGCTTGGCCCGGCCCAAGCCCATTTTAGTATATGGTTAACGGGGTCGGGCCTAGGCCCGTTTTATTTTTCAAAATCTAGGCCCAAGCCCAAGCCCGGCCCAAAAATTATGGGTCGGGTTCGGGCCGTGCCGGCCCAAATTGGAACTCCGGGACATATTGAGCTTGTTTTTATCTTACAAATACACCACCCATCCCCAACAAAAATGAGTATTCTTTACACATGCAAATATGTTTTACACATTGATAATATTAAGGAATCATGTCCATGATACGAATTGGCTATGTGCAACAACATGCTCTAAATATGACAAATATATTACCAATGTAATATAATTGTTTATAATATATGTTTGTTAACATGATAAGTTATTATCATGATTGTATATATAGCAATGATGGTTGTTAACTTTGCTAAATTTAATATGTTTAGAATTTAATATCCATCTAAATCCTATTATCACTCATGCATAAGTAATGGGTCAAGCTAATGGGTCGAGCAGTTTGGGCCCTTGAAACGGGCCTAGCTATCGGGCCGGGTTATCGGGCTTTCGGGTTTGGGCCCTATCAGGCCCGAACCCGACCCGAATATACACTTGGGCTTGAATTAGGGCCCAAAGCCCGGCCCAATTCTTTGCGGGCTCGGGTTCGGGCCGGGTTACATGGGCCGGGTTTCGGATCGGGTCGGGCTGGCCCGGCCCAATGCTCAACCCTACACAAACTCTTCACTTGACCAGAAGTTGATTAACTCCATCCATTGCTTCAGAAAAACACCTAATGCGACATTCTGCACCAGTTGCTTATAGGGGATCTGCGGTCATAATACTACAACAAGGAATAAAAAATTAGGCAAAGGATCACCCAATATTATAAAAAATGCGACTTATTGTTACCTTGGCCTTGACATGTCTCTTATAACGATGCAACATCTTCGTCGCATGAGATAGAATTTGTCCATTGATCACCATATCTCGATCACAAGGAAATGCAGCCTATAAGACGTAAACATAGATCACTATATACCAACTTTAGGAATACGATAATTGTATAATAAGGTCCCTCCAAATAAGATAGAATGACAATCTTGACAACATGAGGAAGTTGACGAAAGTTTGTAGTATTGATGGGGACTCGTGTATGAGCAACTTAGACAAGGTAGCTCTTGAACTCTGTGGAGTTCTCACCCACTGCGTCACCTCTAACAATACGCACACGTAATGTCTGCCCAGGAAGGATGTGATGTAGGAAATCCTATACTGAGAGGGTCCTCGTCGCTAGGGGTGTTCAAAAAATTAGGGTCAAATGGGTACCCACTCAAACCCGGTGGTTTTGACCCTAATTTCATGGGTACCCATGAAAATTATCCGAGTTGGATACCCGGGAGTTGCTGCCCATCCAAGCAGAATGACCCATGGAAACCCCGATGGAAGACCGGGTATCCGGTTGGGTATAATCCCCCTTCCAGCATTGCCATTTCGTTCATGGCTGGGTTTGCTTCCGGTGCCTTGACAGTTGCCGCGACATCACGCACGAGCTTTGGATTCTGTTTCGTTCATGGGGAGGGGTTGCTCCCTGTGCCTTGTGACCCGCCAAAACCTCCTCGAAGCCTCGCTCCTTGCCGTTCCTCTCGCCGCTCACCATAGTTATCCTCCACGTCTCGCCCCCCGTTGCCGCTTTAAGCCTCGCCACACGTCGTTGCCCTTCACCCCGCACCTCAACATGACTTTGTTCCGCTCAAGTCTATCACCTTTTAGGGGGAAATGGTAAATTACTGTTTCACCCCAAGTATTTAATGACAGTTTTGATTTGGCTACATTTTTGACAATTTTATGGTAGTGGCCTGTAACTTTATTGGTAAGGAGCATTATGGAATAATGGCTGCGTCTTTTTGCATTTTCGTAGTTTGAGAATCCATGAAGTATGTCTATTATTATCTATTACAACATTCGGTCCCAATTTTACTTTTAGTGATTATTAATCACCAACTTCGTTTCCTTTCAAACAAAATTCGATGACTTTTATCATTTCTCAAATTATTCAGTTTGATTATCAGATTAAACAGGAGATTGTGTCCAAATCCACAGAAATTGTAATTTCTAATTGTAGAGTTTGGAAACAGTGGTTATTTTGATTCAATATACTTATGCGTAAAAGACTAGTTAATTGACATAGTTTAATTACAGTATTTCTGGCATTTTGGATTTTTTAGTGATTCCATGGGTACCCGCGGGTACCCGCTACCCATTCAAATAATCCGGGTACCCATTAGAATCGGGTACCCGTTGGATCGGGTCATATCGACCCGTAGACCCAGTACTAATGGGTCGGGGCGGGTCGTGATTGAATGGGTCGGTACCCGCCCCATGAACACCCCTGAGTCGTCGCATCTGAAAACCGCCAATACCAAGATTAGACGATGCTCCCAGTGCCTGTGAAGTGGTTTCAGTAGTTTTTTTGATACATCTAGGTCTATGATCCATACATGCCAATAAAGAGAATATAATTCCAATATTATATGTAATTAGCATATACACTACAAGGAAAACAAGTTGTGGCTACAGAACTGTGGCCACGGATATTTGATTTGTGGCCACAGAATTGAGCTCTGGCCACGACATGTCGTGGCCAGTAGCTGTAGCTACAAGTCTCGTCGCTAGAGTTCTCTAGCCACGAATATGCCGTGGCTACTACAAGTGGCCACGAAACTTATCGTGGCCACAACTCTTATATGAAGACTTTGGCTACGGATTGTGGCTACGAGAAACTAGTGGCTACAGAATTATCGTGGCCACAAGTTTCCGTAGCCAAATTCCGTGGCCACAACTCGTTTTTCTTGTAGTGATAGTAAATAAATCATATTATAAAAATTGATTGAAAGGTAAAAGAATCATTACCTCTTATTGTATTACAATATTGTTGCAAAATCTTCTACTTATACTAGCTATGTCATTATCTACAAGCGACAACAATGAATATATAGATTAGTAGTAGGTAGATAAATTAGTAAGAAATCATTTAAATGCTGGAAACACAGCAAGGAGAGAAAAACATAGTCAAATTACAAAAAACCAGAAAACAAAATTTGAAGTTCTAAATCCAAAATAAATAACAGTAATGCAATAATAGACAATTACCACTAAGTGCAGCCCATATTTGAATGAGTGAACGTCATGGAAGTAAAAACAACAAAACATAAAAGTACAACCTACCATATACATGGTAAATTATGTTTGCTATGTAGTTTATATCCGTGAACATATAATACTTTTTAGAAAAAAGTTTTACACACCAATAATACATGGGGTAAATATTAATAATCCAAAGACTATTTTATATATTTACGAACATGAGAACATCCAATCAGAAACATTCAGCTGTGTTCGATGTACATACTAAATTTATACACACATTCATCTTTGGAAGGAAATATTCGCAGCAATAATATAGGAGAAAGTATCAGAAATCTAGAGAATATTTATCCAATATTTTAATTGACTAACTTTATTGATCGTATTTTGCAAACATAGCTTACATCTCGATTAAGAAAATGTTATAAAATATTTCACTCAGTCCAATTACTCTCAAAGGAGAAAAGTAAAAAATGGATAGGATATAATCCACATATTTTTTAAATGACTAACTTTATTGATCGTATTTTGCAAACGTAGCTTACATCTCGATTAAGAAAATGTTATAAAATATTTCACTCAATCCAATTACTCTCAGAGGAGGAAAGTAAAAAATAGATAGAATATAGTCCACATCTTTTTTCCTGAGTTCATATCAATCTACATTACACAGACCATGCATGCTCCAACATTACAGAAAGAATTTATATGCAACAATAAATACAATAAAGAAGATGGTAAAATAAAAGTTACGATAATTCAAGTACGACCACATCTTTTTTTCTGAACTGATCTAATCAAACTATATAACAGAGACCATGCATGATTCAACATTACTGGAAAATTTGTATGCAACATAATGACAGTTAATATGGAAAAATAAAAATTACGATCATTCATTAATTTCAACGGCGAGCATAAAAATACTAAAAAAATATAGTATGAGTTTTTCCGTTGAGACAAAAAGGATTTTATTACAGTGAAATGGGAAAATCCTAAATGAAGAAAATACCGTTCATACAACTATGGATGACAGGACAATACAAAATCAAACTATCATGCATCAGAATCAAACAGTAAATCTAAAATTTGTTAAATAATTAAATTCAATCACACCTTCCAGATAATAACAAATCAAGAAAGAACAGTTGAAAGCTGGGATGACTAAAATTTTTGACAACCATAGGGAAAATGAAGAATATATAATACCTGCAACACAATGGTCCCCGTCAGAGCAGTTAGAAATCGACAATCATCATTCTCACCGTAACAAACAAAATCAAATAGAAAATGCAAAAAATAGTTAAAGTAAAACCCAACTTCAAGTAAGTCCTAAATCAAAATGAAAATTTAAGGGGGGGAGGCATTATGAACATACACAGAGAGAACCCTCAAATGACAGCCGACGTGGGCCCCAAAGATAGCCCATCAGATGCTTAGATTTGAGACCGAGATGCAACTGGGAGTACAAACTTCGGGTGCGATAGGCAAGATACCTCGATAAAACCCAAGGGAAAAAGTTTAGGAGAAAAAAAAACCTGCTCCTCATACCTTCGACAGGAGGAAAATCGATGGTCGGAAGAGAGCACCGAATAACAAAGAGAAAAGAAGATCGTCGGAGAATAAAGCGGAAGGAGGGAATCTGACCCGACTGGGAAGAGAAGATGGAGAGTAGAAAGCAAACAACCGACGGGAAGGGAGGAAGATTCGAGGCGAAGAAAATGAGAAAATCGAGAGGGCATATCAACATCTGTCGAACATGAGGATGGATATATCACTACGCGTCACTGTTTGAGAGGAATGGCGGGAAGCAGTGGAGGGAAGTGAAACGGGGAGAGAAGAAAAGAAAAGCAATAATGGCCCATGTCAGATTGGACAATTCATGGATGAAAAAAATCCCTGGCCTCTCATGAGGTCACCTGTCAAGCTAAGGGTGAAAAATCCAGCTTTAAAGAGAGTAATAGATTACGGAAGACAGAAAATCATACGAAGAATTCTGATATGCATTATCATTATCTACTACATCTTGATCATCCATTAACATCAAAGAAACTCTTAAGTATTGTCTTAACAAGTATAATCCATCCACTAACAGAGTTGTCGAATACATAAAAGACCTGTTCTATCTGACTTGCAAGGGTAAGCAACTCGTGGGTTCGCAACCGATCTGTTTTCTTTAAGGAGAGCCATTTTTGTCTTTTTTGTATCATACTTGTACATGACCGACATCAAATCAAATGTATTGAAATAGAATACAACTTGCACATGTGTAAAAATGATCTCTAATATATCAACTATTTCACCATAATATCAATCTATTCCAGTTGAGTGTTCGACCTTCACTATCACACCAAAAAGTTGTGTTGCTTTGTTCTCATCGATCGACTTTTTTTGAAATCCGAATCTGTTGACGATAAAACTAAAATGAGACACGATGTGAATACGACCGCGTTGGAGAATATCAAGATCTATACTCAACCAATCATCATTTGTTGATTTCAACTTTTGAATGTTGTCCTTGAACCATATTAGGACGTCCAATTTTTTTAGTACTTGTTGGACTATATTCTCCAAAAAATATCCAACTTCATCTAATTGCATCAAATTATAATAATGAATAAGATCTCTTTCCTCATCTGTAATTGATCGATAACTACTTTTAAGAATAGTTCTTCTCTTTTGTTGAAATGTCCAAAGTTTATTTATTGAACTAAAACTATTTCCATCATCCATATAGATATCACAAAATGTAATATTCTTCATATAAATATTCCTTGGTAGTACAACCTTCAAGTGCAACTTTATTAGACATCATATTCTTTAATTTCCTTAAATATCATTCTATTGGATATATCCATCGATACTGAACAAGATCATGTATTCAAACCTCACAACAAGATGTCAACACCTTAATAATTGACTAAGTTCAATCAAATAGCTGCATTGCATCGATATGTAAAACCCCTCTGATAGTTAATGGAAAATGAACTTACATTATACGTGAAATTGTGACATTTTTAAAGATGACATTTTAAACATGAACTTGCATCATTTTTTGAAGCTATTTATTTCATATTTATTTTGTATTCTCATTGCATATATAAAGTAGAGTTAAGGACTTTTTTTAAAAATAATCATCAAAATATTTGTAATTAATTAAACATGTACTAAGTTTTAATATAAAAACTTATCAATCAGTACATGGAAGTGTTGATTTGGAAGTAAAGCTTAAATGGACACCTGAGGTGCCGATTTAAATTTCTCCCTTTCAAATAATTTATGTTCATATCCTCCTTTTTCATTCCCTCCGAATTGTTGAGCTATCAAACTAGACGAACAAATAAGTAATAAATCACACAACACACATTTCCAAGGTTCCCTGGAACTGGTTAAAAGCAGACAAATTGGAAGGTAATGCCAAGAGGAATGGTTGGGTCATAGATGGTAAAGGTGCTTAAAAAAGGAAGAATAAAAAGATATGAATATAAATTATCCAAAAAGAGATTAATTCAAATCAACACATGAGATATCGATCTCAAATCGACATCTCCGATTGATAATTATTTTTTAAAATAATAAAACTTGATACCTATTTAATTAAATAGGAATATTTTGATAATTATTTAAAAAATCCTGTAAAATCAAAAGGCAAAATTTTAACAATTAAATCA
>JAZKJV010007208.1:0-455471 GCA_037367405.1 Ottelia alismoides
TGGTGAATTTCGCGTTCATCAAATGGCGCCGTTGCCGGGGATACGGCTTTGCTTAATTTTTTGGATTTGATTTTTTAATTAATTCAATAATTTCTAGGTCCTCATTCCATGCATCATTTAGTTGCATATTATTTTGCGGATTTAATTTCTCTGGTTTTTCTAACGTTTATCTTTTGTGGCAGGGCCCATGGTGATCGAGGACGCTTGATCCTCATGGAGGCGTGCAGTCAAGAACTCTCGCTGAAGAGGCCGCAAGAGACCCTGTGAAGGATTTGGGAGATTTATAGCAGTTAACTTGCATTGCATTTTGTAAAAAAAAAAATCTTGCATCTGCATATTTATTTCAGTATTGCATATTGTACTCACACACACACACACAAAAATTCCCCCCCCCCACACACTTACACCGCACATATTCATCCTCACCCGCCCCCTGAATATCGCTCTCTCTCTCTCTATCTCTCTCTCTCTCTCTGTGTGTATATCTATTCTTCACGAACTATCTCCACCTCACCCTTGTATCATAGAACCCCCCCCCCTAACACAGACCTTACTTAGGCTATTTGTAGCCTAAGTATAGGGGGGACCTGCCTGCTCTTCCATCCCTCGTCCTGTCTTCTTGTACTTAGGCCAATTTTGGCCTAAGTATAGGGGGACTCTCCTCCTCAGTTCCGCTATATCTCCCTGTACTTGAACCGAGCCTTGGCTTCATGGCACTTGTGCTATGAGGACATAGCAAATTTTAAGTATAGGGGGGTATACCGTATATTATTGTATAGTACCTTAGCCTTAGCTCGCGTTTTTAAAACTTTTTAAATTTATTTTTCGGGCTGGGTTTGGTAAACTAGTGAACTGAGTAAAATCCTGTAAAAATTAAAATTTGAGGGTTTAATTTTTGTGAATATTCCTGTATTAAAAAAAAATTTGAAAATCTTTCTTGGAGGTTGACTCTGACTACTAGGTTTAGTAGGCATTTTCAGTGAGGGAACCTCGGTCTCCCTTAGCAGAGTGGGTGGTTTAGAGGACATCGCATACGGCCCCGTCCTCAAGTAACACGGGCCTCGGCCCGTACTTACACCCATACTGGCTGAAAGTGTATACTTTTATTTGAGCCTGGGCCAGTCATTGTCTCTCCGAGGAATTAAAAAAAAAGTATAAAATTAAAACCCATAAAAATTTGCAAAAGATAAAAATCACACAAAAAAATCATTAATCCTTGGAGTTGGTGTATTCCTGACACATTCACGCTCACGCAAGGCTTGAGGATTTTTTGGAGGACACTGGATCTCTGGGATCTTGAGAGTCTGAGTTAACATGCCTTAGTCATTAGGGTTTTCATGACTTAAATATCCACACTCCTCTGGTTTGAAAGATTTGAGTGCTATATTGCACTCTTTATCTCTACTTTCAAGAAAATATGATCAGCACAGTCACTTCCACAACTGCATGATTGATGAGCTGAGATGAGATATCACTTGAGGAACTAGGATCAGAGATTTAAATTTAGACCCGATCTTATGATATTCGAGGATGGGATAAAGTTAATGAAGGCTTCAGAAAACCTGAGTGTCAGCAAAACCCTAGCCAGTATGTGAACAAGATTCATATGCTATCTCTTGATATTTACCTAAAAGTGCCAGGGTGTGATGAAACCTAAAGAGACTTGTTGATCAGTGTGCGCCAATCTCTTGGTAAAAGCAGTGGAGCTAGCCAACAAAAGAAATGAAATGTCAAAGAAAAGCTCTAAATCCAAAGACAAATTCCAAATGAGCTTCCACCAATGGCGAGCGCTCCCAAACATTTTCTAAGTGTCCACTTGGACCAAGCGCTAATTAGGACCAAGGAGTCGGGCTGACACCACAAAAAGGGCCCTGCATCGTAAGCGATACAAGTCTGGGTGTCGAAGGTATCTTAGATACTCAGAAAAGACACACCCCGGTGTATTCCCAGAAAACAAGTGCAGACGACTCCAACTCTCTTGACGGACACATTGATCAACATAATAATAATATACATGTGTTGAGTAAAAGGCACTCGAGAGGCCCCTTGTTCCAATGTGAGGGTGAGAAAATTAGACACAATCCCAGTACCTCCATCATCTGGCCGTCCATCAACATTTCAAAGTCTGACAAACTAATGAGACGGTGGACTGGAGCAAAAACATACTTATTCCCTAGTATTGAGGATTAGGTCTAGAGGAGAATCTTTGGGACTTGAACTTTGGGTGATGCATCGACTCGGCTCTCATGAAATGCAGTACACTAAATGTCATATCCTTATATTATATGTACAAAAAGAGAGTCTGATAATCAGAGAAGTTGGATTCCTTCTGACTAAGGCTAGGATAAACCCAGAATTTTAGGATCACTCAGGTCAAGGTTCTTCGAAAGATCAAGCTTGAATTTTTCACACGCACTGTCAGGAATTAATCCGACTCCTTCATTCTTTAGATGCTCGAGGACGAGCATGGTTTAAGTATAGGGGTATGATGAATCTCATATTCATCATGCTAAAAACTCCTTATTAAAATCCCTGCTTAAACAAGCCAATAAAAATATCCTTTAAAACTCTATTTTTATCATGTACAATATTGTGTATAATTAACCCTTAATTATTGTGTATTTAATTGCCCTTGTTTTTCTGTAATTATTTTATCACTCAAAAACCCCTAAAAATTAGGTAGATAAGTTGTCTATAATTCACTGACCTTTAAAACCACTAAAAAATACAAAAATAATTCAAAACCACAAAAATCGGTGTTTTTATCCCCTTAAAAATACCCCCAAAAATAGCTTTTGTACAGATGACCTCATTTGGCTTTCTGCCCAACATGAAAGTTGTAGATCTCGTCGAGACAAGCAACTTTCATGTTTTGACTTTTTCCAAATTCGGCCTCTAACTAATTCTTTTATATTTTCCTTTGTATTTATTTTTTAAATTATTCTGATTGGGCCACGTGGCGCCCTCTGGGCCGCCCACGTGGCCCGCTTCCCATTCCGCCACCCGGCAGCCTCCTGAGCCATCGGATCACTCCATCCCCACCCCAATCTCCGCCGTCCATCCTCGCCTCCCTCAGAGCCGTCAGATCTGATGGTCAGATCTGATCTCAACCACCTAAACCCGCCTCATCTACGACCGTTGGATCAACCTCATCCAACGCTCCTCCTTGCGCCATGTCTCCACTCCTCCAGAGCCACACGATTCCACTTTCATCCTACGGTGGCCGACGCTCCACGTCGCCCCTTCACCTCCCACCATTGGATAGACCTCCGCTTCTCATCCTAGCCGCCCATTATCACCCAACTATCCACCACTCGATCAGATCTTAGGTCTGATCTGAGCTCTCCAGTCACGACTCGATTCCGGCCGTTGGATCACAAGATCCAACGGCTCCGACGCATCGTCAACCTCAAGCCGCCCCGATCTGCAGCCGTTACACCACCGCCCCCTTCCTATTTTAGGAAGGATCTCCGACCACCTCCTTCCGCTCATAACGCACCTCTGCGTTCCCCGTACATCAGCCATCCCCGCGTAACTCTCAGGACCCCCCTCCATTACTCCCACATTCAAAACTCCTCCTTCGAAACCGTCCCCATCACCACCTGCACGCCTCCACCTCCACCTATAAAACCCCCTCCCCAGCCACCGCTGCCAGTCATCCACCATTCTTGGCCTTTACCCTAGCCTCCTCCGTCCCTCCGGTGACAGCGGAGGGGCGGAACGTCGAGGCAACGATGGGTACTAGCCGGTGTTGACCCTCGGCGCTCCGCCTCCGAGTAGCGGTGGCTCCGGCCACCTCCGAGCTCCCTGCCAAGGCCGTGCAGGCTGGGCGACGACCCCCTGAGCTCCGATGAGCTCATTCCCAGGCCATTTCTCCCGCCAACTCCTCGCTCCGACGAGGAGATTTTCATCTTTATTTCTCCTTATTTTCTCCGATTAATTACGCCACCTTCAACCATTTTCATCCTCGTTTGACCATCGCCAAAGCTTCACCCAACCACCAGCACCTTCGCCGCCCATTTCTCCCTTCTCCAGAACCCCCAACCGCTCCGACCACTCTTCCCCTGCTCCGCCGGAGAAGACGACCTGGGCCCTCACTTCTCGCTGCCTTCAAGGCCTCCGTTCACTCACAAACTCACCCGCACACTTTTCGCTTCGGCTATATTAACTTTGCAGGTCCATTCTCTTCCCTAGCCGGAGATTGCACCTCCCCGCCGATCTCGAGCCTCTTCTCCGACAACCATGCTTCGACGGGGAGCTCCAGACCTCCATGGAGCTTCGCAGTAACTCCAAGGTCTCCGCCGAACCTCCAGCATGCTTCCACGACCCTCATACGACCTCGGGGGGCACGGCGAAGCTATTGGCAGGTCGCCGGAGCCCCGCCTCCTCCGGTGACTTGCGGAGGAGCACGAAGGTACAAGCACCGTCCGATCCTCCTGATCGGGCGGTCCTGATGAAGACACGTGGTGTACCCGAGCAGCTTCCCCAACCTACAGGCTCGGGTCGTCCGAGCCTCCCGACAGACCGCCATAAGATGCCACGTGTCCCGAAGCAGCGGGTGTGACCCGAGCCTAGTCCCTCACCTATGACTTAGTCATAGGTGACGCCCCCTATAATCAAGGGTGGTTTGTTGCCTCTCTTTATTTGTTATCATATTATCTCTTAATAATTAATTTATGTTAATTAAATTTTGTTGATTATAATTCAACATATATTTAATTTAATATAAATTAATGTTGTTGGTTTTTAACCAACAACAATCATAGCCGTTGGATGGCTCTTGGATGACAATAGTCGTTGGATCCATATGAGCCATGGATTGAGATCCATTGGATCCCAAACTAGTATATAAGGAGGGCAACCCTAGCCCTTGAAGGGTACATCAAGTAGATGACTAGATAGAGTACACGCCTACTCTACTCTACTCTCTCTCTCATTCTCGTCTTCTCTCTCCCTCTCTCTAAGATGGTCGTCCATCTATGTATTGAGAGAGAGAGCTTCTCGCCTTCGCCTTCGACTACTCATGGATCTCTATCTTCTTTGGGGTTGCTTGCTCTAGAGAAAGACGACGGATTTTGTTGGACGAAATCAGGAGATTCGAGGCTTGGATCTTCGTCGAGGATTGCGGGAGTCACGCGTCTCATCATCGCGTCCGCAAGTGTTGTCTTCGTGGATCGGACTTGAGACAAGAGGATCTCTTACTTTAGAGATCTCGTGATCGCAACGACACTTCGAGAGGTATTTCTAATACTTTTTAGTTTGATGAAACGATCCAAGAAATGTTCTTGTGATCATGTGGTTTCATTACATGTTTTAAAAATTTTTTAAATTCCGCTGCACCTTGCGACTAGTACGACTAGTCGCCCTGATCGCATAAGATGTGATCGTCACGCTTCCGTGATGCGCTTGAAGATTCACAATATCCTTCACCCTCTCCCTCCTCTCCTTGAGTGGTCGTCCACCCTCATAGAGAGAAGTACACATTCGTCGTTGTGCCCGCTTCGATGACTCTTGGATCTCCATCTTCTTTGGTTCGTGATGCTTGTGAAAAAGGCATTCGATCTCGTGAGACGAGATCAGGAGATCCATCGCTTGGATCAACTATTGTATTGCGAGAAGCACGCGACTCATCCTCACGCTCGCAAGCGTCTCCTCCGATGGATCAAAATTGAGACAGGAGGTCTCTTCTCTTAGAGGCTCGATCACAACTACACTACAAGAGGTATTCCTGTATATCTAATGTGGCCAGATGAAACGATCCATAAAATATTCTTGGATCATGTGGTTTCATCATTTAAAATTTTAAAATTCTGCTGCACCGAGCAACTAGCGCGACTAGTCGCTCTTTATCATATATGATACGATCCACACACTTCCGTGATGCGCTTGAGGATCATCCCATATCCTTCAAGTGGTATCAGAGCCAGGTTGGAGGTTTTGGATTCGATCCATAAATCGAAGAAGATTTGGGCTCGTAAGGGTTCGTGAAAATTTTTATCGCATTTCATTTTTTGCAACCATGTTTTGTGATAAATTTCGACCCTGTTTAAAATGTTTAAAAATTAAAATATCACATGGATAATGTTTCCCATAAGTAAGGAAATTATGGAATTTGAGTTTGCGTAATTGGTTTCCGTTTGCTCTAGTTATGATCCTTTTAATGATCATATGTCCACTATTTAGGGATGGCAAATAATGACGTAATTAAGGAGTTAATTACTATTTTAAAATGTCTGGAAATGCATGATAATCAATGATTTCTATTTTAAATCAAATTATCAAACTCTAGGAATTGATTTTGCTTAATTTGGATTTAAAATGAATGATATATGCTAATTTTAGTTAGTGAGAGTCACTACTAGAAATTGCATATTTTACCAAAAACCTTGTGATTGTCATTTAAGAATCTTTTGAAATAAATGGTTAATCTCCTAGAATAATTATGGATAATATTTGGAAATATTTGAATAATAATTATTTCCTTAAATGACATTGTCTCAACTAATATATGATTATATTTGATCTAGATCACCAATTAGTTACTTGACACACTTTCAACAAACATGTTACTTGAATAGGTTTGGAAATTTGTCTAGCAAATTTCCTTATAGTCAAAATGGGTTTGATTATTACTATATGGTATAATTTCGGTTGAAAAACCGATGAACATCTCAAGTACACAAAGATCGATTTAGCATTATCCTTTCCTAAGTTGGATATGGTGTCTAGTCGGGGAGCGTTGGGGTAGCAGGTTGCACCGTGTGCAATCTATCCCACTCCCGTCGGTACTAGCCATAACAACGGGTATGGACTCGATAATGCTGGAGAAATCATGATGTATTTTCTAATTATTAAAATTTGAATTAATACGTACTTTGAGATAATACCATATTTTTCAAGTATCAATCAAGTTTGTTGATTGAATTGGAATGATAATTGATTTAATATGATTAAATAAATTATATTTAATTGAAAATACATTATTATGAATAGATGTGCATTTCCCTTGGAAGAATTAATTATATGAATATGATTCATGATAATTAATTGAAATTTGAATATGAGGTGGAGGATCACATAAGTGACATCCATGGTCTCTCGTCAAGGCGAAGGGTTCCGTCGCCAGGGATTGTATGTAGGAGACGCCTTTCCGAAGTGACAGCTCCTGCATACAAGCACATCTGGATCGGGCTCTTTGCTTCTCGAAAGAGTAAGGTTGTACACGTAGTGACCCCAATAACGGTTCCTCATATTATCGGGGCGATATTGGATTGCGCATAGCGAGTTCTAATCATGTTGACAGTTTGTTCAATTAACAACGGGTCAACATCACCTTAGGGGTGGTGGGCCCAGGTGTTAAAGACCGAATTGGGAAATGCAAGTTGGACTTGCAAGGTAGAATGTGTTACCGCTTCTCTTTATTGGAGTTATAGTTTCTCATATTATTGGGATGTGATGAAGATAAAGAGGAGATCCCAGTTCTTGCTAGAGATATAGCGGTAAGTATATCTCTTTCTTTGAAAGCAATTAAGGGGATTAACTTTCAAAGTAGAAAAAGCAAGACTAATTTGATTAAAAATTCATTAATCAAATATTTATAATTGAATATATAATTATTTATATGTTATAATATAGTGCATTCTTAATCTCAGAAAATGAAGTCCATGAACCCACTTAGCAAGCTCCTGGAGGTCAATCAGTTGACAGTGCCAAATTATTCGGATTGGATCCAAAATTTGAATCTTATCCTATCAGCTAAGCGCATCTCTTATGTGCTGTCAAAGGACAAGTACACAAACCCGAAGACTCCAGAAGAAATCTCTTTTAATGATAAATATGATGAAGATCATAATCTGGCAAGATGTTATATTCTGGGTTCTTGTCCAATGTGCTTCAGAAGCAGCATGTGGAAATGAACACTTGCATGGAGATTATGTTGAATCTGAAGGAAATGTTCGGTGATGTAAACCGCACACACGTTACAATATAATGAAAGAACTTATTCACTGCAAGATGCAGGAAGGGACCTCTGTCAGAAAACATGTACTCAAAATGTTTGGGTACCTCTCTAAGTTGGAAACCCTTGGAGCTGACATGGACGCAGACATGCAAGCTGACTCCATTCTGTTGTCGCTCCCTTAGTCTTTCAACAACTTTGTGGTTACATATCACATGAGCAAAGTTGATTTTAGTAACGATGGGCTATTAGCTGCATTAAAGTCCGTTGAGGATGTAATGAAGAAGGATAGCCCCTATGACAGTGCAATGGTTGCACAGGTGATGAATCAGTGATTCATCACTCTAAAAGTTGAAAATAGAGTTTTGTTCCCGAGTAATTAGATGCATATTTCCACTTATATTGCATAATTAGCATTCATGCATATATTAATAATATCTGCATTTTAGCATTCATATTTGCATTAAATAAGAAGCCAAATTCACATGTAAATATTCACCTGTATATTAGCTAAAATACCTTATTTGTATATATTTTATACTAACTCTGAATCCAATAAAACCAACTCTATTGTGTATATATGACCAACACTAATAAAGAAAAAATATCAAAAAATACTAACTTGTAAAAGTAACCAATAAAACCCCAATCCAAGTTTGAGACAATGAACCTTAAAATGCACATATCTCTCTCATACAACCTTTGAATTAGGTCTACTCACTTTTAAAGTAATATACATTCAAAGACCTTTGAAACAAACCAATTTCATAAAAATCGGAGCTCTTATGCAAAACTTGGGTTTTGGGTCCCTTTTGTATATTGTTTATATTGACCAAAATGCCATTGCATTTTATCTTTTTATTTTCTTAATTATTAAAAATCTAAAAAAATAAATTAAGTTGTAAATATTCTTTTTATATTTTTTTCTAACTTTATTTTGATTTTTCTCTTAATTAAAAATGATAAAAAAATTACAAAAGATAAAATACGGTATTTTATATCTATAAGGTACCACCCAAAAATACATTTGGTAAAGATGACTTCTTTTGATTTTCGGCCCCGTCACGAAAGTTGTAGATCTCATTGAGACGAGCAACTTTCGTGTTGAGCACTTTTTGATTTAATCCCTTTTGTTATTTCTTTTTATTTTTGTTTGCATTTAATTTTTAAATTTTCTAGGAGCGACATGTGGCAGCTCCTGGAGCCGCCACATGTCACCCCTTTATTTTATTATTTTCGGATTTATTTTATTATTATTTTTTTATTATTATTATTTTTTATTACTATTTTAATTATTTTTAGTAGCCTACTATATTATTTTATTAATAATTTATTTTACCCCCTTTTACCTCTTCTCTACTTGCCTTCCACTCCAAGTCACCACTCCCTCCACCATCCCTCCATCTTCTCCACCTCTTTTCTAACTTCCCCATCCTCTTTATATTCTCATCTCCTCCTCCATTGTTCATCATCCGCCATTTTCGAAAGAAGTGAGGTCGAGCCCCTTTAACCTTCAGGTGACAGCTGTAGGAGACGAGTCGAGCGACGACAACTTCAAGGCGAGATCCGCGGTTAATCCCCGTGTGGTGAGCTGCCAGCCAAGCTCACAGAGCTTCTCTGATTTTTTATCGCCAAATCGGATCGAGGTCACGATGACCAGAGTTGCATCATAGCTCCTCCAAATTGTGGCGAATCACAGGTAAGTACCCTCTTCTTGTCCTTGTCAATTTTTTTTATCTAACATTTTTTCCTATTGTTTATCACCCAAACATCTTCATAACCATCACAATCATCAACATCTCCACCATCGTGTTCATCATTGCATTTTCACCACCACATCATTCTTTTACCTCACAACATCATACACACACTCTGTACCTTTATTGCATTTTCATATCTCAGGAAAATACAAAAAAATTGCAAAATATATATATATATATATATAAAAATAAAAAAAGGTTGCAGGTCCACAGCCAAGCCGCCATCTCCAGGACGGCCATTGTCGTGCTCCACGGTGCTTCCTCCTCTCCTCTCACCGTCACAGCCGTAGCGCCCAGCCGCCCTCAGCCCCTGGACGCCCGCCGCGCAGCCACCGCGCGCAAGGCTGCGCGCTGCTGCGGTCCTCCTTGCGCCCACGCGTCGTCCCCGATAGCCACCTGCTGACCCCGCACGCCCAGCCGTCGCGTGCCTCATGCGTGGCCACCTCCCCACGGATCCAGCCCCAGTGCCACCCTCGTGCGCGGTGCTCCGCCCGCGCACCGCCTCGCGCCCCCACCGAACTGCTCCGCCGCCAAGCGTGCCGCCGCACACCGTAGCCGCCTCCTCCCTCTACGCTTCGCCACACGCGCCTCCACGGGCACCCAACTCATCATCCATCGGCTCCTGCCGGCCCACCACCACCGTGCGCGCGGTCACCCGATGCGCCGCCGTTCTCACGAGCTCACGCCGCCGCCCCTTGCCGCAACGCCCATGGCCGCTCCGCTCAGCCCACGCGCCCCCACGGCAGACCGCCGCGTAGCGGTGCTGCCCCTGGAGACGCCACCCTCGTGCGTCACCGTCCACCTCAACGACCGCCGTCTCCACGTTCTCTGCCCGCGAGCGCGCCATCTCCTCCACACAGCGTTCCTCTCCAGTGGCTCCCGCATGGACAGCAACACCAGTGCTGCCACACGCGCCCAGCTCGTCGTCGACCCCTTCTCGCCTGACGTCCCCGCGTGTGGCCGCGAGCGCCGGCCGTGCGAGCCCCTCCTTCTCCACCTCCGTACCTCCCGCACGAGGAGGTTCACAACCAGCCGCCTGCCTTGGCCCTCCTTCCTCCGCAGGAGCACTTCCATGGTTGGTCGCACCTCAGCCTCCTCGCCATAGCTAATCGGGTAGTCGTCAACACCACCAAGCTCCAGCACTTGACGTCCAGTCGGCGCACGTCCTCCACCGCTCACAGCCGCTCCACCGCCACATGCGGCGCAGTCCTCCAGGCCATCCCCGCCGTCCTCTCGACCTCCACCGCGCCGTCCCACGTGCGGCACGACGATGCCCAGCCGACAACCATGCATCCAGGATATGCAGCACCACCAAGTGCAGTCGCACCACCCGTGGTGCACCTTCGCACGCTTCAGCACACGCGCCCCCACGGCAGACCGCCATGTAGCGGTGCCGCCCCTGGAGACGCCACCCTCGCGCATCACCGTCCACCTCAACGGCCGCTGCCTCCACGTGCTCTACCTGCGAGCGCGCCATCTCCTCCACACGGCGTTCCTCTCCAGTGGCTCCCACGTGGACAGCAACACCAGCACTGCCACGGGCGCCCAGCTCGTCGTCGACCCCTTCTCGCCCGACATCCCCGTGTGTGGCCACGAGCGCCGGCCGCCCGAGCCCCTCCTTCTCCACCTTCGCGCCTCCCGCGCGAGGAGGTTCACAACCAGCCTCCTGCCTCGGCCCTCCTTCCTCAGCAGGAGCACTTCCACGGCCAGACTACCCCACCTCCTGGATGCCAGGTCGCACGGCCGCTCCGCTGATCGCCCTTCATCAAGCGTGTGGTCGTCCTTCTCCGTGGTTGTGCCTTGTCGCACTCCAGACGCATCATCTGCATGCACCCGACGCATGCAGAGAACTCTACTCCCCATCACGTGCACAACATGCTCTCATGGGAGATTTGCACCAAGTCCCCTCCAGTCTAGGTAATAGCATGTAAGTCCATGTCAGCATATTTACTTTGAGCATTTTATTTCTGTATTGCATTTTGAACCTTGTATTTGCATAATTATTTAATCATCCATTTAACATAATTTCATTATCCTAAAATTTACATTGTGTAGCTTAACGTGTTCTCTTTCGTATGTGACACTTGTTTAATTTTTGTGACTTCGTGGATTTTTATTATTATTAAATTGGTGAAATTTTGTCATATTTTGCTCATTTATGCCTTTTAATTTGTGGTAATTTCTCTGTTACTCCAAAAATTCTCATAAATTCACATTAGACTTAGGACAATTAAGTTCACATTGTATCCAGAAATCGTCTCATTTGCATGTCCAGAAATCGTCTCATTTGCATGTATATCTAGATCATCGTAAATTAATTGGTGATTTATGTAATTCATTTTTAATTAATTCCTAACTTAGTATCTTTGGGAATTAAGAGTTGTTCTGGGTGTCATTCACATAGACCTACCTAGGATAATTTAGTTTCTGAAAAATATTGATGTTTGGTATTTATTAAAATTAAAATTGCAATGCATTCATTTTTAATTCACAGTAAATTCTTTTAGTGTCAGAAAATTCTAAAAAAAATAGGGTAGTCTAATTTCACCCCATTTCATCATCTGGCCAAGTTTCATAATTTTTGGACTTGATTTGGTCACCTTTCCGAATTAACTTATAAACTGGCTAGTTTTTGCATGTGTCTTGCATAAAAAAATCGAAAACCAAAAAAATTATTCCATGAAAATCAAACATTGGACTTTGCTAAAAATCTACCTAAGGAGACAGCTGCCTCCCTGAGTTTGACCTTGGGCTTGCCCAAGTAAAAAAAAATTATCGCTCGAGATTAACTTGTTTTAATTAAAAGTGGTTTTTGATCCGCTCTCATTATCCGACTGCAACGAACATTCTTAATTAATTTGAACATTAATTTGCTCGAATTAACTAGGGTGGTGGGAGCCATTTCAACAGGTCGAAGGAAAGCGCGGTCGGAAGCATAGTTCTCAGAAGGGTCCGGCCTAGAAGAGAAAGAAGAAGAGTCAAGTAGTTGGCTCATCTACCAATGCATCCACTCTGATAGCATCAAAGAAAAACGATATCTGTCATCACTGCAAGAAGACGGGGCACTGAAAGCGTAATTGTCCAAATTACCTAAAGTCGGCCGATAAAGGTAAAGTCCCAGCAGGTATGAAATCTACTTTCATCATTGAAACTAGTTTTCTCGTTGGACAAGAAGAAAGTTGGATTATAGATTCTGGTGCTTTTGCTCATGTATGCAATTTGTTGCATTTATTTCAGGAAACTAAGAGTCTTGATGAAGGGGAGATAGTCATCCAGATGGGATCTGATGCAAGTGTTGCAGCAGTCGCCGTCTGGACTTACCGACTATTGTTATCTAGTGGAAGAGTCCTAGTACCTAGAGAGTGTCTTTATGTACTTGAAGTCAGAAGATATTTAATATCTGTATCTAAGTTTGTTAGAAGCAGATACTCATTCCTTTTCTGTATTGAACCAGCCATAAATCATTATAATAAGCATATTGCGGATGATGTTTTGACTTCTGGTGGACTCCATGAATTGTGCATTGATGAACATGTCATGAATGTTACTTCCACTAATAAAAACTCTAAAAGATCTAGGGAGTATGGTAATCATTCTAATATGATTTGGCATCATAGGCTTGATCATTTATCTGTTGATAGGATCATTAGATTGATAAAAGATGGACCCTTAGATTTTCTACAGGTTTAAATGCAATTGTTGCATTTGTTTCAGGAAACTAAGAGTCTTGATGAAGGGGAGATAGTCATCCAGATGGGATCTGATGCAAGTGTTGCAGCAGTCACGGTCCGGACCTACCAACTATTGTTATCTAGTGGAAGAGTCCTCGTACTTAGAGAGTGTGTTTATGTACTTGAAGTCAGAAGACATTTAATATCTATATCTAAGCTTGTTAGAAGCAGATATTCATTCCTTTTCTGTAGTGAACCAGCCATAAATCATTATAATAAGCATATTGCGGATGGTGTTTTGACTTCTGGTGGACTCCATGAATTTTGCATTGATGAACATGTCATGAATGTTACTTCCACTAATAAAAACTCTAAAAGATCTAGGGAGTATGGTAATCATTCTAATATGATTTAGCATCATAGGATTGGTCATTTATCTGTTAATAGGATCATTAGATTGATAAAAGATGGACCCTTAGATTTTCTACAGGTTCAACCTTTGCCTACCTGTGAGTATTGTATTCGAGGTAAAATGACTAGGACGCCTTTCGTAACAAGGTTACAAGATGCGAAGGTATTCTTTTCCTTATACATACTGATGTATGTGGTCCTTTCAGTACCGCGACTCGAAATGGATATCGATATTACTTGACGTTTATTGATGACCATTCGCGATACGGGTTTATCTTCCTATTATGTCACAAATCTGAAACCTTTGAAAAGTTCAAAGAGTTCAAGGCTTTGGTTGAGAACCAAACCGATAGGAAGATTAAACGGATTCGATCTGACCGCGGTGGCGAGTACTTCTCAGATGAATTCAAGGAATACCTTAAAGAGAATGGAATTGTCTCCAATCTCACTCCTCCTGGAACCCCCCCCCCCCACTTATTGGTGTTGCTGAAAGATGCAACAGGACTATCGTGGATATGGTTCGTTCAATGATGATCAAAGCACATTTACCACTTAGTTTCTGAGGATATGCAGTAGAGACTATAATATATATCCTAAACAAGATTCCTAGCAAATTTGTGCCTAAAACTCCTCATGAGCTCTAGTATGGGACCAAACCTAGTGTAAATCACATGAGGGTTTGGGGTTGCTTGGTCCATGAGAAGAACATGGACGCAAGTAAGCTGGAATCTCTCTCTCTCTCTCTCTCTCTCTCTCGTGAGTGCTACTTTATTGGGTATGCTAAAGATGGTATTGGATATCAGCTTTATGATCTTGAGACCCAGAAGGTTTTCCATCTCTAGAGATGTGAAATTTCTAGAGAACGACTTCCTTAAAGTCAAGACAAAAATGAAGTAGAGGAACTCATTGAGTCCCCTAAGGATTATGAGCTTCCTGAACCAGAAACTGAAGAGATAAATAAAGATGAAACACCCATACCTCTTCGGGTGGTTGCACCACCTGAAAGGTATGGATTCCATGTGTCAGGAGAGACTGACAGTGATCCTACTTCATTTGATGAAGCACTCGCGGATCATGACATGGATAGATGGATGCTAGCAACGAAGTCGGAGATTGACTTCATGCATAAGAATTGTGTGTGGACCCTAGAGGTTACACCTGAGGGGGCAAAACCTATAGGGTGTAAATGGATCTTCAAGAGAAAGAGGGGACCTGATGAGAAAGTGGAGACTTTCAAGGCACGGCTTGTGGCCAAAGGCTACACACAGAGAGAAGGCATCGACTACGATGAGACGTTCTCTCCTGTGGCTATGCTTATGTCCATCAGGACACTGCTAGCTATAGATGCATCTCTTGACTATGACATTTGGCAGATGGACGTTAAGACGGCTTTCATAAATGGATACCTCGAGGAGGATATCTATATGGAGCAGCCACATAGCTTCATAACTAAGGTAAAGTATGCAAGCTGAAGAAATCCATCTATGGGCTGAAACAAGCTTCTCATAGCTGGAAAATCAGATTTGACAAAACCATAAAGAGTTATGATTTTGTGTAAAATCCTGATCAACCTTGTATGTACAAGAAGCTTAGTGGGAGTGCCATTGTGTTCATCGTGCTTTACGTATATGATATCCTTATCATTGGTAATGATACATAGATGATGACTAGTGTTAAGATTTGGCTATCTCATACCTTCGAGATAAAAGATCTTGGAGAAGCTTTTTACATCTTAGGTCTGAAGCTGTTTAGAAACCGAGAAAAGAGGATGTTGGGATTATCACAACATGGGTACATTAAGAAAATTCTTGAACATTTCCGTATGGATAGTTCTAACAAAGGTTTCCTCCCCTTAAGTCATGGTATACACCTGTCTAAAGGGATGGCTCCTCAAACCATTAAGGAAAAGAAAGCCATGGCTGGATGCCCATGTGCATCAGCTGTAGGAAGCTTAATGTATGCCATGATGTGTACTAGGCCAGATATCTGACATGCAGTGGGAGTGGTAAGTCGTTACCAGTCCTGCTATGGAGAACAACTCTGGAATGCAGTGAAAAATATTTTCAAGTATCTAAGACGGACGCAAGATTACATCTTGGTCTATGGAGATGGTGATCTCGAAGTCTTGGGATACACAAATTCAGACTTTTAGTCCGATATAGACGATCGAAAGTCGACATCAGGGTTTGTGTTCCTGTTGAATGGTGGTGATGTGAGCTGGAGAAGCAAGAAGCAGGACACTACAGCAGATTCAACAACAGAAGCGAATACATTGCCACATCAGATGCTGCGAAGGAGGCGGTGTGGTTGCGCAAGTTCGTCCTAGAACTTGGTGTAGTTTCCTCTGATACTCCCATCATGTTACTCTGCGATAACTCGGGAGCCATTACCCAGGCGAAGGAACCCAGATGGCATCAAAAGAGCAATCACGTGGAAAGGAAATACCACATCATTCGGGAGATTCAAAAGCGTGGTAACATCATCATCACCAAGGTGGCCTCTGCCTACAATGTTGTCGATCCCCTTACCAAACCTCTGACACAGAAGGTGTTCGACTAGCATGTAATGAGTATGGGTTTAAGGATTGTACCTGAGTGGTTCTAAGGGCTAGTGAGATATTGTTAGCCATGTGAGCCCGAGGCGAACCATTCCAACAATAAATGTTATTGTAATGTTGATTTATTAATAAAAGTTATTGATTCTTTTTCACTCCCTTTCTGAGATTAAGTGAATGAATGCACTATAAGGTCCCTCTGTATAATTAATGGTATGTACCATGGTGATCTTAATAATCATACAGCTGTTGATTCAGTAATAGAATCATAGACGCTGGTGTTTGGATGAATATCTAAAGAGTTCGATTGAGGACTCATCAAGCACCGTCAAATGATTGTTAAGAGATGGTCTCCAGCCTGAGTAGGATATGGCAATCCTTTCTCATATAGGTTGATATCTGGACGACCTCTTGATGCAGGTCCTCTGCATGGGAATAGAGATTCGGAGGTGTCAAATTAATTATATCAAAGAGTTGACTTGACGAGATTGAGATGACCAAAGTCCTATATCGTATACTGTCGTGATACAGGCACGCATCCTCTGACCAGAGACAGATGTGTTGCTATATGTCTGAGTATGTACATTTGGTAGACCAATAGGTTGATGACCTAACCAAGTTCTATACACCGGCGAGCTGGTGTGCATGTAAGGGTATATGAGTAATACGATCTCTCAAAGGGATCATACAAGTTCACTTCTGAACCGGAAGACATGAGCTCACTCATGAGGTATTAGGACCGATCAAATTCCATACATGGTCGACGTGCTTGAAGCATGACAAGAATTTGAAGGTATGATATATTCTTTTGGAAAGCATATGATCGATACCAAATCCCAATGATCAAGATTGACAGACTTGATGATGAAACCCTTAATATGACAGTGTAAAATTGATCTATATCTTCAGGTTCATCATAGGTCTTCCAGTATGCAGGATGTACATGTATTAGAAATACATGAGGGTGATGTGATCATAAACTATTGTATAACCATGACGCTTCCATTCCGAGGGAGTGATGAAACAAGTCTGGAATTTAGTGACTCCTCTTAGTAGAGAAGTAATCTGATCTTGGTCTAATTGTTGGACACTGATCTGAATGAGATTGAGATGCAATGAGAAGATTAGATTTGTGACCTTGATTAAATCAATCATCTATGAGAGGTCCATGAGATATGGATTAGAGATGTGATCTCAATATCCAAGTCACTATACATGGAACAATAGAATCGCCATGTCCTTATCTCCAAGTATCTACGAAGAAATTGCATTATTCTTGAAAGAGTTCAAGAATAATTCCAAAGTTGAATTATATCTGAGCATTAAGAAATGGATAATTAAATGTGATTTAATTATCATGAATAATGTGAATTTGTTTCACAATATATGAATGCATGAGAATAATTATCCAATATAAGTAAATGTGATTTAATTATTGTGGATATGGATAATGTGGATAGCACTGTCCAATTAATCCATGTATATTATAAATGTGATTCATAATATATGAGAGAGAGTGTTTTGTGTTTTATATTTGTTGATTAATTGTTAATGTGAATTGGATTAACATTGAATAATTAGTTGAAAATATATTTACATTTAGTTTTGGGTTGTGAAAGAGGTTAACATAGTTTCAATGGCTTGATTGAAATTTTTCACAAGATAATTGTGAATTATTTTTTGTGAAAAATATTTACAACAAGACTTGTTGTAAATTGAGGAGATATCATGAGATAATGAGATCTCATGATAATTAGAGGAGAAAGACTCGTTCCACTCAAGAGAAGTAGACAGCTACAACTCTCCATGAGGAGAAGAGTAGCTGTCCCCCCTCTTCTAGGGAAAGAGGATAGTCTCCTCATTATCTCTTTTCTAGTCAAAGATGATTTGAATTTGAATTAATTTTGTTGATTTATCAATGAAAATTAATTTAAATTAAATCATTTGATGTTGTATTTTTACAACAACATCTTAGCCGTTGAAAGAAACACAAACCAATCCCATCCATTGATTATGTATTGTCCTTGGATTGGGATCCATGGACTCCCAAAACCCTATATAAGAAGAGGCACCCTTTGCTCTTCGAGTTGCGCAATCGACGACTCTCTCTCTCTCTCACATTCTCACGCCAAACCTCTCCCTCCTCTCCTTGAGTGGCCGTCCACCCTCACAGAGAGAAGTACACATTCGTCGTTGTGCCCGCTTCGACGACTCTTGGATCTCCGTCTTCTTTGGTGCATGGCACTCGTGAAGAAGGCGTTTGATCTCGTGAGACGAGATCAGGAGATCCATTGCTTGGATCAACGACTTGGATTGCGAGAAGCACGCGACTCATCCCCATGCTCGCAAGCGTCTCTTCCGACGGATCGGACTTGAGACAGGAGGTCTCTTCGCTTAGAGGCTCGATCGCCACCACGTTCCAAGAGGTATTCCTATATATCTAATGTGGTTAGATGAAACGATCCAAGAAATGTTCTTGGATCATGTGGTTTTATTATTTAAAATTTTAAAATTCCGTTGCACCGAGCAACTAGTGCGACTAGTCGCTCTTACGATCCACATGCTTCCGTGATGCGCTTGAAGATCATCCCATATCCTTCAGCTAAGACAGCGTCGATGTGTTCTCTAGGTATACAAACAACTTGACGCATCAAGCACCTCCAGAGCAAGCTCCCTAACAAACTCCATGAATGAAAGCGATCCAATTTCCACCCTAACATGATCATGTAATCGATCTGCCGCAAACAAGGTGACATCGATTTCACCTCCAATGAGCCAACAAATATCCCTAAATGTCATACGCACTACACGTAACTCCTCCAAAAGGGTGGACTAAACAGGTGCTCCCGTGGGTCATACACCGCAGTTTAAACCAAACCCCAAATTTACAGCGGACATTAAATTTAAACTATTTAGTTATCGAAGAGGGCAATAATAGTGATAGGTAAATCATTAGACTAACAAAGAAATATTGCCATTGTTCATATATTAATCTTATAAGACTGCCGCATTCTTCACAATACGAGCACTTAATTACTATATACCTACAAATTATATTTACTCATTACAAAAGAAAATCACAATACGAAAATCCTTGACAGCCTCCAATCAAGGGACATGTAACCAGACCTTGAAATGTTGTATTAGCATGAAAACGTAGACAGTTTTCTTGTCTATCACCAACACAGATTCTACATTATTATTATTAAGAATTTTTGCATCTCGCACGGGCTTATAGATCAATGCCACCATATTATTATCTATAATTTGTAATTTGATGAAGTAATTATATACTTCCCCGTCCCAAACTTCTTCAAGCGTCTTGAAAGGCCCATTTGGGTAGAGGAAGATGTCACCTTGAAAGCCTCTCTTCTGTGGGATCTTTCCAATCTTCTCCTTGTCCTCACCGTTCAATTCCCAGTCGAATATACGAAGGTTCTCCCTCATCCTCTCCCTGTTGCTGCTCATCACCACCATACTCGCCCCTTGCTCGAAAATCCACCTCAGCGAAATCTGCCGAGATACAGTTCACCATGAATTCAACTATTTGCCAAGACGACGATATATATGAGGGAAGAAGAAATAGGCAACTTGATATTGCTTCACCTGAGCAATGCTCTTCCCCTTGGACTCCGCAACGTCTTTAAGCACCGAGCTCTGCATGACAGCATCAGACCCCCACATAGATCCATTCGCACCGAGAGGAGAAAACGCTGTGACATGAATTCCTTTCTCATTGCAAAAGCTCCTCAGCTTCCTCTGGTCCCATGCAGGATTCATCTCTACCTGTCAAAAGGGCTAATCTGATGTTTAGTAGGCATTCTCACCCATAATCTGGTCATTCTACAATGCAGGACCTGGTTGACTGCAGGAGGGATGGTGGCATGAAACAATAAATCCGACAACTTCTTGCAAGTGAAATTGCTGACGCCGATCGACTTGGTGAGGCCAAGCCTCTGGCACTCTTCCATGGCCGCCCATGTTGATGTTAGGTCAAAGGGAAGGTAGTCGTCCTTTTTCAAGGGGTATGCAGCATCCTTCTTTATCTTTAATGGAAAGTGCATCAGGTACAGATCAAGGTATTGCAATCCAAGATTCCTGCCATTAAACACTAGGGTCAAGACATCGATCTGAAGTTCGTTTCTGCGAGCTAACACTCCGGGTAGCTATATATTTTAGTTCTTCTTGGAATAGTTTTATGTTTTGTTCGAATTATGCTGGTTTTTCCCTTCTAAATCGCACAAAATAGGTCTAGTTCAGCTTATAACAGTGAATGTTCTATCAGTGGCATAAAAAAATGATATTTAAAGTCAATTGTGCAGTCATAAACGTGGAACTTGTGGTACAAAAAAGATCAGAACTCCTACAGAGTCCACAATCACAACCACTGTTATCGATCCTAGAGGAGGGTACAAATACCACAATGAAGGGTGCCAAGATATTTACTCAATCTCGAGAACCAATGGATGATATTTAAGGGGTTTGATCTGATAGATAATGCCATGACCACCACAGAAAAATGAATGGAGATCTATGTTCCAATAATCAGCCATTTCTAAAAACGCAGTGTCCAGTCGTTGACGCTATTCATTGCCTTAGGTTCCCGTGATAAATGAAATAGAAAAAGTACTTAAAATCTCATTCATTTAATTTTCTATAAATATTTTCCAATGCAGATCCAAACTAGAGATATCAATGATCAAATTTATTTTAACTGTATATTTCGTCACCGTGGATGAGAAGGGAACTTGGCTCTTATTCAAGAAGAAGGCTAAATTGAAAAAGAGAATCCAGAGCTTTGTCATATGGAAGGCATAAGAAAATGCACATTCATGTTCTGGATTGATTCGACAAGTGAACAACATTAAACGCTGAGCTTCGACCTAAAACTTACATATGGTTCCGAATCCCGATAGTTTTATCGTACCCACAGATTGCAAGCTCATCTTGATACAATCTCGATCCCATAAAATAATATATCGTGAAGGATTTAGCTCTTGCTTTCCGTTGTAACCATACCCATCAGCAAAGGAAATTTCAAAGTAAAATAGGGATAACAGAAGAAAACAATACTTGAGGCTTTGCTTGATGGCGGGGATGACGAGGTCGGGGGCGGCGTCGGCGCACCAGAGCTTGGACGTGACGAAGAATTGGTCCCTCGATTTCACAGTGCCCTGCTGGAGGGCCTGCGCGATGGCTTCGCCGAGTGGCTTCTCCGTGCCGTAGAGTGCAGCTGTGTCGAAGTGGACGTAGCCGCAGCCGATGGCGTCGAGGCACACCTCCCTCAAACGCTCGTGTGGAATGTCAATCGCGGAGCCGCCTGTGCCGTAGCCGAGGACCGGCATGTCGTACCCGGAGTTGAGCAACAATCTCGGGACGGATAGAGATTCCATTGTGTGTGTGAGAGAGAAGTCGTCCATGAGACATGGGTGGAAGACCATTTAAATAGACATTTGGATAACGTAGATGAAAGTGATATGATACAAATTGGTCGACTTTTGCCCTGCCATACCCCTAGTTCTAACTATGTATTTCTGGGATGGGATTATTTGTATTGACCATATAATTTTTTTGGTATAATGATTTTAACCTTGTTCAAATACACTTATTAAAATAAAAAACATATTATAATAATTAAAACAGTTAATATAATACATAATCAATGTCACACACATCACAATTATCATTCCAACCATCTCAACCCTCCAAACAGCTACTATTCACAGGAGGATACCCCAACCCAGACCAACCCAGTAACCAAACAGGTCCTTAGGGTCTGTTTACTTGTGATGGTGTAGGTTGGGGTAATTTGTTGTTAATAATATATGTTTCGATGGTTTTGAAAGTGAGAGGATTAGAATAAAAAATGTGATGCGATGTCACATTAATTTGTGATTGAATTCTATTTTAGAATATAGTGGGGTAAATCGATTATCCGGAAGTAATCCGGTAATCAAATAGATGCTTATTATGTTATGTTTGTCTCCTCAAAAAGTTGCAATAGGGTGAAGTTCACGTGCTGCGGCGAAGTTGCCAGCTTTCGTGGAAGACTTGTAAAAGGTTTCAAGAAGTGAGAATAAATTCGGATAATTAAAAAGAACGAAAGCTTTGTCTGATTCTCAATTAGACTAAGGGCCCGTTTGGTAGGAGAATAAGCAGGAATAAGGATGAAGAATAAGGGGAATAAGGGTCTATTCTCCGTTCGGCTAGAGGATAAGAATAAGGAGAATAAGGTAAAATAAAAGTAGGTAAGGTGAGATAAAGATAGGAATAAGAGTGAAATAAGATGGAATAATGGGAAATAGTCGTACCACTGGGAACCGTGTCAGGAGGAGAATTGGCCCCTTATTGCAGGGCCTATTCTCCAACCAAACAGGGCCTAAGGTAGATATTACAAAAAGGTGACCGAAGTTTAGTGAAGTCTGCATTGAAAAGAAAATAACAGGTTTCTTTTTGTTACATTTAAAAATAATTATAACCGATGTTTTGATGTATAGATGCAACTTTTTTTCTTGTAATTTACCCAACAGACTTTTGATTCATAGTTAATAAACTTCAAAATCAATGGTTTATCCATCCCCATCTGTTTAATGGCGTGATAAAGATGGTAGAATGTTGACTTTAGGCTGTGGAATATTATTATAGCATTTTGTGCCATATGACATCAAATTCTAGACGGTGGAACGCCAATCTTTTTAACTTGTTGTTTAAACTTCAACTTTTGAATAAATCGTCCACGTAAAAGTGTATGCATACGTAAATGATGTCATGTGCAACATTTTGTACCATCTGGGCATGTCAAGATCAAACGTATAGAAAACTTAATACGATTCCCCAATCTAGGATATAACCTTATCTTGACCGGGAATAACTCGATCTTTAAAGATCAAAATTGAGAAACTCTGCAACCACTTCAAAATATTTGAATTTTTTATCTTTCAAAATGAATCAGATAAATTTGATAAATTTATAAAATGAAAATCAGATCTTATACCATTAGAGTATAGGATTGGATTTTGAAAAAGGGAAATGTTTCAAATCTAAAAATAACCTAAAATTTTAACTCTCCTATGTGGTATGACACCTCAGCTGCCGCTATACTTATGATCATGTTAAATACATATGTACTTCTTGAAATATAATTTGTAATTTGTTCATTTAGAATTACAATTGCAAATGGGCTCATGAACATATGAACCCAAAGTTCTCTCCTCAAATAACTATTGAGAGAAAGGCTCACTAGGAGAGAGAATTTTAGAATGGAGAGAGATAAAGAAAATTTTTAGATATTTCTTCAACTACCCCAAAAGATCTAGGTATTTTCACCAGAAGGTGAAGCATGGAAGATGATTTTAAATCTCTCTTCCAAAATACCTGCACCCACTTGAAAACAAATATAAATACACAAAAGAGGTCCTCATTTGTCTTCCCAATAACAATAACCACAATACAACTATTACCACCACAAGAATATCTGAAGTGTCATCCATCTTCCAAGTGTTCAAAGTTCATCTTCTCTTATTTTAAGCATTGTAATCCTCTTTTTATATAACATCAAATATTGTATGAAAGTTCAAGTTATTAATGAGAAAAAGTTTTTGAGTTTCAATGATACCTTTTACATTTATCAATATTCACATTACCTTTTTTGCTTTCGATCCACCACCAATCTTTCATTATACCAATAACTTTGGTATCGGATCTAGGTTCATAATTACATATTTGTTGAATCTTTTTCTTAATTATCCTTAAAATAGCATCCACCTCTAAAATACCTTTATTCAACTACAGCCAAAGTTTCATTCCTTTATTCGATGGAGAAAGTTATGATTATTGGACTCTTCAAATGAAAACTCTAATCATTACAAAAAGACTTGTAGGAACTTATCATAAAGGGTTATGAGGTAGCCAAAGATGCAGATGCACTTGCTTCCTTAACTAAGGAAAAAATAAGAAGATCAAGGAGAATAAGAATAGAGATGCAAAGCTTTCTTTTTATACAGTAAGGTGTAAACTAATCTATAATTATCGCATTTCTGAAGCAAATGCTTCTAAAGAAGTAAGAGAGATCTTAAAAAAAGAGATTAAAGAATCTGTCGAGGTAATTTCTATTAAGCTTCAATCTTTATGGAGAGATTTTGATAACCTCTTGATAAAAGATGGTGAAACTATCAAGGGTTCTTTCTAAGAGCTAATATTGTTATAAATAAAATCTGAAGTTATGTAGATGATATTGCAGATAAGAAGGTTATTGAAAAGATATAAAGAAGCTTGTTTGTTAAGTTTGATCATGTTGTTCTTGTCATTAAAGAATATAAAAAGATTTATCTTTTCTTTCTATATATGAATTAAATGGGTTCACTTGAAGCACATGAGCAAAGAATTAGCAAGTTTAATACGTAATACTTGGAGCAAGCCTTTCAATGAGCATCTTTAAAGCTAAAAACAGAGATCGTGATAATCATATAAGGGGACAATATGCAAATAAATAAGATAACAATGGAAGCCATGTCTTCTAAAAACGTTAAGGCAATGGGAGAGAAAAAAGGAGAATTCAATCATAGGGATCCAGATACACAACAATCATCTACTCATTGCATCATTTGCAAGAAAGATAGTCATAAATCTAATAATTGTAGATTCTGGTACACATAATACAAAGTACAAAATCATTCTTAAAGAAATTGCTAGTTTCAAAAGAATGAGTATAATTATCTTACAAAACATGAGGCTTACATAAACACTAAAGAAGGTTCTAAGGATGTTTGGAATGTGGATAGTTGTTGTAGTAGCCACATAACAAGTGAAAGAGGAAAAATCAGCATGCTAAGATGTGAATTTTACTTGTTGTTGTTGTTGTTGTGAACACACACGATTCTCAACAATTTTCAGTTAAATAAATAATAAACAAGTAAAATAATTTCTAAGAAGTATAGCGGCAAGTTTATAGGTCAAACATATTGGCATGATATTTGCAGCATATTTTTCGAGATGAAACAAGATGACAAATTGATAATAATACTAGACATAATACCTTAATTTTTCTTTTATTTCATGGAACTTAGAATGTAAATTGATATCAATATATTGTAAATGCTTCCAGGATCCTGCATGGTTTATTTTTTAAAGTTTCTGGCTATTTTTAATAAATCACCAAAGTTGTAGGGGCATAAGTATGATTTTCTGAGAAGCTAAGGGCATGGATGTAAATAAAGAATAATTTTAATGGTTGAATTGCATTTGAAGAAATTACTTGGATAGAAGCGAAATTTGCCATAAAAATACCTAATGGAGAAATGACAAAGAATAAAAAACTTTAAGAAAATTGTAGAAAAGTCCCTATAGGACTGGAATGTAATCAAGAAGAAACTTAATAAAAAATTACAAATGTTACACAATATAAAAATGGAAAAATGAACAAATGCATAAAATAAAGTGGAGTTTTACCAAATTACAACAAGATCCCAAAAACTAAAAAATAAAAGAAATTAAAAATAACAAAGGGGTCCCTGGACCCCTTCCTTCTCCCTTGAGTGGTGACAGACAGCGACGAGGGAAGTATACGGGGGAGGGGGCGAGGAGGAGCGGTGGTGAGGCAGCACACGATGGTAGAGCCGGTGGTGGTAGACCCCCATGGTGCGTTCCTGGATTGGTGATAGATCCCCTCATTTGCCTCCTGATGAGCCGATTTCTCAAGGGTTTTTTATTATTTAATAACAAGTGTCATTGTGACCTCAAAAAGAACAAATTGAATCAAACTATTTTTATTTGACCAAATCAAAGAAATAAAAGAAGGAAATGGATTCTTGTTATTTATTAATTATTAACTTGGTATAACTCCCAAGGTTGAACTCAAGGAGGCAACAATTCAATGAAAAATCAAATAAATGACAAAGGAAATTCAAATGCACGCTACTCTTGGATTTTTGTGAATTTGTATCTTCTTAATTCCTATTGATTTTTAATTTTTTATATTTTTTATGTTTTCTGATTTTCAAATTTTTAATGGTTTTTTATTTTGCAAATTTTTTTATTTTAAAATTTTCAAATAAAGAAAATAATGAAAAGGGAATAAAAGACACACAAGCACTTTTTTGTATTTTTTTAATATGGTAAAAATGTCCAGAAAAAACAAAAAAAATATTTTTGTGTTTTTATAGTTTTTTACTATTTTTTAATTTTTCAGTGATTTTTAGATTTTTTATGATTTTCAAAATGAATGAAAAATAGGAGACAATACAAACAGTGAATGTAAGCTATTATTTTTTGTTTTTAAAATATAAAATAATCTCAAAAACCCAGGAAACTAATTTTATCAAAAAGAAGATTTATTAAGCTTTAAATATAGACCAAAAGATTATTATCTGATTTTTCCTTAAGTTTATACGAGTTTTTTAAGATTTTCAATAATATGCAATTTTTTGGTTTTATAAGGTATTTTAAAGAGAAATTTATGTAGGAGTTAAAACAAGCTCCTACGTTGGTGGAACCTTTTCAATCTGCACTTTTGTTCTTTGTCCCTACTGCTTTAGCCAAGAATCCCATCGCCTCCTGAAAAACCACCTGATCAGATTTTTTCGTCCTGCAAAGAGAAAATAGAAGAATTTTACGATCATTGTATCGATCAGGTGAGTTTTTGCAGAAAAGATTAATTTCAAATTAATCTTCTTATTTTATTTATACTCCTAAACTTAAATGTATAGCGGTTAAGCACAGGAGTGTCGAACTCAAGGAGGCAAACTGTTAGAAAATAGGATTAAACTACATACAAACTAAGGTAAATGGTTTTCTAATAATTTAAAGAAATTTTCTGAATTTTTATTTGATTTTTCATATTTTTATATTGTTTTTTTGTGAATTTTAAGGTATTTTTATTTTTTTTATTATTTTAGAAAATATTTTGTAATTTTTATTTGTTTGATTTTTATTTTATTATTTTTAAGTTTATTTTGTTTTTTTATGGATTTTTAAAAGGTATTTATTATTTTTATAGATTGTGTTGTATTTTTTTGTTGAAAACAATATGCGTATTGAAAATAGATTCGTGTTTTTATTATTAAAATCAGAAAACAGTAAGAAAATATTTTTATTTTATTTTTTTAGAAAGTAGATGAAATTATCTTTAAAATGATATGTTGTACATTTTTAGATGATTTGTATTTATTTAGTTATGAATTTTTGAATTTTTATGAATTTTATATTTTTTATTGATTTTAATATTCAGTTTTTATTTTATTTTTAGCTTATTATGTCAAATATAGTAAAATATATTATAGGTAATTTTTATATGATTTTTAGAGTATTTTTATATTTTTATGAATTTTAAAGTTTGTTATATTTTTAGTGTTTTTAATGATTTATTAGAGAATAGAAATTATATTTTTTATTTTTTTAAAAAAAAAATTTAGTATTGTATATAGAGTATACTATTATATATGTATATGTATTTTTATTATATTTTTATGAATTTTTTTTAATTATGATGTATAAGGTATGTATATGGTTTATATACAGTAGAGGGGTAGTTTTGTGATTATCTGGAAATGCGGGACCTCTGATGCAATTTCTGCCGAAACCATGTGGTGTGCACGTGATTGGATCTGCTACCAAGGATACGTGTTTTAGCTTGTCCAGGACCTGTTAATATTATTCAGGAATTCCGAGGGGAGTTTCGCAAAATGGTCTAAGATATTTTTCTGCTCACGCGCGTCGCGCGTGCGCACGATTGAGCAGTGGGATGGCACCGCATCAAGGTGTCGACGCGTGGCGCAACGGTTAGCGTCGGTTCGAGTCCAATCTATTGGCTGAGATATCAATCCCCAAAGTTAGAGTTGATAAACGGCAAAGATGATGTTTCCTCTTTGGGCGATCGGAGGTGGAACCAAGGCGGTGGTTATGTCCAGCGATCGACCACAATGATGAAAATGTTTACGTGATGCTCAATCGGCCGATGTTATGCATGTCTTCCGATACGATAGATGTTGATGCGACTCCCAGCGGTGGATAACGTTGAATGGCTTATTACTACAGAGGTTCGGATGGATAAATCGCAGGCTGTGCTATGAAGTGATACACTTAAGCTTGTTATGCTCGTTTCAAAAGATGGCTTCAGTTGTTGGTAAGCGATCGGATTGTGAATCAGATCTGCAGGTGGTTGTTGTGCTCCCAAGTCGAAGACAAAGGTCTCTCAATTTCAGAGGATGAACCTGCAATCAAAACAACGACTCGAAGCGGACTTCGGTCATGGGTTACAGTAGTCTAATGAACAGTGGTGGGTTGTGTGGCAACTTGATTGGGCCTTAATCATAGAATAAAAGGGTTTAAAGAGAATGAAACGAATTGGAAGGGGGTTGCAGAGAGAAAGTGAAGTGGATTGAGATGAGGGAAGAGAAATAGATGAATCAGAGAAGAGAACGAAAGGGTTGAGAAGAGAAAGGAAGAAGGGAGAGGAGAAGGGAAAGGAAGGAGATCTAACCTGGAATGAATGATCGACGATGTAGGATGTGAAGCGCATGTGGGATGGAGCGGAAGCCCCGGGAGTCGTGGCCTCTATGTGCGGCAGACGCGGAGGTTCGTCGCGCAGCGAAGATGAATCTCGACGCCGGTGATTCGATCACGCCAGCCTTCTCCTCCACCCTCTCGCTCGACGGGAAACGAAACCGGAGCTCTGTCACTGCTCCGATTTCTCTCTTTGGAACTCAGTGAAGGAGGAAGACACACGAATGGTGGATCGGATGGCTAGAGGGAGTAGAGGTCCTTAAATAGAGGAGGACAGGGGAGGAGGTGATTGGGTAAACAGCTTAACGGCCAACGGCCGGCCGTTAGGCCGTTGGCAGAGGAGAGAAGAAGTGGAGAAGAGGGCTGGGCGGCAGTGTGGGTGAAAGGGAAAAATCAGGGGAGAAAGAAGATATGAAATGGGAAAGGAAGAGAGAGAAAAGAAGAGAGAGAAAGAGATAAAAAATAAATATAATTAATAATTAAATTAAATTAATTATCTATATATAAATAATTTTGTAATTAAATAATAATTAATAATTAAATATGATTAGTAAATTATTTAAGTAATAATTTAAATAATTAAGTATATAATTAAGTAATTAAGTATTAAATAAATAAATAAATAAATTATAATTTTTATATTATTCAAATATAAATATAGTATATAAATTAATCTATATAAAATAATAATATATTACGGTACATTGTACAATGTACCAATACGAACCCGAAAACCGCATTTTTCATATTAACTCCGATTTTAGCGAAATCAATATCATTTTGTAGATAATTTAATCATATGACTTTTAAGACTGAGTTTGCCCAATTCGAAGTTCATACGACCGAGTTATGAGGTCCGTAAAATTTAGGTAGGGGCTTCGAGGCTTCGGGTTTTATTGGTATTTTGACTTAGTGATATTTTTTTGTTTTTATGTATATTTTTAAAAGATTTTAGGAAAAGAACTTAAGATAATCGGGTTTATGGTTAATTAATTAAAAATACAGGAAGTTTCTACATATAATACATATAGACAACGGGTCCAAAACGCCAATACTCACTCGGCTTATTCTAATATTTTTTTAATATTTTTAATAAGTAGTACTAGTATAAAACGGATTTTAAAAGTGACTTTGGTCCGTTTGGAGTTTTCTATGAATAGTTATGAACCTCGGAAGTTGGCTTTTGTGGTTTTTTCGATCCATTGAGGTTAATTATTTTTATGATGAAATATTTTTCCTGATATTTTTTATAAAATAATATATATTTTTGTGAATAACTTTTGCAAAAGAAGTGTTTTGGTTTGGGATGATATAAGTGATGAATAAATTAGGTAAAATATTTACATTGTGAAAATGGGTAAATTATATTTTTGGTCTTGATTTTCTTTGTATTTTTATAGGTTAGGATCCTTGTCTCCCCCTACTTATTTATTTTGTCGACCCGATCAATATTGACCTGGTCTCGGGGGTAGGATCAGTCTGTATATATTTCAAATTTACAGCCTTCTTTTCTTTTAATTTTCTTTTTCTCTTTATTCTATTATTTTGGATATGAAATAAGTGTTAATTATATAATATTAATATGTGTAATTAGAGTGATAATTAGTTGAAATTATTGATTATTTACATGTATTTTACCAAGGATTTTAGCTAAAATGGAATAATAAAGGCGATGAATCACGGATTCATCACCCCCTGTTAAGTAGTCATGCATTATGATAGGGACTCCCAAATCTCTAGCAAATACAACCCTTTTGATCATTTCTTTATGATGTTTTTTGAATTATTAAAAATAGCAAATGAAAATAATTTGTAAAACAAAAATTACTCTATGAAGAACAACACAACAGGATCATAACATGATTTTTGCAGAATTATTTGAGAACAAAAGTATTTATTTTAATAGAAGAAGCAAACAAGTAAAAGTTTGGAATATATGGACTAAATAGCAATTATTTATGATTTAGTAATTAAAAATAATAGGAAATAAAATTACAGGGAAGAATCACAATTTACTCAAATTGAAACGTTCAAAGCACGTGCAGTTCTGATGTAGGGATTATTTTGTAATATTTGAAATATCTGGGGGCTAATTGCAATTTCGCTAAATAAACCGCATGTGCAGATCACGTGCGATCTTAAGAGGTGGTCGGTTGGGCTTACTGCTCGACACATGGTGGGTTTAGAATGATCTGGCCCGTCCAATTTGAAATGGATCAATGACTGCTGGTCTTGACACAGCAAAATGAGAACCCTCGGATCAGATCCGATCCGAGGGTTAATGTAACATCTAGAGTGCCACTTCGTTCTTCCCTCTTTTGAAATTCTAGTCGGTGATAATTCGATTGAGACGGTGATGCTCGGGTCCTGGTAGTGGTTGATATTCAGGTGATGAACCAATGATGCTCTTCAAAGCGGATGATAATCGGATCTATCTATGTTACTTGTATTGTTGATGTGTATGCTTCAATGACGGAGGTCTATTTAGATCTGTGATGTTGATTCAAATTAACAGAGCTTCGAACCTTGAACAAATTAGACCTTCAGGTAGTGTAGATTCTCCAATCAGGTGCTCGATGAGTTTCGAATCGTTCTAGATGATAAGCATTGCAGACCTTGATGCGATCAGACATTCCGGCAGTGCTCAGATCTTCAAGTGTATCGTGGTCTCCAGGTGCTTCATTCACAGATGTTGCAAGTGCAACTTTGATCCCTAGGATCAAGGCAAATGATAGTATCGATCAAGTCTATGATGCTTCGTGTTGATCGATACCTACACCTACATGTTATTTCATCGACTCGAGGTCGACACCTTGATCCAAGCGAATAAGAGAATGTAATGGAGTTGGATGATCGAACCTAGGAGAATGGGAAAATGGATTGAGATGCTCAGATCAGATCTGATCTGATATGGCCAGAGGATGAGGAGAAGGTGTGGAGAACTGGCGATGGGAATCAGATGAGGTGATCGGTGATGGATTGCGACGATTTGTATCAAATCAGAGAGAAATCGACAAGGAAGAGAGAGATTGAGAAGATAAGAGAGGGAATAGAGAGGGAAAGGTGACCTAACCTGGAATGAGAATGAAGGATGCGCCTGTGGGCGGAAGTTGAAGACCTCCTGGATCGTGGCCTCAACACGGCGGTGCTGACCGTGGAGGCTACTTGCGGCAGCGGAATAGCTTGTCGGTGAAGATCTCGCCCTAACTCCTCTCCTCCTTACTATACGGATAGGAAATCAGAGCCCTGTCACGACCCTTGCTCATGCTCTGGAGCTCATTGGAATGGAGAAGAACAAAAATGGTGGATGTTGCTTAATTTCTAGATCTGGGGCTTTTATAACGTGAGGAAATGAGCGAATTTCAAATGTATTTTTAGCATGTAAAACTATGTGATTTGGGTCGAATTTTATTGGGCAAAAACCACAAGTGTATGGATAATAGATGCCTGAAGAAATCAGGTTGAATGGGTCAAAGAGGCAGGCTAGAAAATAGGGAGAAAATAGGTCAAAAGTATGCAGAGTCATGTCAAGGCAGAGGAAGAGGAGTTGACCAGCTAGTTAACGGTCCCAAATGGACCAATAGGGATTCGGGGATCAAAATAAATTAAATTAAAATAGAAAACAAATTTAAATTAATAATAATTAAAATGAATAATGTTAATAATTTACAATGTAATTTATTACGATTTTTGATAAATTAAACAAATAGGGTGAAATAAATAAAAACCTTTATTAATAGGTATAAAATACCTATTTATATAACAAACGAATTTTTAATAAATTATTTTACAAAAAATTAAATAGTTTAATGATTTATTTATTTATAGAATAAATTAAGTATTTTAAATATTTTTTTATTTAGTTTTTACAAGTTAATTTAGTAGGTTAAATAAATAGAAGTATATACCATATAGGTGCATTATACCTATATAATAAATACTATATATTATTTTTTATTATTATTTTTGGTTATTTTTATTTGTATTTTATATAAATAAAATACAATATATACAGAATAATAAAAATACAAATGTACAAATAAAAACAAAAAAATAAATAAATAAAAATACATACAAACTACAACAACAACAACAACAAAGCCTTTTCCCACAATTAAGTAGGGTCGGCTACATGGATTTTTCGCCTCCATTCAGATCTATCTTGGGTCAATCTCGGACTTATATCCAAAAAACTAAGATCCCTTCGTATAGCCTCTTTCCAACACTTCTTGGGCCGTCCTCGCCCTCTCTTAGCCGGCTCAACATCCCAACACTCGCATCTCCTAACCGGTGCATCAGTTGACCTTCTTTGCAAATGACCAAACCATCTTAAGCGGTTTTCTCGCATCTTATCCTCGATCGGAGCTACACCAACTTTCTTTCTGATTGCATCATTCTGAATCCGATCTTTACGTGTATGTCCATATATATACAAGTATACCCATAGGATCCCAAAACCTACTTTTTGCATATTAACTCTTATTTTAATGAAACCACTCTTATTTGACAAATATTTTTACAAAATAAACTTTAAAGCTAGTACACTCTAATCGGAATCCATACGACCAAGTTATGAGGTTCGGAGGTTAGGCTTTATGACTTATAGATTTTGGAATTTATTGGTATTTATTCACATTTATTTTTAAGTTATATTTTTGTATTTTTTTACTAGTTTTTATGAAATCTTAGAAAAAGAATTAAGTTTTTTTGGAGTTATAAATAATTAAATAGAAAATAAAAAAAGTTTTATATACATAATGTGCATATATACAAAGGGGTTCAAACGCCTAAACTCACACGATTTATTCCACTTTTTGCAGTTAATAAATAGTATTAGTTACATAATAAAGATTAAAAGTAAGTTTGGTCAATTTGGAGTTTTTTATTAATAGTTATGAACCTGAGAAGTTGGACTTTTAGGCTTTTTAGGTTCATTGTAATTATTTATTTATGGATTAAATAATTTTTCGGATATTTTTATAAATTAATATGCATTATTATGAACATTTTCAAGAAGAAATCATTTCTATTTGAGATTGTTTGTTGATGAATAAAATAGGTCAAATATGTGCAAGGTGAAAAATGATGAATATGTACAAGTAAAATTTGGTTTTCTTGATTTTTATAAGTTATAGACCCTATCTCCCCCCTACTTTATTCATGGTCGATCAGGTCAAGACTTGACCTTCTCTCAGGGTTCGGATCAGTCCGCATTTATTCCATAAAAGCATCCCTCTTTATTTCTTTTCTTCTTTATTATTTTATTTTGGTTAAAAAGAATGTTAAATATGAATTATTAGCAAATAGAGGATGAATTATAAGTAAATATAATTAATGAATATATGCAGGTATTTTACCAAGGATTTTAGCTAAAATGAAATAATAAAGATGTTAAATCATGGATTTATTATTCCCCTACACTTTACCTTTGCTAGTCCCTTTGAAACACTTATTCAAAGAAGAAGTGAAAATAGAAAAAAATAAGAAAAGAAAAAGGAAATAACTTAGAACAACAAGAAAAAGGAAATAACTTAGAACAATATTGATTATTAAACTTATCTTCATAAAATTGAAGTATGGAGCTCGGCCAGACCTTGTATTATTAGTTTGGCGAAACCTTATTGGGAAATGGATTTAAGATCTAACAGCCCTCAAGTTCCACAAGACTCCTATTCAGGCCGCCTCAACAGTCAGGTTAGAACAAGTCTACATATACAAATTCTTATGGTTATGAATATTTACTTGTATGGTGTAAGTGAAATATAGCTCCCTGCCTCAGAAATGGTAAAGAAACAACCTCCTCCAACTAGTAACTTTAATTCTCGGTCTAGCTACTCTTTCCTCGAGGAGTCGGGTAGGCCCTTCTAAGTACAAGTGCAACCAACTCAAGAAGAGGGGGTAGAGAAGAGAATGGATTGTGACCAGTGTAGTCACATATCCTTGGAGCGTGACCAGTGTAGCCAAGTCTCTAGTTGCATGCTACCTTGGTATGAGACTTTGAAACATATGTCTTGCTTATTCATATTTTTCTTCGATAAACATTTTATTTTCAATCAGGCCTCTAACTTTTTTGGAGAATTTTTTTAAACATATATACAAATGTGCAGCATGTACATAAGGAGTTGTTCTTCTTGAGCCAGTAGACTATCCCTCTTTTGAAGCATTATTGCAACCCACAGCATCTTGTCGTTAGACATCGGCGCCACTAGACTATGTTGAGATGCACTACCCTCCCTAGAGGAGGATGGATGTTTCCACTCGTGTGCTACTCCAAGCCAAAGGATTCTGTCCCCTCACCACCTCATCCATGAAGAGCTACGTGTAGAATACATGTACAAGTTAAGCCATTGCCTAAAAGGGTCATGTGTGTGTTGTGAAATATTCTACTTAGATCAATCAAGATGACATGTGAACATAGTTTTGTGGACTCAAAGAATTAAGTCGCTAGGATCTAAAAAGTCTCAATTCCAGTTCCTATAAGGTTCCTCTGAAATTAAGTGGATTAAGGTCTTAACCAAGCTTCATTCTTCAATTTTATTCTATATTAGTTTAAACATCAATTTTATTCTAGAAAATACTAATGAACATGCAAGAAAATATTTACAAAACATTTTCTTTGAAAAGAAAAGAAAATAACATACAAAATCTTTTTGAAAAGTTTTTCAAAAAAATTGCATTTTTTATGAATATTATCTTTTTTTCATTTTTTATAAGATTTTTAATAGGGTATTTTACAGATTTACAAGTTTATAAGGATTTTATATACATTTTATACAAGATTTTACAAAGAGAATATTTACAATTTTTATGTACAATTTTTACAAGTGGATTTTATCTACAAATTTTATTAAGGGATTTTATATACAAAAGAATTTTATATATAGATTTAAATTTACAAATAATTATGGCTTTTATACACATGTGGATTTTACAAGTTTACAAAATAATTTTTATACCCATAAATTATAACCCACATGACAAAATATTTTACAAAAATTTTACAAATCATTTTGCAAAAATTTTCAAAACATTTTACAAATATTTTACAAATTATGGTACAAACTATTTTACAAAAAAATCAAATCATTCACAAAAGATTTTTTTTTCAAACTAATTTTACAAACTTTTTACAATAATTTACAAATGGGTTTTGCAAATATTTTATTTTCAGACATTTGTACAGTATACACAATTTTGATATAAAAATAATTTACAAATATTTTATAAACAAAACAAGTTTGCAAATAATTTTACAAAAATTTGTACAAAAATAATTTTACAATGATTTTACCATTAATTTTACAAACATTTTACAAAACATTTTACAAAAAGTTTTACAAATGATTTTACAAAATGTTTTATAAAAGATTTTACAAAACTTTTTACAAAAGAGTTTACAAACATTTTTACAAATATTTTACAAATCATTTTTCAAAATCATTTTTATTCCAATTTTAGACATATTATTAAAATACAAAAGTACGAGTTATGGCTAAAGTATATATACAATATATACGACACCCCCTATACTTAGCTCAAACTATGTCCTCATAGTGATCAAAGAGCAACAAAGGAATACATAACTCATTCTAAGTATAGAAAAGTGAAAAGAATCCTATGCTACAATGGCTCAAAGAATAAAAAAATAAAATTAATGGAAGTCGGTGATCCCCCTATACTTGGGATCAAATAATCCTAAGTATAGAAGACTGTACAAATGGGGGAAACCAAGGAAAAGAATATACACAAAATCAACAACTCAACTTGTCCCCCTATAACTTTGGGTAAAAGATCCTAAGTATAGAAAAGAATATCAATAGTTGAAGAACAAGTGAGCTAGCAATCAAAGAAGTGAAAAACATATATTACCTCCCTTATACTTAGGATCGGATGCCCCTAAGTATAAGAAATAAAACAGAGGTAATAGAATAAAAAGAAATATGAACAACACAGGTTCAACCTCCCCTCCCCATACTTAGGATAAAGCGCATCCTAAGTATAGCAAAAATCCTAAGCGAGGCCTGAGGTGTTAAACAAAATGAAAGAAAGAAAGAAAGAAAAAGAAAGCATGGATATACAAAGAGGTGGACGAAACTATAAATGAGATGCAAAATATGAGAATCAAAGGGCACATATCATACAAAATGGATCAGGGCAACATCAACGGTCAACGGGTCATGATCAAGAAAAGGCTTCAAGCATTGACCGTTGACCCGAAAGGTGGACTTAGAAGATAACTCTGATATATCAATGCTACAATTGTCGTGCACTTTTCTGACTAAATAAATACCTTCCACTTTCTCTGTAATTTCCCTGGAAATAATCTCAATCATTCATCAAATAACCATACTCTCTGATTCGGCTCAAACTGCTTATGGTTGATGTGAGAATCATGCCATATCTTTACTATGTCCATATACTATAGGCTACTCAAAAAGATTGTACCTCTACTACCAACTCTGCTCTCCTCTAATCTCCTACATTCTCTGGATCCAAGAATATCTCTGTAACTGCCCATAGTGACTTGTGCTTGATCTCAACAGGTAAGTGGCGTGGCTTGCCATAAACGGGTCAAAATGGAGATGTGCCCAAAGGAGCCTTGAAGGATGTCCTATATGACCACAAGATCGAGTCCAAAAGTTGTGATCAATCCTTTCGGTCTGGGCAGACAACCTTCTGCAATATCATCTTGATCTCCTGGTTTGAAATCTTAGCGATACCATGCGTCTGTGGATGATATGGAGTGGTAACTCTATGGTCTATGTGGAACTCGTTTGCAAGGGCCCTTACATTGTCATTGATGAAATGAGTACTCTTGTCAGAAATCAGAACTCTAGGAACCCCGAACCGTGATATGATATTCTTTCTCAGAAATACACAAACAGTCCTCGCATCAATAGCTCAGGCGGGGATGGCCTCAACCTAACGACTAACATAATCTACAGCCAACATAATATACTCGAATCCCTGACTCTTAGGGAATGGACCCATAAAATTGATGCCACGTGCATCAAAAACCTCAATAAATGAATGGGTTGCATCGGCATCATATCTCTGTGTCCACAAGTACACATTCTCTATAGTCAGTATACATCTTCATGAATGCATCGGCATCCTTGAAGAGTGTAGGCCACCAAAGGCATGATTGGAGAACTTTCTATGTCGTCCTCCTCCCCGAATGATGTCCTCCTACCTCAAGCTTTTGGCAATAGGTGAGGACATTGTGGTGTTCCTCCTGAGGAATACATCGATGCCAAACGTTGTCCCCCTTTATGGTAAAGGGAGGGATCCTCCCAGTGGTACGACTTGGCTTTCGCTAGGAAAGTCTTAAGTCGCTACCTGGTCCACCCTTGTGGAACTTTCTTGGAAACAAGATAATTCACAATGTCGTCATACCACAAGAGCGAGGTGATAGAAAGAACCGCCTCATCTGGGAATGTCTCTGTGATAGGTGTGGTAGTCTCGGAATCCTCACGCAACTGTAATCGGGAAAGATGATCCGCCGCCACATTCTTGATTCCACATTTATCCTTAATCTCAATATATAACTCTTGGAGTAGAAGGATCCATCTATTAGGAGATGCCTTGGCATCCTTCTTGTCCATTAAGTACCAGAAGGCATTGCGCTCTGTGAAAACGGTCACTCTAGATCAAATTATGTAAGATCGAAACTTATCCAAAGCAAAGACTATGGCTAGCATCTCTTTCTCCGTAATAGTGTAGTTCTGTTGGGAGGCATCCAAAGTTCTGCTAGCATAGTGTATGGAAAAAGGCAAATCATCCCACCTATATCCTAAAGTATCCCCTACGGCAAAATCTGAGACATACATGATGATCTCGAATGTGAGAGACCAATCGGGTGGCTGAACGACAGGTGCCAGCACAACCATATTCTTGAGGGTCTCAAATGACGAAAGACACTTATCATCTACAAGCAACTCAGTGTCTTTCATGAGAAGATTAGTAAGCAGTCGGGCAATTCAACTGATGTCTTGAATGAACCGTCAATAAAAACTGACACACCCCAAAAAAGACCGCAACTGCTTCAGATTGGACAGGGGATTGGGCTTCTTGATGATATCCACCTTGGCCGGATCAACCTCCATGCCCTTGTTGGAGATGATATGACCAAGGACCATCCTCTGAGTCATCATGAAATGACTCGTCTCCCAATATAAGAGAAGATTTACGTCCACGCAGTGCTGACGCACGTGGTTTAGGCTAGAAAGGCAAGCATCAAAATCATCATCATAGACCGAGAAATCATCCATGAAGACCTCCAAAATTCACCCACCATATCCGAGAAGATGGAAATCTTGCACCTTTAAAATGTAGCTGGGGCATTACATAAACCAAAGGGCATCTGTCTAAAAGCATACGTTCTGAACGGACAGGTGAATCTCGTTTTGTCCTGGCCTTCAGGTGCAATGACCACCTGATTATATCCCGTGTACCTATCAAGAAAGAAGTAGTGACTCATCCCATCTAATCTCTCGATAATCTGATCAATGAATGGTAGTAGGAAGTAATCCTTCTTGGTCGCCTGATTCAATCGTTTGTAGTCCATGCAGACTTGCCAAGAAGTAGGTATACGGGTAGCAATCTCCTCTCCGTCCTCATTAATAATTGTAGTGAATAACTGTCTTCTTGGGTACCACATGAAGAGGACTGAACCATTTAGAGTCGGAGATGGGATAGATAAAATCGAGGCTCACCACTTGGAAATTTCCTTCATAACCACCTCTCGAAGATTCGGGTTCTACCTAACCTCAAACTCACGAGATGGGTAGGCATCATCCTCTGAAAAGATGTGGTGGGAGCACAATGGCATACTAATCCCATGGAGATCTGCTACGAACCATCTGATTTCCTTACGATTTCTTTCAAGAATCTCCATCAGGTGAGATTCTTGGTCATCAGTCAAATCAGCAGAGATTATGACTGGAAAAATTTTGGGCTCATCAGCGAAGAATCAGTAGGTCATGCTTTATGTTAACAGCTTCAGCTTCGGGTGGGTGGGAGTGGGTAAATCTGGCTTCCGAAGGGTATGAGTGAAAGAAACCAGATTTGAATGTGAAAACTCTCTCTGCTCCTCTGAAATTGATGGAGACTGGCCAGCTGATAATTGACATGACTGAACTGGCTCGGTCCCTATACTGATCGTCGGCTCTATAGAAATCAAACATGGAATGTACTCATCAAACTCATGCCAATCAATATCCATGTCTGAATCGGAAGGAACTGAATATGAGTGACAAGAAATAAAATCAACCTCGCTACCTGCATCTCCAACCTCAAAAATATCCTGCTCCACAAGTGTGCTCTCCGAACTCTCATCATATAACACTTCTGAATCTAACGACTCTGAAGGTGTGACAAGATCTCATGAAATTCGATCTGGCCAAACTACCTCATTATCTGTAATCACAAAATCACACTCATGATGGATATCTTGCTATGTATTTGGTGTCTGCTCTGATCCCTGCTCTGAGCTAGCTTAATCTCTAGCAATCAAATCCTCAATCATCTCGATTTATATACTCTCGCCCTCAACATTAAAGCACACCTTTCTGCTACCATGATCAGATACATCCTTTGTTGTCGCTAGAAAAGGTCGACCTAAATGATCGGGGTACCGGTCACACACTCAAGGACCTCCGTGTCCAACACAATGAAGTCCATGGGGAGTTGCAAACCCTATATGGTGACGACAACATTCTTGAGCAACCCCTTCAGCCTCTTGACCAATCTATCTATGAGCTGAGGTACTATTCTACTCGGACTAAGAGGGCCAAACTCAAAATGATAAAGTAAGGTTGCCAGAAGAAGGTTGATCGAAGAACCATTGTATAATACAGTACGATCCAACTACTGCTCTTGAATTTGACATCTGACATACGGAGCTCCTGAATCTGGTCTCTTGGCTAGTAGACGGTTCTGGATATCATATCAAATGGCATGGGTAAGCATATGGATCTCAGAACAATGGTTGTGCCTCTTCTTCCTAGGGATTGTGGTTTTCTCTCTAAGGCTCTTCAGGAAAAGAGGGATGTGCTCCAAGGCCTCTCTGCAAGAGTCAAGTGTATCTGGATTCTATAAATCATCTGCTCGTTGAACTCCAAAAGATTCTTATTTTTGGGATTTTTTTATTGGCCTTTCCTAAGCAGAGTGCTTGAGGAAAGGGGGCAGAAGGACCCTCCTCAGAAGTATGAGGGTATGCATCTCCACATGTGAACGACTAACATCAATCAAATAATCATCAGCAACACAAGATGAATTGATAGAGGAAGAAGAAACCCTTCTTTTATTTCTCTTTTTAAATTTTTTGTTTTATACATTTTTTGCATTTTCTATCAACATCATAAATACATGAAAAGGAATATCAGCAACTCTATCTGTACAAGTAATCTTGGTGGCATCAGCACCACCGTCAGGAGTATGTGTTGCGGCATCAACACTGCTCTCTATATCAACAATTGTGGTGGCATCAACACCACCGTCTGCAACTTGAATAATTACGACCTCAATACCGCCCCTCTCGATCATCAGGATAGGTGGCATAAGTACCTCAAGAAGCAACTAGTATAGCAACCTCAGTATCACTTGCTTGCTTATTTGGTCACCTGAATGTGCATGTGCATCCTCTCCTTGCCTAGATGAGGCATCGCCAGTTGGAACTCTACCACTCCTATGTGACACAAAATCAGCATCAAACAAAGTATGAATATCATCAAGTAACTCACTTGGAGTGGCGGACTCTGTAAACTACACATGCTCAGACTTCCTCTTCAGGTTGTTCGGATTCAGCTCTATCTGGGTGGGAATGAAGGCCTTTCCCTGGACGATCTCTCTCATCTCATGCCATCCATCTCTTGCTAATGAATATCCATTTGATCATCTTTATTCATTTATTTTAGCTTAAAATCCCCTTATAAAACACACATAAATATCACTAAATTCATTCTTTTACTAACTCTACTTCGTGTATAAATATTGTATATTTATCACTATTTTAATATAAATAAATAAAGGGAAAATAAAGAAAATAAAAGACTGTATATATGCAATAGATACATGTTGAATCAGACTTCGAGAGAAGGTCAAGACTTGACCTGATCGACAAGGAATAAAATCTAGAAAATTCATTGTCACATGTATATATTCATCATATGTACATTATTGTCTATAACACACATTCACCAAATTCATTGTAAATAGAAACTAATTCTTCTTGAAATTTGTGAATAAAATTCTTTTGTAAATAATAACAATAATTGCTATAAAAATATATATAGTGTAAATAATAACACTCTCAAAAAAGCCACAAAGTACAAACTTGCAAGATCACTGCTCCACCAAGACTCCAAATTCATCAAACTCACTTTCATACTCCAAATTAAATTATCTTTAAAATGGAAATGATTTCATAAAAATCTGAGTTAAGGTGTGAATTGTGGCCAATAGGGGTACTATTGTATATATACCTATATAGACTATGTATATTATTTATTTATTTATTTTGTGTATATTTGTGAATATTGTATTTTTTATTAATTGTGAAAATTGTATTTAACTCATATAAAATACAAATAAAAATCATAAAATCAAATATCAACAAAAAAATAAAATCATGCATATATTGTATATGTATCACCATGTATATAGTGTACTTATACCTATTTAATTAACCTAATACATTAATTCCTAAAAAATAAAAATACCATTAAAATCCTTGTACAATATTGTAAATAAATAAAATATTAAATTATGTATATATTTGTATAAATAATTAAATTAAAAATCAAAACACTTTATATATTGGTATACATACCTACAAATAACTCCTTATATTTATTTTGACCCATGTAAATACAGTATTTAATTAATTAAAAATCATTAAAATTAACTTCAATTTATTCTTAACATTTTTACATTATTTTTTAATTCATTTTCGAACTTTTATTCAATTATTTAACTTTTTCTTCCTATTTCGCCATTTAGCCTATTTTGGCCTTATTACACGCGCGTTCTGATTGGCTGACCCGGGTTTGTTGACCCGGGTCAACTGCTAGTCTGCTCCTAACTTTCGTCCCACTCGCATTCTGCCTTCTCTTCATTATTTTTTCCCACGCGTCTCATTCACTAATGGCCCATGCTTCCTTCTCCGATCTTTTCGCTTGATCATTCCTCTTACTCACCAGCACCTCAGATCCACCAATCACTCCTTGATTTACACGCATTTTGAATTCAAACCCATATCCGACTTGAGTCTATAAATAATACCCTTCTACCTCTGGCAAGGGTTTAATCTGATTTCAACCCAAGATCATCCGCAATAGTGATAGGGATCGTGCTCTTGTGATAGAGGAGCAGATCCCTGATCTGGAGTGTGAATTTGGTACCCTAGATCGCAATTCAACCACGTTTCCAGAGACCTCCGCAGCACATTCTGCCTCTCTGCCATCAGCCGCAGATCAGGCGATTCCACTCTTCTATCTTCTCTATGGGTAAGCTAGGTAATATATCTTTGATTTAGCATTTCTTTTTCGCTTTGATTTCATTTAAATCTCCTATATCAAATCAACATCTTCAACCTCTGATCTTCACGATCGGAGGAGTTCCGATCATTGTCGACCCCTTCCGACTACGCCAACTAGGGATGCAAACGAACGAATACGAATGCGAATTCAGGTCATACCATAACCATATCCATATTATTTAACGAATAAGAATATGAATACGAATGTACACGATTGTCAAAAGTCAAGATCCATATCCTCAAAATACGAATACGAGTACAAAACGAATCTTTTACGAACGAATATGAATATACAAATGAATGTTAACTTTAACATGTATATTAAATTATAAATAAAAATGTACCTAGATTATTTGGTGACCACTTATGCATAACTTTCATCTTTTGTTTAACCACATTCCATGATTCAAACAAACAGCATATGGTGTACAAAATCTACATTATATGCCATAATATAAGAGATCCTCTTGTGCAATCACATAAGAAAATGGTAGAATGGAATGAACATTAGAAGATTAAGATGTTATACCATATCAGCTGTAGTTGCGAGGGAGGGTGAGGGAGACGAGGGAGGCGCCTGCCTCTGGCTGTGAGGGAGGACGATGGAGGTGAGGGAGGGTGGTTGCGACTGCGAGGAAGGGAGAGGGAGATGATGGAGGTTGGTTGCGGCTGCAAGGGAGGGGGAGTTTGTTGTGGATATGACGAATGGTTGGGGAGGTGAGGCAGTGGTTGTGGCAGAGGTTGGGGGAGGAGAGGGTAGTCGGTAATAATGGAGAGAAGAGGGCGGGCGAGGTGAGGTAGCGGCTACAACAGAGGGAGAGAGATGGTCGGTACGTGGGTGGGGCTGGCGGCAGGGGAGCTGCAAGGGGGAAGCGGTGGTCGACCAGGGGGAGGCGGGGAGGCAAAGGGCGTAGGGGGGTGCCAGGGGGTAGGGGGCGTAGGGGGAGGCGGTGGTCGGCAGGGGGAGGCGGGGAGGTGAAGGATGAGGGGACGGAGGGAGCAGGGGGACGCAGGGCAGTAGGGGGTGGGGAGGGTGCAGGGGGAGGCGTGGGTGGCAGGGGGTGGAGGACGCAGAGGAAGGCAGGGCAACAGGGGGATGTGGCGAGGGAGGCGGAGGGCACAGGGGGAGGTGGTGGGCGGCAGCCAACACAAGGAGGAGGTCAGAAGGAGGCGAGGGTGGCGTCCTGGGGGGTGGGGGCGGGGGGGAAGAGGGCGTCGGGAGTGGGGACTGGGAGGGATTTGGGTGGGGGCATATTAACCTTGATTTTATTTTTATGAATATATAATACAGATATTCGTATTCGTAACCATATCTGCAATTTTTTTCGTATTCGTATTCATATTCACATTCGTTAACTCAGGATTCGTATTCATATTCGTATCCGTATGTAATTCATTTAGAATATTCATATTCGTATTTGTATTCGTATTTGCCTATTTTATAAAAACAAGATCCATATCCTCTTAAAAACGAATACAAATATGAATGAATATGAATATAACCGCATCCATTTGCATCCGTAACGCCAACACATCCACCATCTCTTTCTCCAGCTCTTCCACCCTCTGGCCACCTTCAGATCTTCCCAGGTTGAAGCCCGGTCTCCATTCCGACTACACTTCGCCAGAGACTCGGTCACCATTGCACGCGTTTTTTTCCCTAATCTTTTGGTCAGATCTTCCTCTGAGCATCAGCATTCCATTGCAGGGTCGAAGCATGATGGATCAACATTGATTCGAGTTCTAGAAGTTCTCCTGAAGTCGATACCTTTTAGACTTCCAGAATATCGATTGGGAGGATTCTTGCTCTATTGCTTCAGTCGGTCGATAGAGGAGGAGCTCAGGAAGCCATAACACTAGTTAACAACGGATTTGGGCGAGCAACGAGCGAGTTCTCCTCGATTGAAGTTTGTCGGAGTACATCTTCTTCTGAATTCTTCCAGGGCCTTTCTTCATCGCACGATCACGAGCAGCAACCCAATTTGGATCTCAACCATTCATTTTCCCCAAAGTTGCATCGTAGATCTAAAGTCCAAATCTGATCAACGCCTTTTACTTTAGAATCGATCACAACCGTCAGATCCAAGATGTAGTGCATGAGAACCATCCATCGTGCCACGTCAATAAAGGGTACATTTGCACCCAGGCCCCTACTTTTATTTCATTTTCAAATAAGTCCTTGCTGGGACACATGTTTGTTGTATAACTTGAACATTTGCATTGTTTCCCTTCGTCTTATTTTAATTACATTTAAGTCCTGCTTGGATTGTATCACATGATCAGTACGTGCATTTTGGGTTATTTGCAATAAATGGTCTATAGTTTGAGTTATTATTTGGTCCTAGGAATTATTTTATTTACATTTAAGTCCAGTCAAGCAAGGCGTGTGAACCTTGGCATGTGGTTTTTAGGAAATTTACACAATAGGCTCCATTATTTTTATCTCTATTATTTTTTAGTCTACAAACTTTAAATATCTGCAAATATGCCCTAGTGAGTCTACATTTGTTTTGCATATTAAAAATCAAATAAAAATTATCAAAACTTCTATAAATTTCCACAAAAATTCTTATAGGTTCATGTTCCATCCTTCTTACACCTATATTTTGCATTTTGCATTTTCATTATTTTCATTATTTTTAAAAATTCAAAAACTTCATAAATAGTCCATATTTGCATTTGAAAATCAATAAAATATAAAAACTGCATGAAAATACTAAAAATATTCCCAGATGATTATATTTATTTATTCTAATTATGTGCGCTTTTGGCATTTTTATTCCTCGTAATAACCATAAAGATCATAAAATTATCAAAAGTATTAAAAAATCATAAAAAAATTATTTAAAAAGCTAAAAAATCATAAAACCCCTTTCTGGAAAATAGTAAAAAATATCTTTTTCATTTTTGACTTTATCAAATAAAAATATCAAACAAAAATATCTTTCATCCATTTTTGACTTTGTTTGTTATTTTAAAAATCCAAAAATATTCAGTTTGTTTTCTGCATATTTTATTCTTTGTTTTTGATTTATTTAAGGGCTTTAAAATGGTAAAAAATGTGGAAAATAAAAACATTAAAAACCTATCAAAAACCTAAAAATTGTTTTAGTTTAATTTTCTGGCTATTTTGATATATGTGAAAAATACAAAAAGAGTAGTTGAGTGTGTTGTCTTGTTTTTATTTTAATATTCTTTATTTTTAAAAATAAAAAATCTGTTTGCAAAATAAAAAACAAAAAGAAAGTATAAATCATAATATTAAATAAAAATATAAATATTAAAATTCCATAAAAATACAAAATTTAAAAAAAAAACAAAACCTAGCATAGTGTGCATAGAGATTCATTTATTATTTTCATTTGATTTTTCATTGCATAGAATGATCCTCGAGATTTTTGTAGCCTCCTTGAGTTCGATCACCTAAGCTATATAGGTAAATTAAATAGCCATTTTCTCTTGCTACATTTTCTTTATTTATTTTTGCTTGAGAATTGAATAATTTTTTTGTTGAGGGATTTTTAGGGTTGCAATGACGTTGCACATAATTCTTAAAATTTAAAACCTACAGAATTCCCTGGTTCAAAAAAAAATGACGTCGTTGTCGGGGAGACACGATAAGGGTAGCTAGATTTTTCTCTTGACCTACTGTTCTTGGTTGTTTATGCTTGTTTTTCTTCCTTATTCCTTGTCTATATTTTCTTGCATTCATTTCATTGTTCATATTCAATTTATTCATTTCTATTATTTTTGCTCATATTTATATAACTGTATCTCTTACACATTCTCATGTTTCCTCTTTCTTGTGAGGATTCGACGAGCGAGGGTGGCATTCTTAGGAGCGTCGACGCACCCAAGCGAAGCGAAGGTAGCTTTATTCTTCACCGAGCCGCAAGAGAGCGTAGGAGGAGGAGAAGAAGATTTAGAGGAGACCGATCACTTGCAGCATTTTTGCTTAGATAGTAGTGGATTTAGTTTCAGCATTTTATTTATTCAAATTCTTGTAAGAGGACATTATATACCTTATGTGTCGGATATGTTTTGCCAAGTGCCGGTGCACTTAGGGGACCTCATCGATTTTGTTTAAATCGTTTTAGTTTTCTTTGTTTTCTCGTGGTTGTATGTGTTTGAGCCCTTAGAAGTAGGTTTTATTAGCTTGCTTGAGCCAGGTAATCGATTAGGTCCAAAGCTCTAAATAAGAAATTAGGTACCTATAGAGAGCGTAATTTAGACTTAGTCAAATTAATTGGTTCTTGCTACTAATAGAAGTTATTGCTAGGACGGTTCTTGTGCATCATATAGGTTAGTTTATTTTTTGTATTTAAATTATGTGTGGATCACCCTGTATGTAGAGTGCTGACGACAAGGTACGCATCTCTTATCTTCTGCATGCATCATTAAATTTCATCGCGCATTGCCTTTTCTGACTTCCTTGTTTTCACGCACACAATATTGAAAGGAAATTTAAAATTCCGTAGTCGATTCATTTAAAACAATTCAAAAAAAGTGACAACTTTATAAAACTGGGACTACTAAAGAAAACTCGACCCTAAAACTAAATGTAAGAACAATCATCATTGTTTTGGGGAGAGTAACCCCCTCATTGTTTGAATTTACTTGCAAGTGAGTGAGAGACAAACACTAGGATAGAGCCAAGCTCTGGAATCTATTTAGACTACTGATTCTATAACAACGACTAGCTTTCTCAGTGAGGGAACATGGGTAGCCGTTTTAAGGTCCGTAATTCCCTTAGCAGAGTGGGTGGTTTAAAGGACACTGTGTAAGGAACCATTTTAAGTAACACAGGTAGTCATTTTACGGTCTGCACTTACACCGATACTTGCTGAAAGTGGATGCAACTAGCCATAAGAATTTGGGACAGTCTTGAGGAGAATTTTCGACACCTAACAACTCGCTAACTCCTGTACAAGATTGAATTTATCACCAATTAAACTGGAAAGATAAAAGACTGAACTCTTATGATCTCCACGTGTGTTCCGTTGGTGAATTGTGGTTTGTATTGTGTTTGATTGCTAGTGTTAGAGATCCTTCTGCGACATTTGCGTCTTCTACTCATTCTCTTTTGTTTGACCTCCGTGTTCTCGCATCTCACCTCTTCATATCGAAGATGTCGGATTGGACGTTTGGACTTTCTGGGCTCATTTCACACTCCATATTGGTCGTCTTCTACTCGGATTATGTACCATTGCCATCTTGATAATCATACAACTATTGATTCAATTATTAAATCATAGAGTCTGGGGCTTGGATGAATATCTAAAGGGTTAGATTGAGGACTCGTGATTATCTCCATGTAAAATTGATTTAGTTGAAATTAAATTGTATTGACGATTCAATATATATTTAATTTAATAAAAAATAATTGTTGTTGTGTTTTGCAACAAAAGCATGGTCATTGAAACAAACACAAACCAATCAAACCATTGGATTTGTGTAGCCCATGGATTGAGATCCATGGACTCTCAAAATACTATACAAGAAGAGGCACCCTTGCCTTTCTAAGAAGATGTTGTTGAACAAAAATTGCTCCATCTATTTCTCATGTTCATATCAAATGCCAACTCTCTCTCTCCCTCTTGAGTGGCCGTCCACTCTAACCTTGGAGAGAAGGTTGCTTTCGTCATCGCATCATCGTTACATCATCGCCTCGACCGCCCGTGGATCTCTGTCTCCTTCTGTACGTCACATTCGTGAAGAAGTTGTTTGATCTTGTGAGACAAGATCAGGAGATCTATTGCTTGGATCAACAACTCGGATTGCGAGAAGCATGCGATTCATCTCTGCGCTAGCAAGCATCTCTACCGTCGGGTCGAACTTGAGACAGGAGATCTCTTTGCTTAGAGACTCGATTACAACCACGCTACAAGAGGTGTTCATTTACCTAATATGTGGTTTAAATGAAACGATCCGTGAATGGTTCATGGTTCATGTGGTTTCATCATTTAAGTTTTTTTAAAATTCCGCTACATCGAGCAACTAGTTTGACTAGTCACTCACGATCGCATACGATGCGATCCCCACGCTTTTGTGATGTGCTTCAGGATTTTTCCATAATCCTTCATATTCAATATAAAGATGACTCCTGTCCCGATATTCCTTCTTTCACCACTTACCTATCGCCAATAAATCTGTTGTTCGAGATCGACTCTCATCTCAAACTCGCTCCTTCTTTTCTGATGATTGATCAGGTTTTATTTTCCAATGCAGATTCAACACTTGATCAGGAGCCCATGTTACAATTGGATTTTTAGATGGCTCCATAAAAAATGCGATAAAAGGTCGAGTTCAGATGATATATTGGTACCAGAATGAAGTTAGCACATAGTTGCTAGCCTCAGTTCAAGCCATCTAGCAATAGTTGACTAATCAAGCTCTCACCCAAGTAGCTTTCAGAGAAATGTTCATGGAGATGAGGAGGGATAGAGAGAGTCGAGGAGGAGAAAATGAAAAACACATAGTAGAAATGTCAATGAGAATCCTACAGGAAACATGGAGGAGGAGATGGGGGAGGAGGACATCCCAAATCAACATTGGAGACATACAACCCCGGTGCTGGCCAGGTTATTAAGTGAATCAGAATACCTAGGATCCACAAACACTTTGAGTTGAAACCATCATTCCTCTCTTGTCAATCTTCCATGGCAACACCAATGAGGAGCCCTACATACACATGTAATAGTTCAACATGATTTACAGTACCATGAATTACCCCAACATTTAATTGGAGGTAGTGAAGATGACCCCCTTCCCTTCTAGTCTTCAACATAAGGCACTATATTGGATCAATCACTTGGGAAAGGTGGTGATGACCTAGGAAAAGCTAAACCAGATGGGAGCGTTGATATCCAACTTCTCCCAGATGTCCTACGAACCGTTTCATGAGGTGTGGGAAAAATTTAAAGATTTCTTGGAGAAGTGACCCCATCATGATTTGCCAAAGACTAGCTTGGTCCATAAATTTTTCAGAGGCTTGTACCAAGAAAGCCAATAGCTCATGGATGCCACGTGTAGTGGATCGCACTTCAACAAGGACGAAGAAGTCATATGGTAGATCTTTGAAGAGATGGTTGAAGGCTCGGTAGCTCGATCTTCGTCTAAAAGATTCTATGAAGTCCCATCGATCTTACACAAGCCATTCAATGTGGCATCATATCATGAAGAAAAGAGATTGATACAAGTTACAACCTCAACATCATCGAGAACCATCTCTCTAAGGTGGATATAATTGAGAAATGGTCAAACGACCTTGAGAAATTACATGTGATCGAACAAAGAACCAAGTTGCTAGACAAGCTTGAATGAATTTCAGAGCAGCTTGAGCTTCTGATTATCACTATCCATGCATGCCAGTATGCGAAGGAACTAACTGAGACTTTTGTAGAACCAAAGGAGCAACCTTGGTTGTAGAATCAAGGGCCTCTACAGTTTGTTCAGCGCGTGTATTACGTGTAGGCACCTAACCAGGGATCGTCGCCACAGCAGTAGATGATTGTCTATCATCCATAACCCCAGGCTTATACAGATCCATTATATCCACCACCTTCGTAGATCCAAGAGGTGAATGCCATGTAGGGGAAATGAACAAGCACTGACCCATCTTGGAGGACAACCTCATGGTCAGAGTACATTTATCTGGCCATTTAACCCATAACATGGTGGATGGAATTTCCAACAACACCAATCTCATCAGTCTGCACAACAAGGGCATACATGGAGACTGCAATATCAGTACCAGCAACCATCATACATATAAATGTATCATTAAAAGCAAGTGACTGCTCCATATCAGAATTAATTCTATTCTCCTCGATATCAACACTATCAATATCCTCCTTGTCACTTCAGAATTATCAACAGCAGCCATAATACCATCAGCCACAGCTCCCACATATTGTTGAATCTTGTGAGGCAGCTTCAGTGAGGCCAGCTCTGGACTGCTTAGCTCAGTTGATTAAGAACATGAACGAGATGAGCTAGAAGCTAGATGACCTCATAACCGCAAAAACAGTCACACACGTGTAGGTTGAGGGCAACCCCCAACAATTTGTGTCATAATGAGAAGGTTGATCATAGGGCCACACCACCTACTGAGTCAGGTATAAATTCTTTTATGTTATCTAATTTTGTGAATCTCAAGAGCGGTAGGACTCTACACGATTGGTGCAGCTAAGGGGACAATTAATCTTCTATGGGCGAATCTTCGTCACCATCAGTTGATATTGTATGTGCCTCTACAACCGATGAGGAAGGAGGACTTGCACCAGCAACAAAAAAAATGAAGAATAAAAAAGAATGAAGCAATAACAACCACAACTGAATTGATGCAGCTGAGGAAACACTAGCACCAGTCGCCAATCCCGTGCAAGCCAACACGAATGATCTTCCTGTATTTATTTTTCCTTCTGTTGTGGATGATTGTACCAAGCTTAATCACCCATTTGCACAAAATATAACTCTTATGAATGAAAATTTTATTTTTGATGACACTCACATTCCATTTTCCGATGCACTGAAATCAGAAACAATAAAAATTGAAAACAACCATGTCTGATCCCAGCATTGTGGAGATATTGCAAAACATAATGCTAAAAATACAGTTGTTAAAAGCCATGGAATACATGCATGTGATGAAGATACAACAAAGCAACAAAATAGGATGCGAGAAACCAATCAAGCACATTCTGACCATGGTGACTGCCAATCATATCATCAATCTCCCAAGCAAGAAGAAGGACACATGAGAACCTCTCATTAGATGCAAGATGTTATACCAAGAGTTTGAATGAGCACTTCTTGATTGCAGATCATCTATCAATTTAATGCCTATGTCACTACTCAAAGAATTTTGGGTTAGGATTGCTGAAATCAATAAGAACGATTTTGTAATTCGAAGACACGTCAGTGAAGCGACTAAGGGACATTTTGGAGGATATCAATGTCACAATCGAAGGGATACAATTCCCAGAGGATTTCATTGTTTTATATATGGACACCTCAGCACCCTTACTCCATACCCCGATCATATCGGGACCATTGTTCCTTCATACAACTGAGGCAATAATTGACTACAACACTGGAAAGATCACCTTTCGTTCGAGCAACGATAAGGTCCTGATTGAAACAATCCAAGTACCAAAGCTTGTAGAGTTTGTGTCAGATGAGAGTGAGCATATGCAAAAAGAGACAAAAGACTGTGATTTTCAAGCATAAATTAGAGACACAACATTATTCTTGGACAATGTTGAAACCCAGGAATTCCTCTCCAAGGTGGGGTTCCTGCAAGGCACAGTCGAATTTTCCCCGGTCCTTGAGGATGAGGTCCTTGTCGATGAGATAACTATGCTATTTCAAAATAATCCATCCCTATTAGAGCAAGACGAATTCATTATCCATCTTTCGGAGGTCTTGTATTCTTAACCAGAGATAAACAATGTAGACAACATACAGTCGTTGACAAAGCTAACACTGACCACAGCTGTTGAAGTCACCACTAAGCCGATTCAGACCATGTTAGAGATAAAACAATTACCCTCATCGTATAAGTACGACTTCCTTGTGAGTGAGCAGAAGATGTTCTCAGTCATCATCAATTCTCAGCTGACCGAGGACCAGGAATCCCGATTCCTAGAGGTTCTAGAAAGAAATCACAAGTCTATAGGCTGGAATATTAGGAATCTCAATGGGATCACCCCTTCATTATGCCCGCATCACATCTACTTGGAAGAAGACAATAGACCTTCCCGTGAATTTCAGTGTCAGTTGTACCCTTACCTCCTAGAGTTCATAATGAAAGAAATCACGAGTGGTGCGATGCAGGTTTTGTCCATCCCATCGCAGACTGAAAATGGGTAAGCTCATTACATGTGGTCTTTAAGAAATATGATATCACTATTATAATGAACAAGAAAAGAGAGGAGATTTCGACCAAAGTACCAAATCTTGGCACGTATGTGTGGATTACCAACAACTGAACCTAGCCACTAAGAAGGATCGTTTCTTGTTGTCATTCATTAATCAAATAGTCGAAAGACTTGCTATAAAGGAATACTTATGCTTCTTGGATGGATACTCTGGATACTATCAGGATGCAATAACCCCTAAAGACCAAGAGAAGACCACCTTCACCTATTCATTTGGGACGTACGCCTTGAGACGGATGTTGTTAGATTGTGTAACACCCATACTATTTCAGATATGTATGTTGGCCATATTTGCTGACATGGTGGGCAGTTTTCTTGAGGTGTTCATTGATGATTTCTTGATCTACAGAGATAACTTTGATCAATGTCTAACATATCTAGACCGAGTACTTCAATGATGTTGTGAAGTGAATTTCGTGATCTCATGGGAAAGAATTCACTTTATGGTGACTGAGGGAATTGTATTGGGCCATGTCGTATCCAAGTGAGGCATGGAGGTCGACCCATCCAAGGTGAAAGTGATATCGAAACATGAGCCACCTACATGATCGAAGCAAGTTGGGTCATTTCTGAGGCACATTGATTTTTACCGAATATTCATCAAAGATTTTAGCAAGATTTCCAAACAGATGATAGAGCATCTAGGAAAAGATGCTGAAAGATATGATAGAGTGCTCCATGTCTTTGATCAGTTGAAAGGAATCATTACCCATGCTCCTATCCTACAACCACCAGATCGGTCTTTATCATTCGAGATCGTGACAGATGCTTCTAATTATGTTATTGGGGCTGTGTTGGGACAAAGATGAGATGTGTGGCCATTCGTGATTTATTATGCTAATAGAATACTAGATGAAACTCAGAAAAATTACACGGTCAGAGAGAAAGACCTGCTAGTAGTAGTGTTTGAGCTAGAAAAGTTCATGTCACATTTGCTTAGATCGAAAGTTATTGTCTACATTGACCATTCTGCCGTATTGTACCTACAAAGCAAGAAGGATGCTAAGTCATGTTTACTTCGCTGGATCCTTCTACTCCATGAGTTCGATTTGGAAATCTGAGATAAACATGTAGTCAAGAATGTTGTGGCAGATCACCTTTCCATAATCACCAAGATAGAGACTACTCATGAGAAGGACATCATCCTAATTACTGAAACCATCCCATACGAAGCGATATTATCAGTCACCTCACTCGCATGGTATGCTAATATTGCGAACTACCTTATCTCCAAGGAAGTTCCACAAGATTGGTCGAAGCTGAAAGTAAACAAGTTCATGTCCGAGATACATTTCTACCAATGGGCGGATCCATACTTGTTCAGAGAGGGTGCATATCATATCTGGAAAAGGTGCATTCTTGAGGAGGAGTACCCAAGTGTCCTGGAGCATTGCTATAAGTTGGAATCTAGCGGACACCATTCTAGAAAGCATACGGCAGTGAAAGTGCTTCAATGAGGCCTCTGGTGGCTGAGGCACCATTAGTTCCAGAGATACCATGCATCTCAAGTACATTCGGATATCAGATGTCTTTGATGCATGGATTATCGAGTTCATGGTCCCATTTCCAAACAGCCAGGGTTTTGAGTACATCTTTCTTATCGTGGATTATGTTAGTCGATGGGTTGAGGCTATCCCTACTCGAGATGCCGACAATCGTACTAGTTGTCAATTTCTCAAAGATAACATCATTTCACGGTTCGAGATTCCTAAGATTCTCATATCAAACGGAGGTAGCCACTTTATCAAAAAAGAAGTCAATAAACTTATGAAGTAATATGACATTGAACATCGTGTCACATCTCCTTACCACCCGGAGACTAATGGCTTGGTCTAATGTTCAAACATGGAGATGAAGATGATTTTATAGAAACTTGTGTGTTCTGGTAGAAACAACTGATCCCTATTGCTCAACTCAGTTCCATGGGTTTATCATACAACGTACAAGTCACCCTCCATATCTCCTAGTGTATGGCAAGCCATGCCACTTGCCCATAGAACTCATTCACAAATCATTGTTGGCAGTCAGTATATGCTATATGGATAGAGAAAAATCTGACAAGAATATAAATATTGACTTCAATAAACTATTAGAATTCCAAGACTATACATACGACAACAACCTTATGTATAAGCATATCCGAAGGAAGAATTTCAAGTTGAATCAGAAGGTATAGTTGTTTGATGCAAAGTTAAAGATGTTTCCAGGAAAGCTAAAAAGCAAATGGTGGACCATTCATTGTGACAACAGTAGCATCGTCATATCAGGCTTGTCATCTGACTCATAACCATTTGTGGTCAATGGGCAATTGTTAAAACTGTACGTAGAGCATGACACTTTCTTGTCCATTTTCGATTCGATTAATGTGGTATATCAATAAGAGCTCCCATAGAGGATCAAACACTTAAAAACCTAAAATATCATTTCTTTTTCTTCTTTTCATATTCTTTCATCTACCATTTTACCCAGTCATCCCTTTCATCACTGCTATACTCAGAATATGCTTCATCTTGAGTATGATAGGATAAGTGACTCGAGTGTTCATTCTTTGATCCCTCACATGTCTCTCAAATTGTTGATAATTCTGTCACTTAGGGAATCTTTACCCTAAATATAGGGGGAGGTAGACCGTGTTAGCCTTGTGAGCCCGAGGCGAATCATTTCTACAATAAATGTTATTGTAATATTTGATATATCAATACAAGTTAATGATTTATTTTCACTCTCTGTCTTAGATTAAATGAATGTATGCACTATAAGGTCCCTTAGTACAATTAGGGTTATGTGTCGTGGTCGTCTTAATGATCATACAACTGTTGATTCAATTGTTGAATCATAGAGGTTGGTGCTTGGATGAATATCTAAAGAGTTAGATTGAGGACTCATCAAGCACTGTCGAATGATTATTAAGAGATGATCCCCATCATGAGAAGGAGACGACAATCCGTCTCTAAAGGCTGATATCTGACCGGCCTCTTGATGCAGATCCTCTATATAGGAATAGAGATTCAGATGTGTCAAATAAGTTAGGTCAAACAGTTGATTTAATGAGATCAAGATAACCAAGACTTACGTCGTAAACTGTCACGATATAGGCATGCCTCCTCTGACTGGAGATAAATGTATTGATATGTCTGAGTATGTACATTTGGCAGACCGATAGGTTGATAGCCTAATCAAGGTCCATACACCGATGAGATGGTATGCATACAATGGCATATGTGTAATACAATCTCTCAAAGGGATCATACGTATTCACTTGTGAATTAGAAGACATGGGCTCACTCAGGAGGTATTGAAACCAATAAAATTCCATGAATAGTCATCTTACTTTAGAATCATGACAATAATTTGTAGGTATGATATATGATTTTGGAAAACATATGATTTATACCAACTCCTAATGACCGAATGAGAAACTTAGTGATAAAACCCTAAAGGTGACAGTGTAAAATTGAACGATATCTTCTGGTTTATTCCAAATCTTCCAATATGCAAGATGTACATGTATTAGAAAAAATCGAGAGTGATGTGATCATAAATGATTGTATAACCATGATGCTTCCATTCCTAGGGAGTGATGAAACATGTCTGGAATTTAGTAACTCCTCTCAGTAGAAAAATAATCTAACATTGACCTGAATGTGATTCGGATGCAATGAGAAGATTAGATCTATGACCTTGATTTAATCAAGCATCTATGAGAGGTCCTCGAGACCTGGATTTGAGATATGATCTCAATATCCAAGTCACAATATGTGGAGCATACAATTGCCATGTCCTTATCTCCAAGTATCTGTAGAGAAAGTAAATTATTCTTGAAAGAGTTCAAGAATAATTCCATTAATAAATATATGCAAGCATCGAGAAATGGATAACTAAATAAGATTTAACTATCATGAATAATATGAATTTGATTCATATTATTTAGATGCGTGAGAATGGTGATCCAATATAATTAAATGTGATTTATTTATCATGGATAAGAATAATGTGGATAGTATCATCCATATTAATCATATATATTATAATTATGATTTATAATATACAAGAGATAACCATTTGTAAATAGCATTTACAATTTAAATGATGATGTTAATTGGACTCACACTGGTCAATTAATTGAAAATGCAATTTACATCTTATTTTGGATTGTGAATATGATTCACAATTTTCCAATGACATGATTTATATTTCACAAAATAATTTGGAGTTATTTTTTTAAAATAATATACAATAAAATTTGTTGAATATAATGAAGGATAATATGAGATATAAGATCTCATATAATAGGAATGAGGAACCTCCCTTCCATAATAAGAGGGTGGACGACCACTCATGATTTTGTAGTCAAGGTGGTTGTCCCCCACTTAACTGGAATGAGGCTTGTCTCCTTCCTAATCCTTCGTGGACTATTGATTTGATTGACGTAATTTATATTGATCATTTATTCAGTATATACTTAATTTAATTAATTGTTGTTGTGTTTTTACAATAAAATCATGGCCATTGAAAGAAATACAAATCAATCTCAACCATTAGATTTGTGTTGTCCATAGATTGAGATCCATGGACTCCTAAAATATTATAAATGAAGAGGCAACCCTATCTCTTCTTTTACATCATAGAATTCACAAGCTCTCTCTCTCTCATCATATACTACCCCCTCTCTCTCTAAGTGGTCGTCCACTTTATGACCTAGAGAGGATCACCGTCATTGCCACACCGTCGTACTGCTGCTTCGACCGATCGTGGATATTCATCTTCCTCGATGCTTCTAGAATGTGAATAAGACCTTGGATTTCATGAGATGAAATTAAGAGATATGTCTCTTGGATTCATATCTTTGATTGCGAGAAGGACACATCTCATCAACGCGCTCGCAAACGTCTCCTCCATCGGGTCAGACTTGAGATAGGTGGTCTCTTCATTTAGATGCTTCGATTGCAACCACGCTTCAAGAGGTATTCCTATATCTTCTATGTGGTTTAGATGAAATCATTCGAGAAGTGTTCTCGGATAATGTGGTTTCATCGCTTTAAAAGTTTTAAAATTTTGCTGCCCTAGCAACTAGTATGACTAGTCACTCTCGATCGCATATGATGCGATCTTTACACTTCCGTAAACCGCTTAAGGTTTTTTTCTCAAAACCTTCATGTTGTATCAGAACCTTGGTCAAGGTATTGGAAGAAAACCCTAAGTGAGCAAGGTTTGTGTTTCAGATGTGTGGGACTCATTGTTTTTGCATTGGATGCAAGATTCAAATTGATTTTTCGCTAAAATAAAAATCTACTGTTTGTGCACTATTTGGGCTTGTTTTTTGTTATTAAAATATAATTAAAATGTCTAAATATGTCCCCAAAATAATAACCAATTATTGGTACCGAAAGTGCATGAATAAGATTCGGAGAGATCCTGCCACAAAATTATTTTCGCATGTTTTTACAGATCTGTAAGAAAATTATTTTTACTTATTGTTTTTCCATCATGAAACATGAAATAAATACTGGATTAAGTAGAGAATCAAACTAGCAAACCACTCAAATTATTTCTTATGATTTTAATTCCGTTTTCCCGAGATATTCCATATTTAGTGGATATGGGTAAGATGATGATTGTATCATCAAATCTCTTTGCTTATTGTGTTTATAATTTAATGGAAATTATGGAATTTATGAGTTTTCCTTGATTAGTTACGATACCTAATGATTATGAAAATAATTATTTAAACATCATTGTCCATTGAATGTTTCATGAAAATCCTAGTTTATCCTACAATAGTTGTAAGACAATCTCTACATGCAAAACATGGTTGCTTGATATGCTAAAAAAATTTAGGATCTCAAAATTATTTTAAGATGACTAATATTTCTGAGTGATTATTATAAAGTATTATGCTGATCATCAAAGTTGATCGTTAAAACTGCAAGTACACTTTATTTTGTATTGTTATCAACCGGAATGGTGAAGGTGTCTAGATTGGGTATGTTGGCCTGGTTTACTAATTAGCACCTTGCACGTCAAGGAAATGCTCCCTCCCAGCATCACTTGAGTGTACTGACTAGATCCGTCTTTGATGAAAGAATAATACAAGTAAGTCAAGTTGTACTTGATGAATCCACGTTTCATCATCTTTATTCTATCATTTTGGCCTTAAAAACCCTAGTAAACGCGTGTAAATAGGCGTAACTCATGCATTTTAGCATTCATGCATATGTGTGTAAATATTGTATAAAATGCGGTTTTTAAAGCCAAAATTATAGAATAAAGAAAAGAAAAGGAATAAAATATTGTAAATATTTTATGACCCGAAACCCCGAGACCTAGGCATCTTGATGAATAGGTCGACAAGGAATAAAGTAGGGGGAGATAAGGTCAAAAACACAGTCCAAATACCTATACATTCTATTCATTTCTTATCCAGTTTGGGACCTATTTTTGGTTCCACTTTTTATACATCAAATAAAGAAACTTTGTACATGAAAGTTGTAGATAAATTTATAAAGAAAAATACAAAATTGATTTCACAGAAAAATAATGTACAAATAAAAAGTTATGGTCTGAATAAGAATCCAGAATCCCAACTTCCCAGACCCGTATCTCACAAACGACAACTCCAAATGCAGCATACTCACCTTTAATTGTATATAGAAGAAAATAAGCTAATTAATGGCGGTGGTTTCGCATTTGACGGAGCTACGGTTTGAAAGTTGAGTTTTGGACCCCCGTTGTATAGCTATACTGATTAAAATATTCAATTTATTCTTTATTAATTATTTATTCATTTTTATATTTTTATAATGTTGTAAATATTACTTATAATAATTGTGAATATTAAAATCAAAATAAAAACATCATTAAAACTCAAATAAAAATACTTGTATATATTTGATACATAGGTATTATACATACACTTATACCTATATAAAATACACTTCTATTTTATTAAATATACAAAATATATCAATAAAATAAAATAAAAATATATTTATGTATATAAAAGTATTTTATAATTCTATAAAATAAGAAATAAAAATAATAAAATTAAAATCACAAAATAAAAATAAAAGAATAAAATATGTAGATAATATACCTATATAGCGGTATAATAGCAACTTGTAAAAATACATCTCATAAAAATAAGTAAAAATCACTATAAAATGATTTATAAAAAAATAAACACTTTTTATTTTTTAATCAAAAATTAATAAAATCGTTTACTATTTTTAAATGATTTTACAAAAAAATTTTCAGGCTTTTTCCTGGTTGGTCCACGTGGACCAACCAGGAGGGCTGGAGAGTTGACCTGGGTCAACTCTCTGACCCAATGCCTGCTGCCTGTCAGAATGACTTTTCTCTCGTTTTTGACGATTTTTGGAGGCCGATTCTTTCACCGTTTGAGGTCGGTCTCTTCACGAGATATGTAGCCTTATGAATGATCATCCACGCCCACCTATTGGCTTGGCGATTCGATCAAAGATTCGCCCGTGACACGCCCTTGAACATCGCGCCAGAGCCATGTTTCAAAATAACCCCTCCACCTCCATTTTCGACTTGAACCCTCTTTGACCACTGTTCTCCCTCTCTTTGGCGAGCTCTGGACGGGGGCTTGTGACAGGAGACCCTCCAGCTCCCTCTTGGCGTGATTAGTCGGCCTTAGAGCGGTCTCCATCCTCCATCTCCAGCCACCGCCGTGAGGTACCACCTTGGGTTTTTAACCCTCGAGGTCCATGTTATCTTCTGTTTTTCTTCGTTTTCATTTGAGTTTTCTCTTCCCCGTTGTCGAAGGATTGTTTCCCAGCTGTCGTTTTGTTATTTGATCCACCGACGCACCATCTTCCCCACTCGCCGGAGCGTGATTTCGGCGAGGCCATTTTCGACACCTCCCACCGTCTTCCACTGCTAGGTGATGCGCGACAACTTGCCCGCGCATCCCTTAACTTTATCTTGCAGGATTAGCGCTTCTAACGGCGCCTGGAGGCGATTTTGAAGGACGTCGGACCGGCCTGGGCTCTCTCTCTCTCTTCCGCAACGCCGTGGGGGAGCTCAGGTGGAGTCCGCCCATTTTGCCACCTCCAGCATCTAAGGAGGACTTGCAGGAGACTCGGGGACAACTTTTAAGCGTTTCTGGGCAACGGAGGAGCGAGATCGGCCCTGGGAAAACTCGCCGACCCGCGAGTTCTTCCAGTTCGTCGAAGGGTCTTCTCCACCGTCGGATTTTGAAGGTTCTTCCAGGTCTACAGTTGCCCTCGGATCACCGCTGACATCAGCCGTTGGATCGGCTGGTGGGATCTAATCGGGGCCACTAGTGCGAAGGGGTATCGGAGCACCCGGGATCGCCACGTGTATAAGTGAGCATTCATCCACCGTCGATGCCCGCCTATAGCTTGGGTATTTTGCATAACCACCCAGGCTAGTTTTGTATTTAATTAATAACATTCAAAGTCTCATCTGCCATGTTATAACTTTGTGAATTTTGCTAAAAACCCCTCGATGTTCTGGATTTTGCAATTCGGTCCTTGCCAGCGCACCTCACGTGGGTTATCATGTGAGGTGGGCATTTTGTAGCATAGGTCCCCTATTTTTGGGTATTAGCTTTTAATCTGTAAACATTTCATTTCAGTTATAACGTTTCTGGACTTATTACTTGGTAGCCCTCAGACTTCTGTGTTATTACATAAACCCCCTCGCAGGCGCGCATGCTCTAGCACGTGCCCTTAGAGATTTTGCGAATAGAACCTTGGTGTTTTCACTATTGGTATTTGTCTCTATAAGGTTGTTATTCTGTTATAAAGTTTTGAGGAAATTTGCATGCAGGTCCTCAGATTTTCTTAATATTACAAAAACGCCCCTGCGAATATGGTTTTTCTTTTTGTTGCTTGTATTTTATGCATGCGTCTATAAAACCCCAAAAAATCCCCAAAATTCAGTTTAAGTCTCTGTTGCATCATAGATTAACGCCATATTTTTATTTTTCATAATTATTGCATTTTTATATTTATTAAAAATCAAAAACATCTATTTTGTGCACTGTCTAGCTTATAAAATACCTAAAAAAATATAAAAACTCTCCAGAAAAATCCCAACAAAATATATATTGTCTACTTTAGTTTGTTTTAACTCCAGACCAAAAATCATTAAAAAATACAAAACCAAACCCCTAAAAATTGCAAAACTCTAAAAACCTCTATAAAAATATTAAAAATTCTAAAAAACTCCTAAAAATATAAACTTTGTCTCTAATTTTTCTTTGTTTCATTGTCTTTAAGTGAAAATTAAAGTGGAGAATTTTTGCTACTATTTTCTATTTTATTTCCCCATTTTAGTTTCAGCCTTGCATTTTATTCACTGTTTTGCTTTATTTTGCTAATTAAAAATACCAAAAACATTCTAAAAATTACTCAAAAATCACAAAAACAGTAAAAAATCCTAAAAATTTCAAAAACATCTTATTTCTGAATTTTTGGTTATTTTTGCACATTTTTATAAATACTTTAGCTTGTCTTTTATTACATTGTCCTTATTTTCCAATATTGAAAAAGAAAATAAAAAAAGTATAAATATAAAAAAAGAAAATATAAAATCAGTAAATTAAAAATCAAAATACAAAATTATAAAATTAAAAATTAAATAAAAAAATATAAAAATTAAAAACCCACAAAAAATTAGCATAATAGACACTTGATCACATACACACACATTTTGGTGCCTTAGTACCCCGTTCTACCTGTCTGCTCCCTGTGTTCGACCTCTACAATACTTGCACCTATACACATCTTGTTGTAGAGTTATAATAAATTTTAACTCCGCACATTTACTTTCATTGCTCGATATATTTGTCGTGGGTTAATTGTTGTTTTAATCCGGATTTTCGAGCGGTCACCGCATCGACTGTTGATCCGCCTTGTGGATCAATACGATCGCTTGACTTTTTGGGTTAAACAGTACTATAATTCTTAAAATACATAATATTATGTCCTTGTGAGGGTATATAGAATATAGTAATATCAAGCAAACCCTAACTGTTTGTTGGTTGATTGAATTAGATTGATAATTAATTTAATATGGCTAAATTAATTAGATCCAATTAAAATAAATACTCTATTATGAATAGAGTTGTATTTTCCTTAGAAGAATTAATTGTGTGAATACGATTCATAATAATTAATTAGAATATGAACATGATATGGAGAATCACGTAAGTGACTTCATGGTCTTCCGTCAAGGCAAAGGGTTCCATCACCATGGATTGTATGTAGGAGAGGGATGTCCGAAGTGACAACTTCTACAAGCACACATGGATCAGACTCTTTGCTTCTCGAAAGGGTGAGATCATACGCGTAGTGACCCCAATACCAGTTCCTCATATTATCAGGGAGATATTGGATTGCGCATAGCGAGTTCTAATCATGTTGACAGTTGGTTAAATTAACAACAGGTCAACATCTCCTTAGGGATGGTGGGCCCGTGTGCTAAAGACTGAATTGGGAAATAAGTTGGACTTGCAAGGTGGAATATGTTCCTGCTTCTTTTTATTCTAGTTAGAACTTCTCATATTATTGGGATGTAACAAAGGTCAAAGGGAGATCCTAGTTCTTACTAGAGATATAGTTGTAAGTATATCTCTTACTTTGAAAGTGATTAAGGGAATGAACATTAAGAGTTGAAAAGGCAAGACTAATTTGACTAAAAATCCTTAATAAAAAATTTGGGTATTGAATATATAAATTATTTATACATCTAATATAGTGCTACCTAATTTCAGACAATGAAGTCTACGAACCCACTCAGTAGGCTCCTAGAGGTCAACCAGTTATCCGACTCAAATTACTCGGATTGGATCTGTAATCTGGATCTTGTTCTATATACGGATCACATTTCTTATGTGTTATTCAAGAACAAGCACACAAACCCTAAGACATCGAAAGAAATCAAGTACAATGAAAAATATGATGAAGATCATTCATTGTTCAGATGTTATATTCTGGGATCTCACTCCAATGTGCTTCAGAAGCAACATGTGGAGATGGATAATTGCCAGGATATAATGCAAAATCTGAAAGAGATATTCGGTGATGTAAACCCTACACATCATTATAATGACATGAAGAACTAATTCCTTGCAAAATGCAAGAAGAGACTTCAGTCCAAGAGAATGTGATCAAAATGTTTGGTTACCTCTCCAAGCTGGAGACTCTCGGGGCTGAGATGGACGTAGACACGTAGTATGACTTCATTATGTTATCTCTCCATAACTCTTTCACCAATTATGTGGTATCTTACCACATGAATAAATTGACACTATCTAACGCTGAACTCATTGCTTCATTAAAATCTGCAGAAGACGTAATGAAGAAAGAGAATCCCCGTGGCAGTGCAATGGCTGCACATATTAAAGGGAAGCGTGATCGAAAGAAAGGGTCTTGAAAGGGTCTGGCCCAGAAGAAGAAGAAGAAGAGTCAAGGTGTTGGCTCATCTTCTAGTTCTTCCACACTGATGGCATCGAAGAAGACCGATGTTTGTCATCACTGCAAGAAGTCGGGGCATTGGAACTGTAACTACCTAGAGTACATTAAATCTACAGAGGAAGGTAAAGTCTCAACTAGTGTGAATTCTCCTTTCATCACAGAAACTAATTTTCTTGTAGGACGAGAAGGTAGTTGTATCATTGAATCTGGTGTTTCTACTCATGTATGTAATTTGTTGTATCTATTTTAGGAAACTAGGAATCTTGATGAAGGGGAGATAGTCATACAGATGGGATCTGATGCAACTATTGCAGCAGTCGCCGTCAAGACGTGCATACTATCATTATCTAGTGGGAGAGTCCTAGTACTTAAAGAATGTATTTATGTTCCAGATGTTATAAGGAACTTAATATCTGTATCTAAGTTAGTTAGAAATGGATATTCATTTCTGTTATGTAATAAACTTGTCATAAGTTATTATGATAAATATATTATGGATGGTATTCTAACTTCTAGTGGACTCTATGAATTGTGCATTGATGAAATTGTCATGATCGTTACTACGACTAATAAAAACCTAAAAAGAAAGAGAGAGTATGGAAGTCATTCTAACATTATTTGGCATCGAAGGTTTGGTCATTTATCTGTTGATAGGATCGGTATATTGATAAAGGATGGACCCTTAGATTTTCTACATGTCCAAACTTTACCTACTTGTGAACATTGTCTTCAAGGTAAAATGACTAGGACGCCTTTTCGTAACATGGTTACAAGATGCAAAGGTATTCTTAACCTAATACATATTGATATATGTGGTCCCTTCAGTATCGTGACTCAAAATGGATATTAATATTATTGATGTCTTCATTATGACCATTCGTGATATAGGTTTATTTTCCTAATATGTCATAAATCAGAAATCTTTGAAAAGTTCAAAGAGTTCATGTCTTTGGTTGAGAATCAAATCGATAGGAAGATTAAACAGATTCGATATGATTGAGGTGGTGAGTACCTCCCAAATGAATTTAAGGAATCCCTCAAAGAGAGAGGGATTGTCTCCAATCTCACTCCTCCTAGAACTCCCCAACTTAATGATGTTGTTGAAAGATGCAACATGATCATAATTGACATGGTCTATTCAATGATGAGTAAAGCACATTTACCACTTAGCTTATGGGGATATGCAGTAGAGACTGCTATATATCCTGAATAATATTTTCTAGCAAATATGTACCTAAAACTTCTCATGATATTTAGTATGGAACCAAACCCAGTGTTAGATACTTGAGGATTCGTTGTTGCTTGGTCCGTGCGAAGAACATGGATGCAAGTAAGCTAGAATCTCACACTCGAGAATTCCACTTCATTGCGTATGTAAAGGATGGTATTGGATACCAACTTTATGACCCTGAGACTCAGAAGGTATTCATCGTTAGAGATGCAAAATTTCTAGAGGATGACTTCCTTAAGAGTCAAGATTTAAAAGATTTCATCTCTAAGGATATGATTCTTAAAGGGTGACTTTCTTGAGAATCAAGATGAAAATGAAGTAAAGGAACTCATTGAATCTTGAGAAGATAATGAGCCTCCTAATATTGAAAACTAAAAGGACAATTAAAGATGAAACACTCATACCTCTTCAAATTAGTTTGAGGGTTGTGAGACCACCTAAAGGGTATGCATTTCATGTGTGAATTAAGTCTGACAATGATCTGACTTCTTATGATCAAGCTTCTAAGGATCATGACATGGAGAGATGGATGTTAGCAATAAACTCTAAAGTAGACTCCATACTCAAGTGTTGTATATGGACCCTCGAGGATCCACCTATAAGGGTAAAACATACTAGGAATAAATGGATCTTCAAGAGAAAGAGGGAAACTAATGAGAAGGTAGAGACCTTCTGAGCACGGCTCATATCCATAATATACACATGAAGAGAAGGCATTGCCTGCGATGAGACTTGCTCTTCAGTGACCATGCCTAAATCGATTAGAATATTGCTAACTATATCTACATAACTTGACTATGACATCTAAATGATGGAAGTCAATATTGCATTCCCTATGAATACCTCACCGAGGACATTCATATGAAGTAGCCTCAGTGCTTCATATTTGAGGAAGGCAAGATTGAAGCTAAAGGAACTCCATATATGAACTCACGAATAAGCTTCTTGTAGTTGGAACACTAGATTTGATGAAACTATAATTGTTATGATTTCAGATAGAATCTTGATGAACCATGTGAAGCTTAGTTGAGTGCCATTATTTTCATTGTGCTAATTGTAGATAAAAATACTAATCATTTGGAATGATATAAGGATGAGAATAAGTGTTATGTGATCTAGTTATTCCATGCCTTGAGATAATAGATCTTAAGGATACCTCTTAGATCTTAGTTCTAAAGTTGTTCAGAAGCAAAAGAGGACATTGGGACTGTCACATTATTTGTACACCTTGTACATGTTCCATATTTTGGGAAAATCCCAAGAAAGGCTTCCTTCCCTTAAGATATAGTACTGACCAATTGATGAGATCTGGATCTTCTGGAGGTTTCTGTCGATGCGGAATGGTCCAAGGAATCTATAGAGCCTTTTAGTATGAAGATTGGTGCCCGGAGTCATGTGGAATTGGAGATCGAAGTTCAGCCTCTCGGATGTTCTTCATGTTCTTGCTGATGCTCCAAATGCCGCCGGATCAGGAGGTCTCTCCAGTTCTAATCTCCGCCCTTGGATCAAGACCGAAGTGACGTGCAACCTCAACCGTCCTATGCGCTTTAACGAAGATTCCCAACCATAGGATGCCCACAAAATAGCGGTAGTTTGCACCGCACCCCCTCCATTTTCTTTATTTTATTTTAGTACTTAAATATTCATCTGGAGTGTGAATAGTTTTATAAAATTTGCATATACCCCATGCTTTTGTGTATTTACCCACAGGTCCACGCCAGCTCAACTTATGTGGCTTGCCACGCGAGTTGGGTATTTTGCAGGCAAGCCTTGTGTATTTATTTTTAGTACATAAAGTTGTATATTCAGTTTTATATTTTGTGGAAAATTTGTTAATAGGACCTAAAACTTTTGCATATTTGCATTTATGCCCCTCCATGGTGGATACATTTTATATATTCGTAGTTAAATTGCACATGTATCCCTGGATTTTGGTTTAGGGTTCGTAAATGCATGTTTACTTTGTATTTTTTACAAACAAGTCTCTACTGGTACATGTATTGTTGTGTATCTTTTCATTGACTAAAAATAGGCTTTATTTGTATTTGCTTTTGCAAAAAAATATGAATATGCCTAGGATGCCATACTTTCACGTAGTGATTTTTATTTTGCATTTTAGGCATTTATCAATTTATTAAATTCAAACGGTGAGCATTAATTCCTTGTTTACCTTTGAAAATGCCAAAAAAATATCAAGAGGCCTTTAAAAATTCCAAAAAAATATATTTGCTTATTATTATCTATATTGACTCCAAACCAAAAATCCCAAAAAAGAAAAAAAAGAAAATACATTAAATTAAAAAGCTCCAAAATATTTTATAAAAATATAAAAAATACCCAAAAATCCTAAAAGTTATTATTCTATTCTGAAAATTTCTTTTTATATATATTATTAATTAAAAATAGTTTTGGAAAATTTTGACTTTATTTTCTATTTTAAAATTCCAAAAGAAGTCGGCCTATTTATTTGATCCCTATTTTGGAGTATTTTTTACTTTAAAAATACATAAAAAATACAAAAATTCTAGAAAAAGCATAAAATTATCAGAAAAAGTTAAAAAGCTTAATAAAATTTCCTGGATTTTTGGACTATTTATAGATATATACCATCTATTATATATATGTATACATATATATTACCTATAAACTTATATTATGTGATAATATACTCTATATTAATATATCTTTATCTTATTTCCAAAAACCATAAAGAAAATAAAACCTAATATATATAATCTATAGATTTTGTTTCTATTTGATTATCTCTTTCTCTCTTATATCCCTACCTATATGTATGTGTGTGTGTGTATATTAATATGTCTTATTATTATTATTAAATTACCTATAGATATTCACTATTAACTTATTATTAAAATAATAATAATAAAATAAAACCAAAAACCCACATAAAAAAGGCTCAAGAACAAGTATGTACATAACTCAATCATAGGCTACCTAGTTTGCTCTATGTGGTTCAAACTCTACATGCTTACATGCTATACATTTTTATTTGCAGAGTATAATAAATTGTGCCTCACATTTTTGGCTATTCAGTCCTTATTTTTACATGTGGGTACTTGTTGATTGAATCAAGGATTTCTTGTGGGTCTCCTTAGCGATAGAGGCATCTTCGCCTTCCGTGAGGATCATTTTTAGACCCACAAGAAACTTCCTCATAATCAGTGACCTGGGCCAATGCCTACTCAGTGAGCTGCTGCCGGATCATCTGAATGAAGGCAAAAAGCTGACCATTCATGACATTCTAGTCTGGCTGACCCTACTCTGACTACAAAGGATGTTGGTGTCCCTTCCCTTTTCCAGTTGCAAGCATCTCTGTATCTTTCTTTGAATCTAAATATGAGATTCTAGCTCCAGATCAGGGCTCGTGATCGGCATATGGAATGGTGCTCCGAGCAGTTTGAATAGAAGCACTAGATGCATAGAATCGTTTTGTGTTGAGGTCAACACAAAATTTCATTAAGGATGGTGATGTGTAAGGAGTGAAATCAATTTCCATCCAAAATGGACAGATTTTGAGACAAGAGTGATCTCAGATTATTAAAAAAAGGCAGGGAGTCTAGAGATCGATTCACGGAGTCCGAACCTGGTTTTCGGGAATCGCTCCCAATTATTGGAGAAGGCGAGCGCATGGAATCAATGTTGGTGTCGGCGGAGTCCCGACTAGGCCATTCATGAGTTGCCATCTCGAAGGTGAAGAGGGGGATAGAGAATGGATGAAAGATACGGTTTCTAACAAGGAATAAATGGAGTGGAAAACAATAGAAGGCTCGAAGTAAGCGAGGGTCAAATGAAGAATAAAATAGAGGAAAATGAAAATGCACACAATGTGCGAGATTGGTCTTTGAACTTAACCAAAATCAATTAAATACCAAATAATTGTGGGTTCACCAACTCAATACACATGAAATCGTAAGAGTTCGAGTATTTTTATGTTTTCAATTTTATTTTTATTTTGCAGGTAATATCTTATAACAAGTCCTTATGAGCGTTATCCCTATAGGAGTGTGTGTACTGCTAGGAAAGCTCCCCGTACTTCTTCCACCTCCTTTGTAACATGTGATCTGTGTACTTTGATGTCCTTGATATCGTGCCTGGGCGACTACTCAACCAAAGAAACAGAGAAACGAAGCCAATAGACGAAACTAATACGTCCCTCGCAAGCAAGGTACTCGATCGCAGGACAATGAGACAGACACCCCCGTGAGGGCTTGACCTATGCTTAATACTTCGGACCAAGTATGATGTTCCACACAAGGCGGGAACACCATTTTCTACAAGGACCTACTCGCCCACGTACGATAGAAGTGCCAATACTTCACCAACCCAGGTGATAATCAAGGCTGCTATAGATTGAGTTTTGGGCTCTAGTCCTTAGGGGTCAGTCTGGAAGGTACCTGTAAATAATGAGGGCTTTATGAATCCAAAACAATGATGTTCATTACGATTTTTATTGAGGTCAAAGTTTTATTAGTAGTCCCATTATTTTAATTTTTATTTTTTTTATGTTTTTTGAGTATTTTTCAGAGCAAGCCACCTAATAATTTTTTGGTATTTTCTTTAAATTCTAATACGTTCAAAAAAAGAGGAAGAAGGCAGAAAAGCAATGCAAGTGGATATGAGGGTGGAAATATCACTCTAGTATCAAATGATGCATGCGAAGTTATAATTACTTACAATGCTTTCCAGCTCTCTCCATGCGAGATGAAAGGTAGAATTGAAATATTTACACTATATGGAGATATGCAAAATGCTGAAAGCTCCCTAAACAAGAATGTCTATTTATCGTTAAGAACCAGATGTTGAATACCTAGAAATGAAACCTAAGGGCCCGATCTTGGAGACTCCTCGGTGCCCACCACAATGGAATCCTCAAGCAATGTGTGGAGTCTCTCACGACACGTGGTCTCAAATCTAAATAATCAACAATTAATTTTAACTAATTCCAAATGTAAAAGACTAGAGGCACATGCTTCTATTAGGTGTTTGAACCTAATTTACTGAGTTAAGCAAATCCTAATGTCTAAGGGCTCAATCACGAAACACATAAAACAAAGACAAAAAGCTCAAAATGCGTGAAACAAAATAAAATAAAAGCGATAAAAAACGAAAAACTATGACGAGGCCTCAGGTGAACAGACACCCGGGCACTGGACCTCACCAAATGTGGACGTGTTCAAATTAATTACAAATTAATTATGCAAAAATATAATCTCTCTCCCTCTCTCTCACACACAAAAATGAAAATAAAGACTAAGCCGGGTTGCTCTTCTCCTTCTTCCTCTATTCCTTTCTCCTACTCTCTCCTGGTTGGTTCATAAGAGAAGGCCAACCTTTGGATACTTCCATTTCCATGATCATTTCTGTTCCTCTCTCCTGCTCTCTCCTGGAGCTTAGAAATGTGCTGAAGGAGCTTGTTTACTTCCATTTCCATGACCATTTCTGTTTCTAATATTTGGACATTGAAATTATATTTGAAATTAGATTCAAATGAATTGTGATTTAATCTAATTAAAGCACAAATCATCTAGCTCAATGGAGCCACTGAAATCCACCATGTTTCTTCACTCCCTCAGAATGGAAATGTCATGGTAGATGATGCATTACAACATATGCAACCCTGAGTATTCCCAATACCCATTCATCCTTTATACTGGAAGACTTTGCTAAATCCGAAGTTCAAATCTCGATTTAATTATCTTCTTCAGAATATATCAATAGATTTCTCATTTGATAACTGAACGATAATATTAATCATATACTTTCCAAAAGGATATACTAATATCTCGAATTCGTGTCTTATTTCATAAACAAAACGATCAAGCATGGAATTTATTTTGACCTCAAAATAACTCACGAGCTCTGTCTCTCGATTCATCAACTATGAACCTATATGATTCCTTCGAAGATGATACATCTCATACGACTTCATATGCACACCAATGCACCTGTATATGGACCTTTGCTAGGTCACCAACCTATTGGTTTGTCAAATGTGCATACTCAAGTATATAGATTCATATTTGTCTCAAGTCAAAGAATATGTGCCTGATCGTGACAGTTACGATCCATGTCTTATTTTACCTCGAACTCATTAAGTCAACTCTTCGACTTGATTCTTCCAACATTTCCGAATCTCTATTCCTATGCATAGGATTTGCATCATGAAGTCGGTTGCAAACCAGTCTTTAGAGAAAGATTGCCATCTCTTTCTCAGACTAGAGATCTTTATTGAATGTCACATGTTTGAAGTCAACGGTGTCCTTCCAGCTACATGTTATTCAATATCGTCATGGTACATACGCATAATTGTACAAAGGGACCTTAATAGTAAAGTGCATTCACATTCATTCATTTCATTTCAGATGAACATGGTAAAACAATAACTTTTATTGCATTAATGGGTCGTCAAGAGATTACAAGTCTAACAGTTTGTAGGTAGTCAACTGCTTCCCAGTGATGATATCTTGCATATATAAATTTCGACAAAAAATTTCATGCAATCTAAAAGCACATTCTTCTCTTTTGTATTTTTTTTTCAAACATTACGTATTTCTTGTAAAAGTAAGGGTTAAAAAAATTGATACAAGGTGCAGTTGAGCATTAAATCTTCCTATGGTTTTAGAGACAATACCATCTGTGAAAGACATAAAATTATTCTACACCATTGAAAGATTTGCTATCTCATGATTGGTATCTTCTAGGCCACCATATATTAAGCTCATGGATGACTTGCGATCCATGTCATACACACACTGTAACTAATAAGAGAACTAGTGATGTGAACATGCAAGTGTAATTTGGTTCCACAATATAGGGCTAAAGAATATTATTGATGCTTCCCTCCTTTTCTTGTCCTTGGCCATCTGCCATCTCTTGGATTCAGCCGATGAAAAAATCAACCTAAATTTATCTTCTTTCTCAGGATGATTTATAATTTAAGAAATATTTTTGCAAATCTAGTTTATCCATGTATGGAAAAGTTTCTTTTCTTTGTAAATGCCAAAGAAGTTCAAGAATCCAACCACATATTAAAAGTTGTCAGATTATTTAATCTAACCATGAGCATGCACAGCATTCCATTTGGGTGCATTAGGTGCCGAAATGATATACGGGTGGGCGAATATCCAATAGGTCCAAAATGGGAGGAAATGATAAGTTGTAGAGGCATCTCTAAATACTTCTTTAAGAGAACCAAAACTTAAAATCCATTTAATCTTCCATATCAAGCTCATATGTCTATTTTCTAAAGGGAAAAAACACAGTCGTCAGATTGGAGATATATGATCTTTTTAATAAGTTAGCAGGAAGAACTAACACAAATAATTGCACAGGTACCTCTTTAAATATCCATATGCCCATGCACGCTCCGCTTCATTTGCACGACAACAACGCTTTTAAATGATATATATGTGAAAACCTCGACTCCTTTTGGGTTTACCAAATCCGAATATCAAGGTTAAACATAGCCCAACATGATTCCGGATCCTGACCGTAAATAGACTCAAGCAAGTCGTGGGTGAGCATCCGAAATCTTCCGCACCCTCAAAGCCGAATGAATGAGCCACTGAAACCCTTTATTTAAGATAGGAAAAAAAAAATACAAGGCTCCTCCCAGCTATAGGTAGCCGATGATGATGTCAAAGCAGATCTTTTCCATCCGATCTTCGAAACATATGATGTAAACCATCTGCTGGAGGAGGACGAAGAGAAAATCCATCGTCAGATCGGGAGAAGGAAACGGCCCGCTCGCGCGAGTTGCTCTGCTTCTCTCTCTCTGCCTTATCTTGGAAGTAAATCGATTTCAAACCGAAGGGAGATGGGGAAGAATCAGACCTACAAGGCCATGCAACGGGCGAGGTTGGGCTCGAGCTCCGCCGGTCCCGACGAGGTCGATGATGGAATGGTTCGTACCCTTTCATACTCCTCGGCCCCAATCATTCTCATGTACCGTTTTTTAGGTCGACTTATGTTGAATTAGCTCGGAACTCCACGCCAGGCTTCTTGATTTACACAAAGATGGTATCGGGGATCAGTACTCTAGGGCGTGTTTTGAAGTGAATTCGGAGAACGGGGCTTTCAGAATGGAAGTATATTGCTATAAGGGTATAGTATTTAGGAGAAAGTAGATGGTCTCAGTATTATTTGATGGTTATTATTTATGAGAGGGAGAGTATGCCTGACACCTCTTGTTTATCATCCAACTTTCAATCCGATACACAAGCTTCCCTTGTCGAACAGCTTCACGCACTCTCGCCTGGTGGGCTTGATGTTTCCGAGATAGCCAGGGTTTTTCACGAGGCAACCATGGGTGGTGAGAAGGAGGACGCATATCCACGACGAAGGGTATAGCGAATTAGAATAATAGCGGATAACAACCTATTCTCGTAGTAATATCATAGCATGGAATTTCATTATCGAAACCACTCAGTCAGGTGATGTAGCGGTTTTGCTCCGCGCATGCCACGATAAAGGCAAACTAAGATGACAAGTCACGTGAGAGACCCAAGGATAGTGACATCCACACACATTCCTAAGTGAACTCAATTGTTGTATTCAATTTATCACCATGCACGGAGAGCACACGATGGTGAGATACAAATGGATTTTGAGGTGAGTGCTTGTGGGGGGTGCTAGTGGTTTGTTTAGGGATGATATGGACTAGGGGCGAGCTCTATGTGCAAGGCACATCTTTATTAAGATATATGAGGAGCAATATATGTGGTGGGGTTTTGTAGCAAGTGAGCAAAGTGTGAGGCACATGGCTTTATAGTAATGATGAGGCGTGGGGGTTGGGAACTTTGGAGATCTTATTGTGGGTGAGGTGCTTTGGCAGAGTGTTAGTGATTCTTAGGTGCAAGCAAATTATGGTATGGCTAATAGAATAGCAATTCGGATCCTTGCTTTGATTCTGTGAAGGAAAAAAGAGGCAGTTTCAACCATGGTGCAAAATATCAGCGAAATGTATCGATATTCGGTATTGACGACTTTACGATATCGAAAGGAGGGTTGATGCCCTTTTCTCTGTTGTTGGAGATGCTGTCACCATGTCAGCGATATATCATCATTTCTCTTCAATTTTAAAGAAAATGTGTCAGCCTCCCCAAAGCTCTAGACTTGTTGATGAGACAGCGAGATCCTCTATAGATGGTAGGGTTCACCCCCTAAAATTCGAGGTTGCACAATAAGCTCTATAAAATGTGTCTAATTGAACAGACGGGTTGTGATTTAAGGTTCCTCAAGATTCTCAAAACAAGTTCATGACATATGTAGTTAATATAGTATATAGTATGCATGTCTTTATTGTAGGTTTTTTATTTTCTATTTGTTATTTCGACTTATTTGAGTTTGAGTAGTATTTGTTATTTTGATTTATTTTGCATTTGACACGACTAAACTTCTTATTGCATCCTTTTCTTAGTATTTGCATATCAGTGTGTACAGTGTTTATGATGACAATACTACTAGAAAACTTGTATCTGGACCTCTAACTTAGCAAGCAAGTGTGTACTTCTATCTTATTTACTGATTAAAACATATTGGAAACTTTATTTTCCAAAAAAAAATTAAAATTCATGTGTATTTCTCCATTTTTTGTTGACTTGGGTGAAATATCTCGACATATCAACAACATGTTGGCGATGTGTCATTTCCCCATGATGGAGAAATACTAGTGAAATCAACATTCAGGGTCACCGTTTCAACCATAGGGACCACTTTGAAATAACACCTTGTTTCTTTTCAATCATGGGGACCACATATTACAAAATGTGCGTTCCTTTCCCCTTTAGCTTGAAAATTGTGTTTCTATATGCACATCTCAAAGCTCTCAGACAAGTCATGGTGTTGGGATATACTTTCACCCCATTCTTTTGAGGGTTAAGGAAGGCGGAATAATGATGTGGGATAAGGAGGGAGGGTGGGTTATTCTTGTTGAAATTTATTTTACTAGTCCACATTAAAATTCTATGATCTCTTTATAGTCCTTTTCTCTTTCTTGGTTTCTTGTAAAATTGTCTAATTGGCGTCCATTATATAAGAGACCATATGGCCTCTATTCATATTACTAAAACACAAACCTATTCTCATTATGGTATCCATAATCTTCCTAGATTGGTATCCTTTACCGCTATGAAAATGTAATCCTACATAAAAAACCAAAGTATGCAATCGTCAACCAAAGTCATCATACAATAGCCCAATCATGGTAGCAATGATGATGTTAGCAGTTGTCGCCAACAACGTTGTTGTCTGCAGCGACATGTCGTGCCCAAAACGACAGCAGTACTGGCTGTTTGCCAGCTACCAATCGTACCACATGATGCCTTTGTGTAGGAGCCTGACCTTTGACGATTAAGGGGTTCCTACAAAATCTCCTAGCACATCTTTTGACATGCTTGGATTAATTAGGGATTTGACCCTATTTTATGATAACATGCTAGTTCTGACTCTTTATACGTGTTCTCGAGGCTTCGATGTCCATCTCAGGATATGTGGGGGAATTGTGGAGTGCGACATACATGTACGAACCCTTTGAATGCTTAAATAAACCTCGTTTTCAATTCTATCCCTATTGTTTCTTGTGGTTTCTTTCCTGCTTAAACTATGTTAGACATCAATGGCATCAGAGTTCTTAACCCTAGCTAAGATGAAGAAGCCTCAGCCTTCCTCCCCCCTCCGCCTTCCTCTCCTCCCCCCAATCATCAAGAAAAACATGTCTAACTACGAGTTGTGGTTCATGCACATTATTGGAGGCTCATGACAATAAGTACGCATTGAAAGAACCAGCTACCCCTTAGAAATTAGGAAAGAATGCATACTAAAAAAGGACCATGCCTCGACCATTGTTTGATTTAGGAAGTTCCTCACACATGACATAGCATAAGAGGGCATGAATAAGTTAATCACTGAGGATATATGCGATTCCCTTGCCATTGCCTACTCTCATGCAAAGAAAACAACAGAGATCTTGTAATTTACAACCCTCATTGCAATTGCAAGTCTTTGTAGGCACATAAAGTAATGCTCATAAATGGAGTATATTTATCTGCAGTCAATCTGATCTATGGTTCTTCTAGGAATCAATCACTCATCACCAGCCCATATTTCTCCTATTGAGGAGGTTTATGTTTTTCTCAATAGGATTGGAGTGCTTGTTGTTTCGAGCATTGACATTGCTTCATGCCATGGTTGTTATATAGTGATGATGAGGCTATGTTATTGCTAGAGGCCACAGACGACACATATGTAGTGATGATCATAGGAGTTATGGACCGCAATACCTCTCCTGTCAGAGATATGACCATACTTAGTATACATGTCTTAAGAAGAATGCCCCCCTTAAGCTCACAATGTCATCGATCAAATTGATAGCTGAGCGATACTCCTCTATATTTGATTTAGATGAACGATATTTTGGCACAGTTAAGGCAAAGTATTGCCACTAGATGTTCCATAAATGCTTTTAGGACTAACACTATTACTGCCCCTAGCTCGTATCCACGAATATACTATTTTTTATTCTATGATTGCTATTATCATGGATATGTATATATCCAGGGTTTTGTGGATACGATCCACATCATATATATATAATTAATATGAATATTAATTCATAATAAATATTTATATATATGGATATGATTCATATATAATTTCAAGGAATAATGTGAATTGGATTCACATTGAAAATTAAATGTAAATTGGATTTACACTTTATTGCAAGGAAACTCTCATAAGTTTCCCAATTATGATAATTGAATTATCATGAATATAATGCAACAACTAACAAATCAAAAATAGGACAAGAATTAGGACAAATGGGACGTCCAAGCTTGAGAAGGTTGGGCGCCCACCTGTAGTCCTAATTCTATCAAAACTCTCATATTTCGTTGTTTGCTATTTATTTTAGATAATAATTAAGAGGCAACTTGTCTCTTAACTAAAGTTGGGACTCGGATAAAATCCCAATCCTTAATTGAATATCTAAGGGATATCATCGTAGATGTCTCCTCTTAGAGTTGGACTCTAAGTGGACGTCCACCATGCGCATAAAAGAGAGGGCATGCCTCTCTCTTTTTCCCTACACAAGTGCCTTGCATTATGAAAGCCTAAGTTACCTTAAATATTGAGAGACAAGGCTTATGAGTAGAGGACTATCATCTACACATCTAGCTCTCTCTCCAATCAACCCTATATGTTCACCATCAAAGCTTCTTCCTTCTTTTCATAGGCGTGGCCCTACGAGAGAGAATATCATCTTCTTCATTGTGCTTCGTATACATGCAAGAAGACTTGATTTCGTGAGATGGAATCAGGAGCTAGGGACCATCCTTGCATGAACAACTTCAAGACAAAGACATCAAAGTTCGTGCGAAGCTATGCGACTCATCATCGCGCTTGCGAGAAAATCCTCGGGTCGGACTTCATTCGGGAGGTCTCTTCTTTTGGATGCTCACGCTTCAAGAGGTAACATGGATCTCTTCCTAATATTCATAAGAATATTTTAAACCATGTATTAAAATTGTTTTCCTATATTAATGATTCGCATAGCATAATTTTTTATTGTGTTGAAATTGTAAGTTCATATGATGAACACCCATTATTTTTGCAATCTTATGACGATTATTTGTTGACTATATGATCATTGCACCATTTATGTGAGATAGAGGGCAATTTAGGATCCTCCGTCCAATTCAACTAACTAGATCAATGGTTCTTGCAGTCGACATGTACTTTAAGATGACATGGCATGGGAGGTTCACTTATCCCTGGCCATTTTCTTTCATTTTACTCTTTTTGCTTCATAGTTTTTGCTTACCACTTTATCAATTAGTCAGATTACTAAGTGTTAGAGTTATCATATTCCTATTTTATCCGAGTCCTATAACCCTTCAAGGTCCTTTATGTAATTCTCCCTTTTTACTCTCTAGGATCTCTCTCTCTATAAGAAACCCTAGACTCATGTAATAAACACAACGATTCATTCTCTCCTCATGGTATTAGAGCAACAGTTCTAGACTGGAGTTCTGACCTAAATTGCATCACCATCGCAAGCCATGCTCATGCGAGCCCTCTTCTCGCCCCAGGGTCCCCTGCCAAGCACACTTGCACGACCACAACACCACCGGGCCACCTCTGGACCATCGCCAGAGGTCCTAGGACATCACCATCGGTCCTATGACACCCAAGGCCTCCTTGGGTTCTGCCCAGATCTGCTGGGCCTTCGCCATGACCTCCAAGGCCGCTGCCAACCTTCATATGGCTTCACCAAGGCCTCCTGGACCTCTCGATCTGCTATGCAACGTATTTTCAAACCTCTTGCACACCCAAGCGTGATTTCTAGGACACTTTTCAGCCTCCATATGCATACTTAGAATAACATGGGGGATTTGGGGAAGGTTCTGGAGGAAACTTCGACCAGCAGGTCGAGCGACAAGGGGGATTTGGAGGAGGGGAACTCGTGCCCATGAGTGGGTCTCTCAGGCACAAGTGACTAGCGTTGAAGCTACGCATTCTTAAAGGAAAAGGGAAAAGCACCTGAAAGGGTATATGCGAGCAGGTACATGAGATGTCTTCTGTTCGGATGTGTAAACAAGAAGGGAAACAAATGAAGTTTTTCTCACGCAAGCGCTTATGTACCGGGGCATGTGATTGGGAGTTATTGCAGAATGATCTTAGCTAGGCGATAGAGAGCAGAGCTTCAACTGAAAAGGGAGTAATGATAGCAGTGGGGGACCATTCAGGAAAGTAGAAGAGGCCAATCGGCTTTGACAAAGAGACATGAGAAGCCACCTTGTGAGGGCAGAATGCGGTTCACAGGCAGTGCAACCCAAATGCAGTAGAAGGGAACTTCGAAAGCTTGGCCTTCGAGGAGGTGGTGGTACAGGTAGTTGGAGTGAAGTTGGCGGGGGCCTCCCCTACTGTTTCCAAATGAAGATTTTATCACGAAAACGTTCGGGGGTTGGGTTGAGTAGAGAAGCGGTTGGCGTTCATCTCTTTGATGGCTTCATGGAAGGTGGATGTGGCCTGCTCACAGGAGACCAAAATTGTGTCGTAGGAGTCAGTGAGATGGAGTTCCGTGTCCGTATCCCATCTTAGAGACTTCCGGTCAGTGCTTGCCAATGGTAGCTTGGGAGGGATCGTGGTTGCATGGAATGGTGACCATTTCGCCATGGTTGATGAGATCGTGTTGGCGCATTCGGCTACGATCATTCTGGATAATAGGAGGGAGCAATCACACTTCATGGTCACATCGGTTTATGGCATTGCAGGTGCGTCGCCAAATAGAGAATTGTGGGATGAGTTGACGGAGATCTATAGTAGATTCCCAACAGAGGTTTGGTTTGTGGGAGGTGGTTTTAACATCACTTTGTTTGCTGAGGACAAACCATGAGATAGAGGGGCGCATGATCCTGGGTCCTGCCTCTTCTTTGAAGTGGTGGGGGGGCTGGCATTGGATGTCGTTGATGCAGCTAAGTGCAAGTATACGTGGAGGAGCTCCTTATCTCAGTCTCGCATTGATCGATTCCAGTTGTCTTGAGGCTTTGGAGCGGTTTAGCTTGGCAACGGTTACATCCCTTCCCAGAACGAGATCAGACCATACACCTCTGTGCCTAGACACTTGTAGTGGGAGAGCTGCCTCCTCCTATTTCAGGTTTGAGCGCTGTTGGTTGTTAGAGGACGGATTTTACGAGATGGTCGTTTCGTTCTGGAATGATCTAGAGGTGGAGGGCTCGTCTACTGTCAGTCTCGCCTTGAAAGTAGTGGTACTTAATCAGCTATTGATTGATTTTAAGGACTCTCGTGTGGCTCGGGAGCTGTGGAGAAATGAAGACGAGGAGGAGATGGTAAGACTGGACAGATTGGATGACTATCAAGAGCTTGACGAGGAAGAGTTGGCGAGCATGGGGATTGTGCAGATGATCCTTGAGGAAGGAAGGAAGAGGGGGCTGGAGTGGAGACAGAGATCACGTCAGAAGTGGTTGAAGGAGGGGGACACCAACACAAGGTTCTTTCATGCGGTGGCAAGCGGAAGGCAGAGGAAGAACACGATTCACTCGGTTGAAGTTGGCGGAGAGGTGATCAGTGGGGTAGGAAGAGATTACAACGGTAATTATGGACTACTTCAGGAACATGAGCAGACGGTCTACGCACAATGACTCTAGATGGTTGGGGCTTGGGGCAAAATGTATCTCTACTCTTGAGTCGAAAACCTTGACAAGACCTTTCACTTTGCAGGAGGTGCGGGATGCAGTCCTTGGCCTGAATGCAGATGGCTACCCTGGTCCGGATGGCTTTTCGGTATTTTTCTTCAGGGAGTTCTGGGAGGAGATTGGTGGTGAAGTGATGGAGGTGTGGTGGAATTTAGAGGTGGAAATTTTGGGTTTGAGCGGATCAACAAGTCCTTCATCTTCTTGCTCCCCAAGAGGGATGCTGCTTTAAGAATTGAGGACTACTGTCCGATTGCTCTCTCAAACATGATTTATTTGATAGTGGCGAAGGTATTGGCGAACCGGCTGTGGGGGGTGCTTAGAAGAATTATCTTGCAAGTGCCAAGTGCATTTTTACCAGGCAGGCAACTCATGGTCAGCGTGGTCTTGGCATCTGAGATGTTTGCAGATTGGTGCAGAAGGAAGATGAATGGAGTTTTATGGAAGGTGGACTTTTCGTAGACATTCGACTATGTTGATTGGCTCTTCATTTGGGCGTCACTCTACAGGCGTGGCTTCCTAGACATTTGGATACCTTGGATGAAGAGATGCATTACAACTACTTCCTGTACGGTCTTGGTGAACGGTCAACCAAAGGGGGGTATTTTCAGCCACAACGTGGTGTTCGTCAGGGATATCTGCTGACCCCTCTGCTCTTTGTTCATGCGAATGACGGTTTAGCGATCATGACTGAACGTGCAGTAACTGGGGGGCTGTATCACGACTACTTGAGGGAGGGGATATCCATACCCATCCTCCAGTATGCCGACAACACGATATTATTCATAGGGGAGGGGAGAGTTGCAGGGGTATCTCTATGATGCTCGATCTTTTGGGTCTGTCTCTAGTTTGAGGGTCAACAGGGGGAAATTAGAGTTTGTATCCTTCAACTTAGACGACATGGAGGTAGAGTAGTGTGCGAGGTACCTCTGATCTCCTCGCAGGGAACTACCGATTAGATACCTGGGTGTGCCGCTAGTACCTGGGCGAATGCACTCGTCCGATTGGTTGCCGGTGATTGAAAAACTGGAGCGGAAATTTACAGGTTGGAAATCTCCATGCCTATCTAGAGGGAGCAGGCTAGTGCTGCTGAGTTCGGTTCTATCGACGATCCCCATTTTCTTTCTCTCGTCCAGCTTGCTACCTGTGGGGATTTGAAAAAGGCTTGAGGGCATCATGAGATGCTTCTTTTCGATGTCTTATTATAATACGGACGGGCTGCCATTAGTGGAGTGGAAGACAATTACCTTCTCAAAGGAGGATGGTGGCCTTGGGGTACGCAACTTAGAGGAGATGAACAAGGCTTTGCTTAGCAAGTGGATAACACGTATCTGGGGCGGTTGCGATAGTTTGGTCTGCGTGTTGGTTAGGAAGATCCGCGGCTATGGGGTTATGCTTCTTGGTCTCGGTGATGTAGGGCATACTCCTTCCTTCTTCTGGCATGGTATTTGTAACGTGGTGCATGATATCCGTCCTTTCCTGAGATCGATTGTGGGGGTTGGTACTGACTTTAGGTTCTGGACTGATGATTGGAGTGAGATCGGTGTGCTTGAGGAGAGATTTCCACGTTTTTTGGTGCTGGCTACTGATCCAAACTGCTCGGTGGCGGATCTTTGGGACGGATACACTTCCCCCTTTTCAGATCAGATCTTTCTGATAAGAGTCTGGAGGAGCTTATGATGTTGGTGGCGGCTTTGGATAAAGTGGCCGAGCTTACTGAGGGAAGGGGCAATTGGTATGATGGGATTTTTTCGGTAGGCAAGGCATACAAAGCGATGAAGGGTCCAACGACCTTTGACCCTGGTGGATGCATGGCAGATTGTAGGGGCATTTGAACTTGAAAAATCCCTGTAAGAATAAAGGTCTTTCTGTGGTTATTCAGGAGAGGGAGACTTCTCACGAGTGGGAGACTTGCACGGCTTGTCCAAGCCGTTGATCCCGCTTGCTCTCGGTGCCGGGGTGACATCGGTGAGGCATGTCACCTATTCTTCAGATGTGCGAGCTCTGTTGAGGCTTGGACCATGCTTGGTACTCAGATTAGCTCATATAGGGGTGTCGATGATTTCTGGAAATCAATTGATAAAAACTGGCGCGACACGAAGAGAGAGAGAGAGATCTAAGAATATCGCTCTTGTTTGGGCAATTTGGCTGGCCAGAAATGGTGTCCTCTTCTGTCAGGAGAGATTCTACGTTGAGAATGCTATATCACATATTAGGGCTTTAATTAAATCTTAGTCTATGTTATAGTGTTTTTCTTTTGCATTCCAGTACCTGTTTACAAGCGTGTAATTTTTATTGGTGATAAACGGTGAAGTTTTTGGGTACACACCTATACGGTGGAAGCACTTTTTTCTTTCAAAAAAGCAATGTGACATTGAAATCTTCTCTCACAATCCAAGCTAACTCCGGGAAGCTGCTCCTCACCTGGCGTAACTCGGACCATAACAATGCGTTCTGAGAAGTACCTGTAACTCCATAGATCAACATCACTAGCAGCCGAGACTGATCCCTTTTGTTGTGCATTAACATCGACACTAAGTGCACAAGGATCCTCATATCAATTAAGTCAAAAATGTCCCCATTCCTAGCGACCAAGATCCCTCCATCACTGCCAATAGCTGTGCTGCCTTGAAGTCCGTGAGATGAGGCCCGGAGGTTGAGTTCCATCTTTCCTCATCCTAAGATTCTATCTTCGTTTCTTGCAAACAAGCGACGTCGATCCTCCAAGATGAGAGCATCGAGCCAACCACCCTTCTCTTCTCAGGTTGGCCCAGCCCACGGATGTTCCACGTCAGGAATTTCATCGGGAAACCGTGGGGGAACTCCCCACCACCTGAACCCCAACCAATCGTGTAACTTCCAGCTCGAACGCCTTATCCGTCTGTGATCCTCCTCCCCTTGAAATCAGTTCGGCTCCTGTCCCCTCAAGGACCACACCTACCGATGGCAAGCTAGCTTCACCACTTGAATCCTCTTCCTGTGGTAGATCGGATCGATCTTCCAGATTTCCTCTGCCTTTCTCCAAACCTGTAAAAACCTCCCCATCGTGGTTGCGCTCCAGTTGCATAGTCTCCCAGCTTTGATTTTCTGATCTCCGTCGCTTACGTGAGAAAAACACCAAGGTTTGATGACTCTCCCCTGCTGAAGCTAAAGCCGCCGCCCCACCCTTTCCCTTTACTCAACACGTAGCCACTGCTGCTTTCTTTGTTCGGGAGGCCACTATCCCCTGTTGGGGTTTACCTTCCCTCAGGAAGGTTCTCTTCCTTGTTTCCGCACCACCTCCCTCCTTTGAGATTCCAACATCGAGCCTTGCAATGCTACTTCCATTCCCCGATGGGAGTCATGCCTCAACAACTGTGACATCAACCACAGATTCGAGGGAAGAGTCAGAGAAGGCCTCCTGTGAAGCTTCTGAGCCTCTCGTCCATTCTTTCGGAAGCCTACCAAGAGATACCACCATGTAAGCACCTCTTATTTGGTTGGATCGGAGACATGAGGCCAACCCGATGAAAGTTTGCACTGTTTTGTCTAAAGGTGAAGTATTCAGGTTGATCCTTGGATCTGAAGCCGTCGCGCACATTTGCACAGGAGTCGGTCTGCTCGACAAGCCCATCGGGAATTTCGGATAATCCAACTCAAAGGAACCAGTAAACATCGGAATGCGGCTTTTGGGTTCCTAATCGGGTTCTGTTTCGAACCCGAAGTTGGGGCACGATTTAAGGCTCCTTGAGTTACTGCCTCCAAAAAAGATCTCGTCGTGTTAGGGTTTCGAGGGAGGTTAGTGTCCAAAATCCTTTTGCTTTCCAAAGGTGCATTGATTACTACATTTAGCTCTGTGGACTATGCATAGTTCCATCGAATGCTCTCCCGCAAAATCGGTGGCATCTTCGCCCTTGCTGTTGTCATCACTACCGCTTATCTCCTCCACAAAGCTCGTATCGTCCAGGAGAACCACCTAAATGGGCACAACTCGCTGGCCTATTCTCAAGTTAGCTCGAGCTTGCAGGGGGGGTGATCCCCTCTGAGAATAACTTTGACATGGGAGCATTTTCTCCAGCCCGAAGGCCAATGCTTGTTACCTTCTCGACGTCACCCAAGTGAGCCAAGGTTGCCCGGAGAGACTCAAGGTTTCGACAACGCATCGACATACCAGTAACTTTGAGCCTCCACGATAAAGCTTCTTGATTAGCCCCACCATCCAAAAAGCGAGGATGCCTCCACCGGATAGTACCCCGTAGACCCAAAGGAAAGCACTCTTCCAAGCATCCTCTGAGAACCTCCTTCGTGCCTTTACCGGACAACCCTCGAATATAGAGGAGGCCCCTAGTAGCCAAATCACGTCGATGGCGATCCCCGCCTCCTTCGCCACCCCCAACATATCTCTGAAGACCCTCATATCCTCTGCCTTCCCCTCTCCCACAACCACACCTTCCAACGATCTAATAAGGTTTGCCTCCTTTGATAAATGCTACATCATGACAATGACCTCCTTCTCGAAGAGGGGGTTCTCCGCCTTCTTCTTTCTTATCCACTGCCCTCTTTCTCCATAGTCTTTCCTCCTGTGCCCCGGTTTGTCGAAATGGAAGCAGAGTTGCTCCGATGCAGAGCAAACTTTGGAAAAATGATCAGAAGCTCCACATATGTAGCTAGTCTTCGGCATGGCGTGACCCTTGGAGATGTAGTTTTTCTTCTGTGCCGCGCTCCATGGCCCCTCTTTGACGAGCTCCTCCATGGATGCATCGTCCATAATCGCGTATGTCGCGGCACCTTCTAACTATGCAGAAAAAATAGATTCGAGAAATTAGATCTCTACAAGGGGACAAATCATAAAACGTAACCATAACCCCCTATACTGCTGTTGATCAAGGGTATCCTCCGGATTTTTGGTGGCCCTCATCACAACCTCTCCCTCATGTTCTCCTCCCCCCTTTGTTTTCCTTTTCCCTGCAGACTCTTCCCCCTCGCTCTCTCCCCCCTTGCTCTCTCTCCCCCCTCACTCAATCCTCCACCAAGGAGACCCAATGTTAGGTGATCAATTCTCAAAAAACATCAACATGAATCCACATTTTCTTAAAAACAAAAAATAATGCAAGGATGATGTCCTTCCCTAGACAACAAAGAGATATAAGTATGGTCTAATTGGAGTGCAGCAATATCCAAAGGAAATAAAGCAAGCAACTCCATGTATGCCAAAAAATGTTCCATATGGGAGCGGGGACTTGAGTTTTAGCAAGTGTATTTGTAGTTGGGTGCATCAATAATATTCAATTTAAGATCCCCTATTAGCTTTGTGAAGTTGTTGGAGCACAGATTTAAGGCCTGTACGAAGTTTAGGGTGGTTACTAGTTAACAATATGACATTGACATCACCACCAATCAGTTACGATGTATCTGGGAAATGTGATCTACACCCCGCAAGTCCTTCCAGAGATCACTATGATGTATAAGATACACGAGAACATAAACCTTGAAACTAGAACACAAACACCATCAAACTCTCATCCATGAATCACTAAAACAACATGCTTTCCCATCTCCTCCCTAACAAAAGCAAGCACGTCAAAGTTCCAAGCAACGATCAAGCACTCAAATGCATCAAAAGATATGAAGGAAGTCATGTGGTAAGTACCTAAGGAGTTCCACGTTCGAGAAAACCGTTGATCTAATTTTGGTTCGTATCACAATATGTTATCATTGTGCTAACTAAATAATAGGTCACTGATGGACCTCCAATTCTCCTCATCTTTGAGTCACCTAGACCCCTTGCATTCCAGGAGATATTCTTTATTGAGAAACATAGTAGGTTCCGGGGAGTGTAAAACGCCCACTCCCTGACCTATGTTTAGTAGAAAAGAAGATTAAGTGTCTCTGGCTCAACTCTTAGAATAAAAGCAGAATGCTCCACATCAGTCACAATTAAAGTCGACAAAAAGCGATCCATAGCTTGCTTGTTCCATTACTGGCGTAGACACTGCCTTTGACAGTCATATAGGGGAACCACAATCTAATGACATTTGGGAAAGATCACCTTTACCTCCTCTGAATCACTTGACGCAAGGGCAAGTATATGGTAAAGTCGAAGGCTCCAACTGCCACCTTCTTCCTTGACTTTATGGCCTTATACGATCAATTAAAGTGAATTTGCAGCAAGATCCAATAAGTCACCCGCCAAGAAGCCAACATCCACCGACTTCTTATGCCTTGAGCAATAGGAGCCGAAGTGGTAATCCAAGATGACAAAAGGGCATGCCATAATGCACTCAAATGGTTCCATAATTGTCAAAGGAGTCGAGGCCACATAGTTGCCATAGCTTCCTGCTGTGATTGTAGAGCTTGAATGCTTCCTGTCCCCAAGATCTGAAGCATTGCCAGCAACGCCATTAGCCGGTCGCGCACTGCCTTCGCCATCGAGGAAGACCACTGTAAGAATTCTTGACTATATAAAGTGGAAATGAAGAACGATAAATGGCATATGAAGCTTCAAGATATGAGGCGGTCAAAACTTCCAACCCCCAGAGAGAGACCATCCTCAACCATCTCCACGACATCCCAAAGTTTTGAAGGGAAGCTTGGAAGGAGGCTAAATTCCTTGAACTGACAGGCATTCCCTCCACCCTAAATATACTACAAAGAGTAGGAGCCTATGAACCTTTGTTAAAGCACATGCTACACCAACAAATCTCATAGGCGCTCGGTGAGTTGCCTAGTCCTAGAAGCAAGCGCTCCTTCGCCATTGACAGGCTTCGAGCACAAATGATCCAATCCATTGACAACCATGAGGTCCCCTGCTTACATAGGCATCGAGGGCATATGAATACACTTCTATATTACTGAAAGAGCAAAGCCACATTCACAACAAGAACCAAAGAGGAGATGGTGATCATGGGAATCTACACGATCCACTGTACTCCTACTGTTGAGCAACCACCTTCACAACAAGATTTAAAGAGGACACGACGAGTCATCGAAAAAGCGACAACACCTTTTCACGTGTTTGATGGCCCTTAAAAGCTCAAACCCTCTCTTAAGCACTAAGTTGAATACATCGGACGCTGAATATGATGTACATCTATTTCTATCCTACTCCTTATAGGTAAGATAGACTTTATGGGACTTTATATGGCTATCATGATGACCCTGTTATCCCAGAGATCTTTGTTTTTTTGCATGTTATTATCCAACACGCTTGAGGTAGTACCTGATCACAGTAGAAAACTACTGCCACTATAGTTGTTTTTGCAAGAAAAAGTGTAGATACATAGGCACATAAGGATTGTGTAGTTGATACAAGTGATCTAGATATATATATATATATATATATATATATATATATATATATATTATGTTACCTTGTGAAAAGGCAAGCATGCGTGAAAAATACATCCAATGGAGAATGGGAAAATTGGTATATTGAGAATAATCCCTCAGAGAGACCACGATTAGGGAGAGTACACTATCATAGCAAACTATTGTTTTTTTTCAAGATATTTTCATGTGATTTTCAAGCAGTTTTTCGCATAATTGTAATGTTTTCCTGGAATCAATTTTGACCTTATCATAGAAATCTAATGTGTCGTCTCGTTACAATATCGCTTAAAAGAGGTTTTGAAGAGTGCTTTGGTAAACACATCCACGATCTGGTCTGTGGAAGGAACACCGAAAGTTTACAACAGTCCTCACTAGATTAGGCCTTGGTGAAATGGCAAGCAACCTCCACATGGTTAGTTGTTTTATTTTTTTTTTTGAAATCCAGAGGCAAGGGGGATACACTCGAAGGTGCACTCCCCAAAAATCTTATTCAAAAGGAGTAACAAACACTAGGGACACCAAAAAAGAAAGCCAACAAAAGCCACACTACAACACCTTTACAACGCCCAATCCCTCACCAAGTGTTTCGCACAAGCCACCACATTCTCCTTGTAGAACCTTTGTCCCGAGAACATGAGATCATTTCTCCCCTGCCACACCGCCCACATCACGGCAACCGGATACAGAACCTCCAGCCTCGGCCTTCCCTTATTAGCCCGGATCGAAGACTAGAACGCGTGAAGATCAACAGTGCAACACCAACCCAAATCAGCCCCCTATCAAATCTCAACCACTGCGGGGCACAAGAAGAATAAGTGCTCCATAGACTCGACCGTCGCAGCACAGAGAAGACTCCTGTCGGACAACACACCCTAGGGTTAGTTGTTTTATGAAACATAAGGTTGTTTGTTATGGGTATAGATGTCATCGGGATAAGGATACTACTATAGGATAAAGCCCCTTATCCCAGTACAAATCCTTATTCCTCAAAAGAACATTCCAAACATCCAAGTGCACACTTCTAAATGTTCCATATTTTTCTATTTCGAGTACAAGCCTTGAATCGAGTCTCAATTTGGTGGCCAAGTTACTGTAGGGCTTAGTTTTGTGCTGCCTTCTAAACAACCAAGCAAAGACTTCCCTTCTAGCGGCAACTCAATTTTCAAAACATTGTAATCTCTTTAAATTTACATGAAAACATTTCACAATTTGCATCCATGCTTACATCCTCATGTGCGTTTGCAAAAGAATTCCATGTCAAAGTGACAAAGTCTCAATGAGTTAAGCCGTTGTAAGGAACTCTCTAATTTAGTGCTATCCATTTCGCCAAAAAGAAAGCTTTTTTTTTATACATCATCTAGTTGCCCCTACCCTAACCATATGCTGGCATGAAGCTTTCAATTTGCATACCAAAGAATTGCTATGCATGATCAGTTTTGATTAAAATGGATATTTGAATGCACAGAGAAGATTCATCGTGTTCAATATGTATTGAATAGTATGTATAAGAGTAATGTTTTTATTTGTTGAAACTTGCTGATCACATGAAGTTAGAGATGCCAAAAAGCTATTAATCATCCTTCATATATCTAAAGTGGAGGAACACTAACCACAATAGTCATAAATGCAACTCTCTAATTGTAAGTGTTACATACTAGGGTCGTTCTTGTGGCATATTTGACTTGTTCACTTGCCACTGTAGAAGAGATGTCATGTACTCCCATATATCTTTCCCAGTTTTACCTTCTAGTGTGAGTTATGCCAGCTGGGGAAGCACCATCGATCTTCCTTCCCAAGGTGATATAATAGTAGTACTTCCTGTAGAGATATATGCTATGTTATTTTGTACCGTTTCATATTTTTCTTTTCTTTTGGACTCTTGATGTAATTTACCCATAGGCTACTCTCCTATATAAGAGAGTCTAGGGCGTATGGAATAAACTAAGTCTCTTATTTTTCCCAACATGATATCAGAGCGACGGTCTTAGACGGGAGTTCTCGAACCAAACCCTTACCCTAGCCTCCACCTTCGAGCCCTCTGCGCGCCGCCTCCCAGGCCACAGCCCCGCGCTCGCGCTGCCTCGGCCCAGCTCGGCCCCGCGCTCTCGCCGCCCGGTTCCAGCCTCGATTCCGCACCTCCAGTCCGATTCCACGCATGTGCGGATCCAACCTTGGTCCCGTGCGCGCAGGCGGCCCCAGTCCCTTGTCCCGCGCAGGTTGTCCTAGTCGCAGGCAACCCTAGCCTCGGTCCCGTGCGCGTGAAGGGGCAGCCCTAGTCGCGCGCGTGCGGTGTGTATCTACCGTGCACTTGCACCGAGCGCTGTGCACTACTCCCAGCGTATCTCGGCCCTCCGTGCATCATTACACGCCATCCCTTTAGGACTTGCGAGCAATCCCACATCCTAGGGTTCGCCTAACCCTAGGGTACCTTTGCTACAGAGGAGACTCTCGCCCGCGTCTCCAAGTTAATGGGTTTGGTTGCTTGAGTCTACACATGCAACTAAACCCGTGAATGTCAGTGTAGACGATCATATCTTCAGTCTACAACCCTAGTCTTCTATTATCATCATGTCAGAAAGCAAGTCAGATATCCCATCTACATGCGCCTTCAGAGGTCCTGCGCCTATTGTGAAGATGGACGGGTCCAACTACGAACTGTGGGTAATGCAGTTCATGAGTATGATGAAGTCGACCGGTAAGAAGCACATTTTTACTGAGGAAGAGCCTGTTGAGAAGACTGGGGTCAACGCCATGCATATGCCAAGGTTTGGCTATCAGGAACATTAGCAATTGAGATTGCCAATGATATTCTCCATCAGCCCACTGCAAAAGCAATGTTGGATATTTTGGCTGCTACCTATTCACAGGCAAAGAATGAGACGAAGATTCTGCAACTCCAGCATGATATCTTTACCATCAAGCAAAATGGACGGCTTCTGCACTCATTATACACGTCTTTACGTGGAATGTTTGAGAAGCTTTACATCTTCATGCCTCTCACAGCCACTCCTGAGCAACAGAAGACCTACCAGAATGCCACTATGGTTGGTGAGATCCGAGTACGAGGCAGCACGTTCCCAGATCTTGGCAGATTCCACCATTCCTCCGATGGAGGAAGCCTTTCATAGACTGAGTCGTATTAATGTTCCTTCATCTACTGCAAATCAGACCGCATCAGCCATGGCAACAAATCGGGGTCGTGGGGGTCATCATCAGTTCCATGGCCATGGACGTCGGGGCAGAGGGGGTCGTGTTCGGCCATCATGCACCTTTTGCCACCGTTCTGGGCATACCGAAGACACGTGCTATTCCAAACATGGATTTCCTGCTTCTGCACGAGTAGCTGAACAGATTGAATCTCCATCTTCTTCATCTCTGGATCAACGCTTTGATGATCTTGTAGCCCGTCTGAGGGGCATTATTCCTCCATCCGGTCCTGTTGCATCAGCGCCTGCTTCTGAGAGTCACTCCGACGTTGCTGCTTCTGCATCTACCAATACCTTAGGTAGCACTTATGCATTCACTAACAGTAGTGGATCAGATACTTTAGAGTGGATTATGGACTCTGGTGCCACACATCATCTGTGTGGTAATCAAGGTCTACTTACAGCCTACCGACAGGTTCCTCCAGGCCATACTGTGGTTATTGTAATGGGACGCATTCCCCGATTACTGGTCTGGGGGAGATTAGCCTGACACCCTCTATGCACCTCAACAACGTGCTGTACGCACCTGCTTTTTCTATGAATTTGTTGTCCATTAGCCAACTTACAAAGGATTTACATTGTCGAGCAATTTTTGATCCATCTTCTCTCATTTTTCAGGACATCCTTACTGGCAATGTGATTGGGCGTTGCTATGAGCAGGGCGGCCTATATCATCTCAGTCGGACCCCTTATGCCGGAGCCTCCTCTCTTCCTGCTGGATCTGTCTCCCCTTTCCTGTGGCACTTGCGCTTTGGACATCTATCGCTTCAGAAATTGTGTCGTGTGTTACCCCAGGTTTCACCTCACACGTCCATCCAATGTGAGGCTTGTCAGTTGGGAAAGCATCATCGGTCTACCTTTCCCAATCGTCAGAGTCTGAGTAGTAGCTCGAAGTTTGAGTTGTTTCATCTCGATATCTGGGGTCCTAGTCGTGTTCTTGATCATCAGGGACACGGATTTTATATGGTTATTGTGGATGATTTCTCTCGTGTGTCTTGGGTCTTTTTGTTAAAGAATAAATCTGAAGCGGGGAATATTATATAAATTTCGTCAATGAAGTTCGTAATGTTTTTTCTGCATCTGTAAAGATTGTGAGAAGTGATAATGCCTTGGAATTTTGTACTCATACTCTCTCCAATTATTTTTCAACACAAGGGATTATCCACCAAACATCCTGTGTCTATACTTCCCAACAAAATGGAGTTGCAGAAAGGAAACATCGTCATTTACTTGATGCCATCAGGTCGCTTCTCATACAGAGTCATGACCCTCATTCTTTCTGGGGCAATGCTGTCCTAATGGCATGTTATCTCATTAATCACATGCCGTCGTCTGTCTTAGGTGAGAAGATTCCTTTCTCCCTTGTTTTTCCAAAAAGAGAATTGTTCTCCCTCACTCCAGTGTGTTTGGCTCGGTGGCATTTGTCCACCAGTTGTCTCCAGGTATTGACAAGCTCTCTCCTAGGGCTGTCAAGTGTGTTTTCGTAGGGTACTCCAGAACACAAAAAGGGTACATGTGTTATGATCCATTGCGCATGAAATATTTTGTTAGTGCTGATGTTACCTTTTTCGAGTCTGTTATGTACTTCTCTACAGGTGATCAGTTGGTATCCTCTGGCACTGATGAAGCTATATACATGCTACCACCATCACCACCTCCACCACTAACATCATCTCCTACACCTCCTGTTACCGTTCCTGTTCCCCCATTGCCACTCCACTATACCCTTCGGCCTGCTTCTGCTCATGGTCACCGCTCATCATCTAGCTCCTCTGAGGTATGTTATGAGAATATAATCAATATAGATGGATCTAACGATTTACCCGAGCAGGATGTGTTACAAAGGCCAGATGAGGATGCAGGTGATTTGGATCTTCCTATTGCTCTTCGGAAATAGAAGCGCAGCTGCGCGTCATATCCTACAGCATCCACCGTTTCTTTTGATCGTTTATCTGGAGAATTCAGGAGCTTTGTCATTGCACTATCGGCGATGGATATTCCACAGAATTACCAAGATGCATTGAAGAACAGTAGATGGCATTTAGCCATGGAAGAAGAGATGGCTGTTCTTTAATGCATCATGATATCAATTTTAGGAAATATTTGTTTTGTTTATGTTATTTATCATTTGTTTTGTTTATTTTATTTATTTATGTCCTATGTAAAAGGCTCATTATAAAAGGCCTTATTATCCTTTCTTTTTGTGTTTTCTTTATTTTCCTAATTTTTAGGAGAGTTGTTGCTTAGTCTGGGGGGAATTGGCCTCTATAAAAGGCCCCCTTGTATTAGGCTTTGCATTAAGTTTGAATGAAAGTTTATTTCCCCTCTCTTATATCTCTCTCTCCCTCCCTCTCTCTCCCTCTCTCTCTCTCTAATCCCGCCGCCCCTCTTTTCCCTAACCCTCTCGAATCCTCCCCGAACCCTAAACACCCCTCCTCCCCTCTTCACGCTGCCGTCCCTCCCCTTCGCCGATCCTCCTCCCCGCTAGCCGGTCGCCGCCTCTCCCTCGGTCTCACCATCATCCCGCGCCCTCCCTTCCTATCCCGCGATCACCATCCCCGCCTCTGCGTCGCCCCGCGCCACCGCCTCCCCTGACCTCGCGACCTCCCCCATCTCGCCACCCTCCCTCTTCCCAACCCCATCAGCGCCTCACCTCCCCCGTCCCGCGTCCAGCGCCTGCACGCCAGCGACCCCATTCCCCCCCACCTGCGCCGCCTCCTAATCCCCCAGGCCTTCCAGTGCCTGACCGCCCCCTCCCAACCCCCGATATCGCCAGCGACATCCCTATACCCCCGCCCTTGCCCTGCCTACCCAACAGCCTTGTTCCCGCGCCGGTAGCAGCCGACCCCAGTGACCCCGCCTGCAGCCTGTGCCGGCCAGCGAGTGCCGTGGTCCTAGATCAGCCGATTCGCCTTCCCGCCGGTCCGACCAGATCTGAAGCGCGCCTATTAAACCCCTTGCGGGTTGTGGTATGAGTGTTTCTCCCGCATATTATTCCACTTTATAAAGTTAGATTTGTGGGCTGTTACATTGCTGTTTAGTTTGGTGATTTATTGAGGTTCTAAGACTGCAACATCGTTATTTATTTCCTCTAATCATAAACTACTTGATTGCCCTAAGTTTGTGGAAGAATCGGTGCTAAAACACGAGTATCTTTTCGTCTATTGTTGCTGATTTTTGCGTATCGCACATCATTTTATTCGTTTCGTCATTTTAATTCCTTAGTTCCATTGTTCGGATCGCCACTTAGGTCATTATCCCATTAGGTTGCATCAATTTGGTATCAGAGCCTAACGATCTTGCATCTCACTTGCATTCCTTTTATTCATTACATATGTATATATATATAAAACACACAAAACAAAAAAAGAAAAAAAAAGAAAAAAGATCCCCAAAACAAAGAAAGCAGAAACCCTAGGATTTCCATGGCTGACTAACCTAGTGCCTCTAAACCCACCTATACCTCACACCCTGAATTAACATTAGAGGCTTTGTCTGCCCAATTACAACACATGTGCAATCAACTGAGCACTCAAATCGTCGGAGTAGATCGTCGAGTTAACAACGCCTACGAACAAATTGCCACATTGAATAGTCGCGTGCTAGGACCAGACCATAGTAATGAAACACCAGACAAAGGTTGACGTACTGGTCGGAAACCGCACTCCCGGAGTAGCACTTCCTACGACTCTAGCTCATCTACTTCTGACGGACACGTTAGCGATGATCACTCCCACGAAAATAACGAAGAAGGATCAGGAGATGACATCCCTTTCATTCCCAAGATTCAAGATCCCCTCACCTCTGGACATCAATTCCCGCCACGACCTGGACCTAGGTCCGATGACGGATGGGATCGAGGCATCCGTCTCGATGTTCCGAAATTTGACGGAGGACGAGACCCTGATGTCTTTTGGATTGGCTCCAAGCCGTCGAGCACTTCTTTGTGTGGAAGTCTATGCCGAGCGAACGAAAAGTTCAATTCGTCACCATCAAATTAAAGGGACATGCTCTGCTATGGTGGGACCGTTTGCAGTCTGAATGCAAACGAAAGGGAAAAAGTAAAATCCGCAGTTGGAGCAAAATGAAAGCCAAATTGAAGACCAAGTTCGTGCCTGAAGATTACAAATGAGATCTGTACGTACGACTGCAATCATGGAGACAAGGCACTATGAGCGTCAGAGAATACACCGAAGGGTTCCAATCCCTCGTTCACCGCAACCGATTGCAGGAGACCCCTGTCCAGGAGGTTACCCGCTACATGCAAGGACTCCGACCCGTTATTCAGGATGAACTCTACCTCCACCACTGTCGAGACGTTGACGAAGCTTACAAGCAGGCTTGAGCGGAATGAGACTAAGCTTGCTAAAGCCCAGACAAGGAGGATATCCTTCCCGGTGAACTCCGTCTCGTGCACCAGTACCCCGATAACGACCTCCAAACCATTAGTGTCCCCATCGATTCCTACGGGTAAACCCCAGACAAAACCCTCAACTCCTGCCGTCACCCAGCCACCTATTGGAAACCCCAGACCAGGCATCTTGGGAAGCCGACCTGTTGTCGGACCTGACACTTGTTTCCGATGTTATCAAAAAGGACATCGAGCAGCAGAGTGCCCAAACCCTAAGGCCAGACCCGTCCATTTATGCTCCGTCGACGACTCTGAAGACCCTGACCCTGACCACCAGGAGTCACCTGAAGAGGATCTGACTGCTTAGACTGCTGACACCATGGGAGCCGATGACTATGAGCCTTTAGGAGTGGATGGAGACGTATCCGGACCCTTCTTGGTCATTGAACATGAGAACTTTATCACTCCTGACAGCGCACCCACAAACATCCTGCTCACACCCGCTGTCAACGACGCTGATAGTTGGCTGCGACGCAGCATCTTCCGAACCACCTGCACTTCAGGAGGGCGACGCTGTTCGCTGATCATTGATGGAGGAAGCGTTGAGAACTTCGTTTCACAAGAAATAGTCGATAAGTTGGGTCTGCTGACTCAACCACTCGAGAAACCTTACAGTGTGGCCTGGTTTAGAGGTGGTACCCAACTCCCGATCCACCGTCAGAGCCTCGTTAGCTTCTCAATTGGGCCTTCATGTAAAGACGAGGTGTGGTGCCATGTCGCCCCTATGGATGTTTGTCACATACTACTTGGGAGACCTTGGCAATTCGATCGAGACACTGAGCACAGAGGAAAAATGAACACTTACTCCTTCCTCATAGACAAGGTGCGTGTGACCCTTAGACCACAACGCGACGCCCTTAGCCCTCGCTAGGTGGCTACACTTTGAGCCGCGACCGCACAATCTGGTAAAAGCACCCCACCGTCAAAACCTTCGACTACGGGTCCCGTATTGTTAATGGAAGCCCAGACATTCCAACGTGAAATCCAGGAGAGCTCCACCATTTATGCTGTAGAGATATTTCGTAGTTTTATTATCTCTTTATGTTGCTTGTCGTTATTTCTTTATCTTATATAGACCTCTCTGTAATTTACCCTTAAGGTCTCTCCCTATATAAGAGAGCCTAGGGTTTTCTGAATGATGATTGAAATCACGTTTCCCAACATGGTATCAGAGCCGCCCTAGGGCTCTCCACCCACCACCTTCCTCTCCCCACCCGCCGCCCCTCTCTCTCTCCTCTCCTCGGCGCATCCTCCGCCGCCACCTCTCTCTCTCTCCATCGCCTAGCGCCCCCGCGTCTAGGCCCAGCCCTCCGCAAGTGCTCCCTGCGGTATCCAGACCTCCGCCAGCGCCGCCAGCGGCATCCAGGCCGCCGCCAGCGGCATCCAGCGGCCACCGCTAGCGTCGCCAGTCACCGCCAGCGGCATCCAGCTCGCCGCCAGCGGCCTCCCGGTCATCCCAGGCATCGCCTGTAGCCCCATACCGCTGCTGTAGGCATCCAGCCAGCCGCCACCAGTCCCAGCCAGTCGCGCAAACATATACGCAACCCCAGGCGGCACCCAACAAGCCGGTTCAAGGGCTGTAAGCCTTCTCTAAGGCGTGCCCTAGTTCTCTCTTCGATCGGTATATGGGTTTGAGTGCGTAACGTCTACATACGCACTCAAATCCGATGCAGTTGGTGTAGACAGTTATCACAGTGTCTATATATCCTTGTTCTTCTCCAAGCAGCAGCATGTCAGAATCCAAAGCCGATATGACCTCCACAGGCACATTCAAAGGTCCTGCGCCAATAGTGAAGATGGACGGGTCTAACTATGAGCTCTGGGCGATGCAGTTCATGAGCCTCATGAAGTCTAATGGTAAAAAACACATTCTTACCGAGGATGAGCCTGCAGAGAAGACAGGGATCTATGCCTCATGGGAGGCTGACGACGCCTATGCAAAGGTCTGGTTGTCCGATACATTGACGATGGAGATTGCTAACGAGGTCCTCCATCAGCCCACTGCCAAAGCAATGTGGGACATTCTTGCCGCTACTTATTCGCAAGTGCAAAATGAGACCAAGATGTTGCAGCTTCAGCATGACATTCTCACAATGAAGCAGAGCACAGACCTCTCCATTCCCTGTACACATCCCTAAGAGCGATGTTTGAGAAGTTATACAGTACCATTCCTCTCACTGCTACTCCTGAACAACAGAAGACGTTTCGGAATGCCACCATGGTGGGTGTTCTTCTTGCGGTTCTTGATCCTGAGTACGATGCCGCCCGGTCCCAGATCCTAGCGGATGCAGTTATTCCTCCAGTGGAGGATGTTTACAGAAGGCTCAGTCGCATTCCAGTTTCCTCCAGCTCCTCTACTCCACCCCCATCAGCGATGGCCGTCTTGCGTGGGAGAGGTGGACCGCCTTCTGGTCGTGGTTGTGGATGTGGACGTGGACCCTAGGGAAGGGGTGGTCGCTTCAGTCAGACATGCTCCTATTGTCATCGCACAGGACACTCAGAGGACACATGCTATTCTAAGCATGGATTTCCAGTATCGGCACGTATTGCAGAGCACTCTCAGTCTCCCTTAGCCTCTACTGCAGATAATCGATTTGACGAACTTGTGGCCCGTCTCCGAGATATTATGCCACATGCGTCCGGTGATTCGTCTGGTGGTTCTTCAGATATTGCTGCCACTGCCTCTGCCAGTTCATCCGCTGCTGCGAGTACCTCAGGTAGATCTACTACATTCACATCAACTCATGATATATCTGACTGTGTTATCGATTCCGGAGCCACACATCATCTCTACCGTGATAGAGGTAGATTACAGGCCTACAGGGACATTCCTCCCGGCTGTTCAGTGCAGATAGCAGATGATACCCATTCGCCCCTTGTTGGACAGGGGGAGGTCTTCCTATCTTCCACTATGCAACTACATAATGTCCTGCATGCTCCTCAGTTCTCGATGAATTTGCTATCTATTAGTCAGATTACGAAGGATTTGAATTGTCGTGCTATATTTGACCCATCTTCTCTCATTTTTCAGGACATACTCACGGGCAAGGTGATTGGCTGTGGCTCTGAGCAGAATGGTTTATATCGGCTGGTTCTGAATTCCTATGCTGGCGTCTCCTCTCACTCTGCTGGGCCAGTCTCTCCGTACATTTGGCATCTTCGGTTTGGTCACCTTCCACTTCAGAAAATGCGCCATCTTCTGCCCCAGATTTCTCCTAGTTCGTCATTTCGATGTGAAGCGTGTCAGTTGGGGAAGCATCACAGGTCGAGCTTCCCAAGTCGTTCGAGTCGGAGCAGTAGCTCCCCTTTTGAGTTGTTACATATAGATATATGGGGTCCGAGTCGTGTTCCCGATCATCAGGGGCACAGGTTTTATCTTGTGGTTGTGGATGATTTCTCTCGTGTGTCGTGGGTCTTTCTTTTGAAAAATAAATCTGAAGCAGGAAATGTGATCAAGAACTTGATTAATGAAGTGCATAATGTTTTTTCTTCCTCTGTCAAATATGTTCGGACGGATAATGCCCTTGAATTTTGTACACGCTCACTTTCACAATTTCTTTCATCAAAGGGTATTATTCACCAAACCACTTGTGCATATACCTCACAACAAAATGGTGTGGCGGAAAGAAAGCATCGCCATCTCTTGGATATTATTCGCACACTGTTGATTCAGAGTTGTGCTCCTATCTCATTCTAGGGTGATGCTGTTCTTACTGCTTGTTATCTGGTCAACCGAATGCCATCCTCAGTTCTTGGCGAGAAGATACCTATCTCCCTTATTTTTCTAGACAAGGAGTTATTTTCTCTGACTCCACGTGTTTTTGGTACTGTGTGTTTCGTGCATCGTCTATCTCCTGGACTTGACAAACTCTCACCTAGAGCAGTCGAGTGCGTCTTTGTAGGTTATTCCAGGACTCAGAGGGTTACAGGTGTTATGATCCTGCAACTAAGAGATACTTCGTGAGCGCTGATGTCACTTTCTTTGAGTCTGTCATGTATTTTTCTCCTGCAGGTGACAGAATGGTACCATCCACTACCACTGATGATATCTATGTTCCTCCACCACCTTCATTAAGTACACCTGAGTCGTCCTCTGTGCCCGTCTCCACGCCAGCACCACCTCCACTACCTCCACCTCCACCCATTCCACGACCTATCATATCACCGTTATCTAAATTCTATACACGCCAGTCAGGTCCTGCTCAGACTACACAGCAGCCGATCATCAAGCCTCAGGTATGTTCAGATGGCATTACTACTGACAGGTCAGGTTAGTACATGTGCAAGATCCTTCAGTACAGGCAGACACTAGCCCATCCAGTACAACAGATGATGATCTTGATGTTCCGATTGCTTTTCGGAAGAAGAGGAGGCAATGTGCCTCTTATCCATTTGCTTCACAGGTTTCTTTTCACCGTCTCACTGGTGATTTTCAGAGATTTGCCACATCCTTGTCTTCCGTGGATATACCACGAACATACCAGGAAGCTTTGCAGAATGAATGCTGGAGATTAGCAATGGAAGAAGAAATGAGGGCCTTACAGTCTCGTGGCACATGGTCTTTGGTCCCTGCACCTTCTGATGCATCCGTTGTGAGCTGTAAATGGGTCTTCACAGTCAAATACCATGTAGATGGCACTTTGGATAGGTACAAAGCGCGCTTGGTCGCCCGTGGGTTTACACAAACCTACGGGGTGGATTACATGGATACATTCTCTCCAGTGGCGAGACACTCCACTCTTCGTATTCTCTTATCTGTTGCTGTGGTACGTGATTGGAGTATATCTCAACTAGATGTCAAGAATGCCTTTCTGTACGGAGACTTGCAGGAGGAAGTCTACATGCAGCAGCCACCTGGGTTTACTGCTGAGGGGGAGAAGCAGATGGTCTGTAGACTTCACAAGGCGATATATGGCCTCAAGCAGAGTCCGAGAGCATGGTTCCAGAAGTTGTCCAACCTGATTGAGCAACAGGGATTCAAGAGGTCAAATGCCGATCACTCATTGTTTGTCCAGAAGTCATCGGCAGGTACGGTTGTCATTATGGTCTATGTGGATGATATTCTTGTTACAGGAGACGATGTTCAGGATATAGAGAGGGCGAAGGCATTCCTAGGCCGTCAGTTTGTCACAAAGGATCTTGGAACCCTAAGATATTTTCCGGGGTTGGAATTTGCAAGGAATGCACAAGGCTTGGTGATGACACAACGGAAGTATATTACAGACTTCCTGACTGAGACTGGCATGGATGGGTGCAAACCATCAAGTATTCCCATGGACCCTAGCATGAAGCTGTATGATGGTGATACGGATGAAGTAGATAAGAGGAGATATAGAGAAATGGTGGGAAAACTCCTCTACATTACCATTACTCGTCCAGACATTGCATTTGCAGTTAGCAGGGTGAGTCAGTTTATGGAGCAGCCAAGACAGGTTCACATGGATGCTATACACATGATACTGAGGTATCTGAAGTCTTCTCCATGGTCAGGGCTGCTATTCAGAAAGGACACAGATTTATCCGTCTCAGCGTGTGCAGATGCAGATTATGCAGGATGTCCTAAGGACCGGAAATCAACCTCAGGGTTTGCAGTGTTTGTTGGAGGCTCTTTGGTTTCTTGGAAAAGCAAGAAACAAACTGTTGTGGCAAAGTCCAGTGCCGAATCCGAATATAGGGCCATGGCTCAGGCCAGCACAGAAATGATGTGGGTTCGTTCAGTACTAGAAGATCTGCATGCAGCCGTGCCCCTACTTATGAAGCTTCAGTGTGACAATCAGGCAGCATTTTTCATTGCCAACAATCCAGCTTTCCATGAAAGGACCAAGCATACTGAAGTTGACTGCCATTATACTAGGGACTTGATCCAGAGAGGATTGATATCTACTGCACATGTGAGCTCAGGAGATCAGACTGCAGATGTATTCACCAAGCCACTGCTCAGAGGACCGTTTCAGAGATGTTCATCCAAGCTGAGCATGATCGATATCTATGCTCCACCTTGAGGGGGAGTGTAGAGATATTTCGTAGTTTTATTATCTCTTTATGTAGCTTGTCGTTATTTTTTTATCTTATATAGACCTCTCTGTAATTTACCCTTAAGGTCTCTCCGTATATAAGAGAGCCTAGGGTTTTCTGAATGATGATTGAAGTCACGTTTCCCAACATATGCGTTAATGGGGCGTGAAGTGAGTCAACCAGAGACAACTACACCCGAAGTTCCGCCTGAGATAAAACCCATCATCCAGGAGTTTGCTGACATTATGCCTGAAGAGTTGCCTGAAGGACTACCCCCGTTACGAGACATTCAACATCACATTGACCTAGTCCCTGGAGCCAGCCTACCCCACTTACCACATTATCGAATGAGCCCAAGTGAGCATGAAGAAATGAACAGGCAGGTTACTGATCTTCTATGTCGTGGATATGTTCGAGAGAGTATGAGCCCCATGGCGGTTCCTGCTCTGCTTACACCAAAAAAAGATGGCACATGGAGAATGTGCGTGGATAGTCGCGCTATCAACAAGATAACGATCAAGTATCGTTTTCCCATTCCTCGCCTTGATGACATGCTTGATATGCTATCAGGTGCCAGATTGTTCTCCAAAATGGATCTTCGCAGTGGCTACCATCAGATTCGCCTTCGACCGGGAGACGAGTGGAAAACTGCCTTTAAGACCAAAGAGGGCCTCTATGAATGGACGGTAATGCCCTTCGGCCTGTCGAATGCCCCCAGCACCTTCATGCGAACCATGAATCATGTATTACGACCCTTCATTGGCAAGTTTGTGGTTGTATACTTTGATGACATATTGATCTATAGCTTGACCAAAGACGACCACTTATCTCACTTGCGGCAAGTCCTGGAAACCTTGAGAGCCCAACAACTGTATGTCCACCTCAAGAAATGCTCCTTCATGTCTGACACGGTCCTCTTCCTGGGATACATTGTCACAGCCGATGGCCTTAAGGTTGACCCCTCCAAGATTCAGGCCATTCAGAGCTGGCCCGTGCCCAAAACCCTTACTGAGATTCGCAGCTTCCTGGGATTGGCTTCTTTCTACCGACGCTTCATCCGGAACTTTAGCACTTGTGCAGCTCCGTTGGTAGATTGCACGCGTAAAGGCGCTCCCGCCTGAACTCTTGAAGCAGAAACCATCTTTCAGAATCTAAAACATCAATTGACACATGCCCCTGTTTTGGCACTTCCTGACTTCACCAAGGTTTTTGTAGTCGATTGCGATGCTTCACATATCGGGATTGGCGCCGTCCTAAGTCAAGAAGGACGACCTGTAGCATTCTACAGTGAGAAATTGAATGACGCTCGATCACGGTACTCCACTTATGATGTCGAATTCTATGCCGTGGTGCAAGCCCTCAAACATTGGAGGCATTACCTGATCCAACGTGAATTTGTCCTTAATTCTAATCATGAAGCCTTAAGATATCTGAATTCGCAGAAAACTCTTAACAAACGCCATGCCAAGTGGGTTAGTTTCCTCCAAGAGTACACGTTCCATCTCAAACACAAAGCTGGAACCCTGAACCGCGTGGCCGACGCGTTGAGCCGGCGAGCACATGCCCTGACCACAATGACCGTCAGCACAACAGGATTTGACACACTCAAGGACCTCTACCCCACTGATCCTGACTTCGGACAAATTTATGCAGAATGTGTTGATACTGGACAAGATCCGACAACCACTTATGTTCTTCATGAGAGTTTTCTGTTCAAAGCCCACCGATTGTGCATCCCTGCCACCTCCCTTCGTGAGAACTTAATTTCAGAACTACATAACGGAGGCTTAGCTGGACACTTTGGAAGGGACAAGACCTTGACCCTTCTCCAAGAGCGATTTTATTGGCCGCAAATGCGAAAGGATGTCACAAAGTTCATACAAAAATGTCAAACATGTCAAAGATTCAAAGGCCATAGGCAGAATACTGGGTTGTATACACCTCTGCCAATTCCTCTACGACCCTGGGAAGACATCACTATGGATTTTGTGCTAGGTTTACCCCTCACGGTACGGAAAGTTGACTCTATTTTTGTGGTTGTGGACAGATTTTCTAAAATGGCACATTTTATTGCATGTAGGAAAACCTCAGATGCATCTCATGTCGCAGATTTGTTTTTTCGTGATGTCGTTCGACTGCATGGTGTTCCTCGTTCTTTTACTTCGGATCGTGATACCCGATTTTTGAGTCATTTTTGGCGCACGCTTTGGTCTCGTCTTGGTACTTGTTTGCAATACAGCACCGCTTATCATCTACAAACAGATGGACAAACCGAAGTAGTTAACATATCATTAGGAAATTTATTGCGATGTCTTGCAGGGGACTCTCCGTCCAGATGGGATCTAATTCTTCCCCAAGCTGAATTCGCGTATAACAGTTCCACTAATAGGTCCACCGGAAAATCGCCATTTGAGAGTGTGTACGGCTTTCCACTTACCCAATTTCTTGACCTAAAACCCTCAACCATGCAAGGGAGAAGTAGTGCAGCTGCTGAGGATCTGGTCGAACACCTAACCCACATCCATACTGAAATCCGAGCCAAACTCCAAACCATGACCCAGAAATATCAAGCCCAAGCTAACCTACACCGAAGAGAGAGCGAGTTCAGAGTTGGAGAGTTAGTGATGGTCCACCTGAAAAAAGATAGGTTTCCTTTGAGAGTCCACCAAAAATTGAGTGAACGAAAGATTGAGCCATTCCGAGTCCTCAAGAAGATCGGGCCCAATGCTTATTTACTCGACCTGCCGCTAGACGTCCAGACGTCGCCAGTCTTTAATGTAGCAGATCTCTTCTTATATCATGGAGATGAACATACAGATGCCACCGCACCAACGGTTCCTGATGATGATATGCGCCAACCGCCAGCTGCAACCGATGCCGATCAGATTGAAGATATTGCAGACATCCGAGATATGACGACTAGACGTGGTCTCTTCCGACGATATCTAGTCAAATGGAAGGGACGACCTCTTACCGATTGCACCTGGATTGACGAGGAGGAACTCCAACAACTTCGCCCCGATATCCTTCATAACTTCCACGATGCCATCTCGACGGAGTGAGATTCTTTTCAGCAGGGGGGAGTTAATGCAGCATGATATCAATTTTAGGAAACATTTGTTTTGTTTATTTTTTTATCATTTGTTTTGTTTATTTTATTTATTTATGTCCTATGTAAAAGGCTCATTATAAAAGGCCTTATTATCCTTTCTTTTTGTGTTTTCTTTATTTTCCTAATTTTTAGGAGAGTTGTTGCTTAGTCCGGGGGGAATTAGCCTCTATAAAAGGCCCCCTTGTATTAGGGTTTGCATTAAGTTTGAATGAAAGTTTATTTCCCCTCACTTTCATCTCTCTCTCTCTCTAATCCCACCGCCCCTCTTTTCCCTAACCCTCTCGAATCCTCCCCGAACCCTAAACACCCCTCCTCCCCTCTTCACGCCGCCGTCCCTCCCCCTCGTCGATCCTCCTCCCCGCTAGCCGGTCGCCGCCTCTCCCTCGGTCTCGCCATCATCTCGCGCCCTCCCTTCCCATCCCGCGATCGCCAGCCCCGCCTTTGCGCCGCCCCGCGCCACCGCCTCCCCCGACCTCGCAACCTCCCCCATCTCGCCACTCTCCCTCTTCCCAACCCCATCAGCGCCTCGCCTCCCCCGTCCCGCATCCAGCGCCTGCACGCCACCGACCCCATTCCCCCCCCCCGCCTGCACCACCTCCTAATCCCCCAGGCCTTCCAGCGCCTGACCGCCCCCTCCCAACCCCCGATATCGCCAACGACATCCCTATACCCCCGCACTTGCGCCGCCTACCCAGCAGCCTTGTTTTCGCGCCGGTAACGGCCGACCCCAGTGACCCCGCCTGCAGCCCGTGCCGACCAGCGAGTGCCGTGGTCCTAGATCAACCGATTCGCCTTCCCGCCGGTCCGACCAGATCTGAAGCGCGCCTATCAAACCCCTTGCGGGTTGTGGTATGAGTGTTTCTCCCGTATATTATTCCACTTTATAAAGTTAGATTTGTGGGCTGTTACATTGCTGTTTAGTTTGGTTATTTATTGAGGTTCTAAGACTGCAACATCGTTATTTATTTCCTCTAATTATAAACTACTTGATTGCCCTAAGTTTGTGGAAGAATCGGTGCTAAAACACGAGTATCTTTTCGTCTATTGTTGCTGATTTTTGCGTATCGCACATCATTTTATTCGTTTCGTCATTTTAATTCCTTAGTTCCATTGTTCGGATCGCCACTTAGGTCATTATCCCATTAGGTTGCATCATTCTTCAGTCAAGAGGTACCTGGAACCTTGTCCCTGCACCTACCGATATGTCTGCAGTGAGCTGCTAATGGTCTTTACAGTTAAGCAGAATGCAGATGGCAGCATTGACAGATACAAGTCACGCCTGGTTGCTCGTGGCTTTACACAGACATATGGGGTGGATTATCTTGATACATTCTCGCCGGTTGCTCGCCATTCTACCCTGTGGATCCTTCTTTCGGTTGCGGTTACTCGTGATTGGCCACTATTCCAATTAGATGTCAAGAATGCATTTTTATATGGTAACTTGCAGGAGGAAGTCTACATGCAACAACCACCTGGTTTTGTTGTTGAGGGGGAGTGTTCTTATGTGTGTAGACTTCATAAGGCCATCTATGGCCTTAAGCAGAGCCCCAAAGCTTGGTTCCGGAAGCTCTCAGACATGTTTGAAAAACAGGGGTACAGACGTTCCAATGCAGATCATTCCCTGTTCATACAGAAGACGTCCAGAGGTATTATTGTAATTATGGTGTATGTAGATGATATCTTGATTACAGGTGATGATGGACAAGGAATTCGGAGGGCGAAAGAAATGCTGGGTCGTGAATTTGTCACCAAGGATCTTGGAGTCCTTAGATAGTTTCTGGGACTGGAGTTCGCCAGAAATCTCCATGGGCTGGTAATGACCCAGAGGAAATATGTCACTGACCTGTTGAGTGAAACATAAATGCTTGGATGCCGACCGGCTACTACACCCATGGATCCTAGCATGAAATTGTATGATGACGACACTGATGAGGTGGATAGGAGAAGATACTGAGAACTGGTGGGCAAACTTTTTTATGTTACTATTACCAGACCCGATATCTCTTTTGCTGTTAGTCGAGTGAGCCAGTTCATGGAGCAACCACGTCAGGTACATATGGATGCTATACATATGATACTCAGGTACCTTAAATCATCTCCAGGTGCAGGTTTGTTATTCAAGATAGACAAGGAGATTATTATTTCAGCATGTGCAGATGCAGATTACGCAGGATGCCCCAAGGATAGGAAGTCCACCACTGGATTTGCTGTGTATGTTGGAAACTCTCTCGTCTCATGGAGAAGCAAGAAGCAAACTGTTGTAGCCAGATCCAGTGCCGAGTCTGAATATAGGGCTATGGCCCAGGTCAGTACAGAAATGATGTGGGTGAAAGCTGTTCTTACAGATCTATATATAAAAGTCCCACTTCCCACGGCTCTGGAATGTGACAATCAAGCTGCTATATTTATTGCAAATAATCCAGCATTTCATGAACGAACCAAGCACATTGAGGTTGGTTGCCACTTTATACGAGATATGATTCAGAAGGGGTTTATTTCTACATCTCATGATAGCTCAGGGGATCAAACTGCAGATATCTTTACCAAGGCATTATTTAGAGGGCCATTCCAGAAGTGCTCGTCCAAGCTGAGCATGATTGACATCTATGCTCCATCTTGAGGGGGAGTGTAGAGATATATGTTATGTTATTTTGTTCCATTTCATATTTTTCTTTTCTTCTGGACTCTTGATGTAATTTAACTATAGGCTACTCTCCTATATAAGAGAGCCTAGGACGTATGGAATAAACAAGTCTCTTATTTTTCCCAACACTTCCCTATTTACGTTTTTTCTGGTTTTGATGTATGGGTCCTAAATGGGCACCTGATTTGCAGGGCCATCGTTTCCATCCTTATACCAATAATGCCCTCTCGTTTATCTTGGTATTTCTTATTGAAAAATAAACCAGAAGTGGACAATGTTACCCGAATTTATGTCTTAAATAAAAAATATTATTTTACTCACATCTAATCTACGTAGTGTACCCACTTAAATGGTCTGATGGTAGCACAATATGCTTACCACCCAAAAAAACCATGGTTCAAATGCCCCCTTGCGGGGGTTGCGTTAGGTAGTCGACAACCATCGTAAAAAATGATCGAATCTTTCAACATGGAGCTGAGCAAGAATCCATGTAGCCGACACTACTTACAGTTGGAAAAGGTTTTGCCATTTTTACATTAAATCTGCGCAATCTAGAATGCACTAGATTTTTGTACTCATTTTCTTACTAAGTTTTTCGATCTTACGATATTACTTATCACACTTTCGTGCATATACAACCTAATGATTGTTGAGAGGAAGCATAAACATAGCCTTGTACTTTTGATGATTAATTATCATTCTGTCTCACATTATTGTGGAGATGTGCTTATTGCTTGTTATTTGATTAATCGCATGCCTTCCTCTGTGCTTGACGAGGACGTGCCTTGCTCAAGTCTATTTCATGACGACCTTTCCTTATACCTCTAAAATATTTTTGGATGTGCTGTTTTTGTTCATAACTTAACTCCTGGCATAGACAATCTGTTTTCCAAGATTATTAATTTTATCTTTGTTGGGTACTTGAGAACTCGGAATAAGTTCATATATTTTTTTATTGAAAGGAAAAAGAGTGCGATGCTGTAAAGACGGGCACCCAAAAAAACTTTATATTCACATGTTAAACACAAAAATACTAAAGACCAAGATTTACAAAGAAACTTGGCATGATCCAATACATTCTCCACATAAATTCTTTCTACCCTTGAAAATTACACCATTCTTGGAAAGCCATGAATCCTTAAGGATGGAAACCACTTGAATCTTATCACCCGTCAACATGACCCCAAACAACCCAACAAACCCAGGGAGCAGCACCATCGAAACCATCATCCATACACATTTCTCTCAACGTAGTGCAAGAGAAGAAAATGTGATCCAAGTCTTCAGACCTTGACACGAGTTATCGGTTCCCTGGACCAAGTTAACCCTGTGGACACCCATCATCAATCGACCCCTCCCACACCACCATGTGAACATTTTTTATCCGTCGCAAGGTCTTCCAGCCTAGATGTGCCTCAATGATGCCATAACAAATCCCAAATTAAACACCATTGAAGCATAGAGCACCTTATGCACCTTCTTCACTGTGAACGGGCCATTGAACCACCTCTAATGGTTCTGCCTAATTAAGGCACCGGATCATTGAGAAAGAGACTCAACCAAAGCCATGAACTCCTCCATATGTTGATTTGAGAGCTCCAAATGAACCCATCAACCTACCTCCAACACTTTCAATTAGTTGCCAAAGCAAAAGACCAGAGGAACATAGGGTATAACATCCCCTGCCTAGTCTAATCATTCATCCTCTACTAGAAGTGGAAGCCACCACCATCCCCAAGCACATGTCCCAAGGAATTGGAGAGAACATAGTAAATCCCCTTCAGAAAGTTTGAGGCTCATGGAGTTGTCCACGATGTCCAGAAAGCTTCGCTGAACACAATACATAGCATATCAGAGTCGTCACCCTAGATCCGAGAGCATCACTTAGCAAAGAACCCTCTGTTCATAGCATCCAGAATTAAGACACCTAGACGACTTCATAATTCGTGGTCTTAAAACTGAGTATGGATGGGACTTCAAGATCCAGAAGGTTTCCCAATTTTTCCTTTCGTAATTCTGGAATGTTTTACAAATCAGTTGTGAGACATGCTATGCTCTGTGGATCTGAATGTTGGCTTGTGAACCATAGGCATATCCAGAGAATGAGATTAGCGGAAATGAAAATGCTACAGTTGATGTGTGATCATATATGAAAAGATCAGATTCAGAACGATATGATCAGAAGGAAAATTCGTGTATCTTTGAAATAGGATAAGATGAGAGAGAACTATATAAGGTGGTTTGGCCATTTGCAAAGGAGGTCGGCTGATGCACCAGTTAGAAGATGTGAGATTTGGGGTGTTGAGTCCGTTAAGATAGGGCGAGGAAGGCTCAGAAATTGTTGGAAGGAGACTATTCGAAGGGTTCTTAGTTATTTGGATCTAAGTCCGAGAATGACCTAAATTAGATCTGAATGGAAGCAATTAATCCATGTAGCCGACCCTACTTAATGTGGGAGAAGCTTTATTGTTGTTGTTGAAATTCTGGAAGGTTGTGAAGACTTTGCTTGAGTCTTGGCTCATGTAATACTCTTAATCTCTTATAATTAATCCAATAGGGTGGACACCTTTATGTATTCCCCCTTTTTTGCTTCAAAATAACCTGGGAAGTTGTCTGTGATGACATCATGGCAATGGTGAATGAGTTTGCTATGGGGAACTCATGTAGGATCAATCAGATACTTCTTTTTCTCCTTCCCCAAAGATGGTTTCTAAGAGGGTGGAGGATTTTTAACCTATTGTGCTAACTAACATTGTCTACCTCATTGAGGCGAGGTTTCTTGCTAACATGTTGCGGTTGGTCATGAAAAATATTATTCCTTCGATTCAAACGACGCTTATCCATGATAGATAGATTATGGACAACTTGGTTATAGCTACAAGGGATGCGGGTGATTGGAAATGTCGGTAGGTTAAGGGGGATGCTTTGGCAGGTAGATTTTCCAAAGCATATGATAGTGTGGACCGACGTTTCTTTGGTCCTCCTTGGTGAAGCATGGATTTCTAGACACTTGGATCACTTGGAGGAAGCACTATGCGACCACTAGTTCCTACTAGATCATGGTCAATGGCTGCATGGAGGATGTTTTTTCTAGTCTCAATGTGGTATTCGACAAGTATGTCCTCTGAATAGTTGCTCTTTGTCTTGGTTGCTGCTGCTCTTGCAGTTATGGCGGGGCGGGTTGTTCAGAGCGGGGTGACCTCATGTCACCTCCATGGTGATATATCCATCTCGATTATGTAGTATACTCTATATTTCATCGAGGGGGCAAGGTCGATTTGAAAGGCATGCCTACATCTTAGACATTTTTAGGGTTGCTTCCGATTGGTGTTCCCATTGGCTCTAAGTGACCATTGGGTATTTTTTCTGGATAGCTCCCTATGGGACATCTTCATGTGTTCATCTTGGGACATCACGACGTAACCTGTTGAGAATGGTGGCGTTGGGGTGCAACAACTCAAGGACATGAATAAGGCCCTCCTACTGAAGTGGGTGGCCAGATATGAGGAAATGATTACCTATCTTGCATATTGGTCTGGGAGATCTATGGTACACACCTAATGTTCCATTATCTCGTGTGTTTACCGTCTTTCCTTGGCTTCCTGGAAAGAAATTTATTCAGTTCTACCTTGGCTCCATGCTCACATGCATCCGATGTTAAGCCACTGAATGTTTTTTCAAGTTCTAGTATGATGATTAGACGGACATGGGTCCACCTGAGATCATTAGCCCCATGTTTTTGCTTTTGGCGTTTGATTTAAAATGTGGTGGTTTCCAATTGTAATTCCTGTGACTCATAGGAGGACCTAGGATGCATTACAGGGTGTCTGAATGCTGTGGTCACTGAACCTAGCAGGATGGAGACTTCTCAACGAAGATGCCATACATGGTTTTAGTTGCTAGACATGTTTTTGATCATAGGGATGTGGTGCACTATTGCAAGTTTATCTAGGGCTAGCGGATTCCCCCGAAGATCAAGATCTTCCTTTGGCTACTATATCGGAGGATTGATGACCAGGGAGAGTAGGTTGATGTTTATTTTTGAGGCAAACATTGAATGTCTCTGTGTGAGGTTGCATCTTTTGTTGTCTTATGACCAAGCAAGGGTGATATGAGAGGCCATGGACATGTCATAGGTAGACTCTTCCGTCTTGCGATTTTCTGGGGCTCTCTAGTGTATGTGCAGTTTAGACCTATGTTGTTGCAATTAAGCCCTATCGTTGTGCTTTGGGACATTTGGATTGTCCATAATGACGTTTTTTTGTGCAGAGAGATCTTTTACCGAGAATGTAGTTCACTATGCAAGGACTCTTCTCAAGTCCTGGTTTTTCTAAGCTTAGTATATTCTATTGTAATATGGGGTGGGTACCAACATGTACTTCCTACATTTTGCATAAAAAACTACAACACATAACATGTGTACAAGATGGTAGCTCGACATGACCTCCTTGGAGGTTGGAAAAAAATCACCCTACTGCTTACCATTTGCAAACACCAACTAGAAGATCGTCATGACACACCTCTTTATTCAAGAAACCCAAGTCTCAGGGAAATCTACACAACTAATGGCTTCGGAGAAATCCACATTCCATAGCATGCCCGCCACCTCTTTTCTTTTCTAGTCCACCACCTTCTCTATGACCCTTACCAAGCTATTTATCATAAAATGCCCTATAACGAAGGTTATTTGCCCCATAGAAATGATGTCATCAAGGGTAGTCCTATGCCAATTCTCCCAGGTCAAACATCAGGGGAGTAAATAAACCCTTGCATGCCTTCTTTATCGACAAATCCCCATCAACCAACATCTGGACCCTCCACAGTGTTAGGAAGCCTTGCCACCATCAGGAACTCTTGCACACTCTGCTTTGAGAAAAAGTAGGACTTCGTGTTATCAGACCAAGCTTTGACCACATACATGTAATTGTTGGTTTCTTAAGCAAATAGTATGTGTATCATTTTATATACACCCTTCTTCAACCTAAGCATCCGTCTGAACCTTGAAAAATCTACCATCATCCATTATTGGTCTCATTATAGGACCAACCTCCATTACAATAGAGCATATCACCCTCCAAAAGTAGACGATGCCAAATTAAACCCACCAGAACTGATAAATCAAAATCAACACTATGAATCCTCCACCCCAAGCGACATGATAGAGTATGCTTATTATTTTTCCTCTAATTATCAACCACTTCAGTAGAGAGCCTTATTCATCTCGTTAACCCTCAACATCCCCATACCTTTATCCTTCATTGATTGCATCATCGATGCCCAATTAATCAAGGGAACTATGACTCTCTCGCCCTAAAATGGATCAAAAGAACTACCTCATTATACATTTCGTAGGTAACTGCACCCTTATTGACAAAAAATGAGTAGAGAGATATAACACACGATGGACAAGACAACCTTAAAAACACAAAACTGTTGCCCCTCAACAAACATATAGCATTCCTGTAGGCTGGCTTTGTCTCAAGTTTCTCCACCAAGGATAATTACTCCGTTTTCCTTGGCATACCGTAAGCCAAAGGTAAACCACAGTGAGCGACAAACTTCTGCTGGAATAATAAAAGTTGGCCCACACTCAATCACCTCCTCCTGGTTATAACTCGTAAGAAACAAAAATTGGCTTCTACTAGTTTTATTTGAACCTGAATTGTTGCCAAAAATCTTCAAAACTTTTGAAATTCCCCTAGATTTGTCGCTCTTTCCTTTACAATGAATATCATAAACATATTGCAGAGCTAGAATAACGAGCTCCTTTTGTTTGTATCACAAACGTATCTCACACGTTGTACAACATGCAATCCATTACTGTAACGTCCCGGGCTTAGGTCCCCGGTCCGTTATCGAGCATTACTGGCCCTAACAACCCCTTGGGATCGGGCCCATACGGACCCGATTAACCACCCCCAAAATGCTTAAGCCGAGTTGTCAAGTAGTAATCTCGTCACTATTTTGTATTCCACGGTGTGGGACTATTCATTATTTCGGGAGGTGTTAAAATCTCCCCCACTTATATTCGCTACGTCCTCGTTGCGACATGGCACATCACTTCTTCCCAGTGACAGTGGCGGCTGCACGCTCCGGGTAGCCATTTCCTCCAACCTCTTTGTAGGGGCGGCTCCACCTCTCGGGTAGCCCTTTCCACTATCAGAGGGCGTTCGACTCTGATACCATTTGTAACGTCCCGGGCTTAGGTCCCCGGTCCGTTATCGAGCATTACTGTCCCTAACAACCCCTTGGGATCGGGCCCTTACGGACCCGATTAACCACCCCCAAAATGCTTAAGCCGAGTTGTCAAGTAGTAATCTCGTCACTATTTTGTATTCCACGGTGTGGGACTATTCATTATTTTGGGAGGTGTTACAATTACTATTAGTGTATTCTCCACAATGACAAAAGAAAGATGCATAAGGTGGTATTATTGCATGAACCCCCTCATGGTGATAAAAATTACCTTTTGGTTGCCCACGTACAATACATAATAGAAAGATGTGTTACATCTCTTCGTCCAAGCAATCTAGACCTCTCTGGAGCCCTCTCTAAGAAGAAAGGTCCAAACGAAACGCAATTCTATATAATCATAGGCCTTGTAGAAATCAACCTTCCACATCAAGCCATTAACCTACTACCTCTTTGAGTCAACATCCTTGTCCATGGCCATCACCAAATTATCCATAATATGCCAGCTTTGTAAGAAGATCATCTATATCAGGGAAATGATGCCATTAAGAACCCAAAGAAGGTTTTTCAAGCATCTTGGCCACGACAAGGTAAATAGCATCGGAAAAGTGGAATGGGCCTAAAGTCCACCTCAATGGCGACCTCCCTATTTAGAAACTGAAAAATTAGGTTGCTGTTCAACGCTTTAAACCCAACATTGGCCCTTGTAGACTCCTCATTTAGATCCATGATATCACTTTCCACAACGTCTCAGAACTCTTTCAAGAAAAATACAAGGTACCCATCTGGGCGAGGCGACTCATCTGCTAAGGTTTAAAAAGGTGAAAGGCAGATTGAGGTAGTTTTCCCTTTGAGATAGAGGTGTAGCTTTGAGATTGTAGAGATGTAAGCCTTATTATTCTCCTAAAAAAATGCGACTGAGCAATTTTTTGTATAAATATTAATAAAGCTGTATTAGAATCTCCATGTGTTTAAAACAATAATTTCTTCAATGTTGAAGAGTAACCGATGTTACTCTTAACTGATACAAAACCTGAGATACATTCCATGTTTTATTTACTATAATACAATGAATACACTCATACAAATATTTCCATAAAGTTCCACACCAATTCTCAACAATTTCATATATATATATAACAACTTAATTCCCATTTCACTTGAGATGAACGGATTTTAGTTATTTGAAATTGAGTATTGACATCCGTGTCTGCAAGGTTCAGGAAAGCGGCATGCATATGCGTTCGGACATGCCACCGAATACTGAATAAGCGGTGTGCGGGGTATATATGGTTCTACGTATTTTTCTATTTTTTAATTTAAAATAAATAAATATCTATAAATAACATTACTACCGAATTTGTGTATCTAAGTGTAGTTAAAGAAGATCCAAGAAAAACGGTTCATGTTAGAGGGTATGCTTTTAATTGCCTAACATTTAATCACAAGAACATTTAGCCATAAAATCTTCACATATTAGATGATTCATAATAACAAAACTTCATTACACATACATACACTACATGAGCAAAACCTCAATCGGTATATATTAAAGTATTTGATGATACATTGCATATACTCATGAAAATAATATGTGAGATAAACATAAAACATTGCATATATAATAGTATAATGCATTGCAATTGTATACAAATGCATGCCATATTCTTACAATTCAATGGAGGGAGAGACAAATCTACGAAATTAAGCACATGAATGAGAGGATTGAAAAGTTGGAGATGCTGGAGTAGTATGCGAGGCATATGTGGGATATGCGGGGCATATCGGGCCACATATACAGGGAGGGTGCATAATGCATCGATTCATGAAATTGGTTCGGTCTGCATGCTGTATGGGCATATGCGGCCCATGCAGCCGATTTCATGAACACTGTGTATCGGTGTATTTTGGTATTTTAAGTTCAACAAAATCCTAAGCATAGCTACATGTATTTTTTGATAGATCATAACTAAATGCAATTAAAATAAGGTAGACAAAATAACAAGAACATTCCACCATCACCGTATAAAAAAATAAAGTAAAAATCATCAAAATAAAACACCAAGACATGCATAACAAAGTTAAAAAATGGTGCAAAGTAGACATGATTGCATAAAAATGTTGAGTAAGATGGTGATTCGGAATATCTGAGATAAATAGTAGTTATTGAGAAAGCAAATAGAGGAAGGGCGGAGATTTATTGCAATGTGATAACCAAGATGCTCTATTTATTGCAAACAGTCCTGCATTTCATGAAAGAACAAAGCATATTGAAGTAGACTGCCATTATACAAAGAGGCATGATTCAGAAGAGCTTGATTTCTACCTCTCATGTCAATTCAGGAGATCAAACGACATATATCTTTACCAATGCTTTGCTCAGTGAACCATTTCAGAAGTGTTCTCCAACCTTATCATGATTGACATCTATGCTCCATCTTGAGGGGGATTGCAGAGATATATTTATGTTTCTTTACTTTCCTTATTTTATTTTCTTGTGTCCGCCTTATGTAATTTACCCATAGGTCTCGTATAAACAACATTCTTTTTTTTCCCAACACTCTCCATTGCTTTACCCTTATATTGCTCACATCTAGTTTTACTCTCTTCTCCCTTTCCTATTACTTGCACTCTCCCCTCCTTCATGTGGACTCGCAATGGTAAAAGTTGCCACTGCGTAACCTGTAGGTCATGGGTTCCAATTTTGGAAAGATCATGTTGAAAAAAAATGCAAGGTAAGAACACGTACTATAGACATAAAATCATAAAATCGCAATGGTAAGTCTTTGAGAGGGTGCTCCCTAGACCTCCTTTCTCTTATAATGGCAAACACAACATGATCAAGATAATTTTCCTGGTGTTACTATAAAAGCGTATTTTCCATTTGGTCTTGGTGCTGGCCCATGTAAGTATTCGGTTTGATTATCTGAAGTATTGGCTACGTGGCATGTTTGTTTTTGTTAATTGTTACAAGAATACAATAGTAGCATCTTTACCTCTAAATATTGCTCTTCTTTATCACCTGTGGAGTTTCTTTTTTACTCTGTGCGAAACGTTTACAATTTATCTGCATCAAGAACTTTATCATTTCATCAAACACTATGTTGTGAACTTTTACTGATGAGGACAATCGCAGAAGGATGGTTCTTTTCATTCACCAGAGTGGCATGCTGCTCGTTTAGCAAGCTTGAAAACTTCCCATACGGTTACCTGGGAAGAATTTAAGCGGAAGCAGAAGGTAATAGTTTTGACATCAAAGTTGTTTTTGTAGCCAAGTTCTGCAGTAGTTCTCTATGTTTTCCCAAAGGAAGCTTACGGCGATATACTCCTGAAATGCTATTTGTTAATGTTATATTCTCATTTTATTTTGAGGAGAGATCAATTATATGTTAAATATGCTAAATGATATTGATTTTGATGATAAGAATGTGTTTGAAGGTAAAATATATATTTTTGCTCATCGAAAATCAAACAAGCATTAGATTTGTAGTTCTCTTTGTTTTATTGCTATGTTATCTCAGGTAATGATTGTCTCTTTAGTTCTTTTACTATATTCACAAGCACGCTCACCTATCTGTCATTTCTGCGATTCATAGATTCTTGACATGTGTCAAGTTCTGTGTTTAGACAGGTCATGTGAATTATACTTTGTGATCTAAGTTCCCGGACCCAAACTTTAAAGTGTCCTTTATGCTAATGCCCTGTTTTTATTGATGCACAAAAGGTAATTCCTTAAACAAATTTCCAAGTAACTAGATTTCAATATTTGATTAGGATTTACTTTATACTTAACATATAATCTCATCTGATTTCAAATCGATCTACCTATAACCAATAATTGATTTTTAATCGATCTACATATCTTAATGTAATTAGTTTATATATTAAAACTCAAGGGGCCATTATGATAAATTATTTGAAATGTGCATTTCATTACTTTGAATGGATACGAATATATTGAAATCAAAATACAGTTCTTTAAAGGGAAACATGGGTGAATCACCTTTAGTATGTTGTCACCTGTGACACTCCGTTTATTCAAACAAAATAATTACCACTGTGTCACCCAAGAGTTAAATAAACATAGTGCATACACTACCATATTCTCTGCATAGTGTCTGCACCTGCCACCACCATATTCTCTGTATAGTGTCTCTCTTGCAAACATGGCAAAATTTCTGGCTCATCAAATTACTCAACACATGGCTAAAAATTTAGTCTGTTCTGCTCTAGAATGAGAAGTTAAGGCACCAAAAATTGTCTAGAAATGAGCTGTGGCCTGAAGTAGCGAAGAATTCACCATGGCTTTCCTCCAGATATCCGTCCTGCTACACCTGAAGAATAGGTTGTAGAGAAACCTCTGTTTCCCTCTCAGACACGAGGATATATTAATGAATACGAGACAAAACATGCTATTAAGGCTCTTGTCACCAGCCTCTTCCTCTAGAGCAGCCACATAAAAATCTTCACTTTTAAGGGGCACATGCACTTTCCAGACTAATCTACAATCTTTGGTGAGTGCTATATCTGTAGCCGTGGTATGAAACAACGATCATTTACGAGCTCTTCACATAAAACTCCGTAATCCAAACCCCAGACCAAGGTCCTCACCTGGGCCCTCCTCAATCGATAATTCTTCCATCATTTTGGCACAAAATCCATCGGTCACTCCTTTGAACATTTTGACCTTAGGATTTGTAACCGAGAGCCTCATGTTTTCTCGAACAGGGACCGACATTCTGCAATAAATGCCTCTTCCTTTACAAAAAACACAAATAGCCTAGGGAATCTATCCGTCATTAAGCCCGTCTTAATCAAATTGTCTAATCCAAAGCAGAAAAGCCTTCTATCTCTGATCACCAGGCACAACTGTGAAGCTATCTCCTGTCTTGTTGCATGGACGCCTCACCGGAGGTGCCCTCCTTAAGCTGGCATCCATGTGCGACAACGTAATCTCACCATAAATGTTCTGCAAAAGGCAGCTGATCACGTCATCATTACTTTCCCATATTCACACCACCCATTTTGTTAGAAGAGCATTGCTAAAAGTATGCCATCACTAACCTGCCTTCTCCGATTGGTCTTGTCATTGAGTCCCGTGCTACTAGAGCTTTTCATTATCATGATCAAAAGTCGTCCAAAATAATCTTCTCATCACATTTTCCAACCTTTCTATGACTTTTCAGGTTACTGATGCACTGAGAGATAAAATCTGGTATTACTGACGACACAGCATTGAGCAAGACTATGTGCCTGCCACTCAAAAGACATCCGGCTTTCCATCCAGCAAGTTGCAAATTCTATCTTATCAATCAAGGGTATCTAATCCTCAACACAGTTTATCTGCCGTTAGCAAGATGCCCAAGCAGTGCACCAACATCTAAAGTCTGGGCATCACCATTAGATCACATCACCTTGTCGCTTCATCCTTTCATAACCAAAATGGTATACTAGAAGATTTACTTCCATCTATGCATAGCCTCGAGAATTTAGTCATTTTTTTGACCAGCATTGCTAGAGCCTTGGCCTTCTAGGAACCCACCTCCTTGAAGAATAGGATGTCATCAATATACTTCAAAATAGGAACGGCCGACTCACTTCCAGTAAATCCTTTGAAGAAATTGCTTTGCACAATCAATGCTGTAAAGTGTACACTGCAATTATGAACGATAGAGGTGCAAAGGGTCACCCCTGTTTCACCCTTTACTGGGGCTGAAAGAAGCCCCTGTTAGGCTGTCCATTTATAAGCACTGGGAACAAGGAAGTTGTGACGAATCTTTTCATCCAAGTTATCTGTATATCTGGAAGTTCCCGATCATGCAACAATACCGATAAAAAGTTCTAGTCAAAGCATTCATACGCTTTTGGGCAATCTACTTTTTGAAGCAACCCAAACATTTTCCTTCTGCAATCCATGACCATATCAGAGGCCATCATGAGGTAGTTAGGCAACATTTGTTATGCGTAAAAGCTGTTTGCAATGGGTTGATAATTGAGTGTAGAATTCTTTTTTTTCATATTCACTGGTAATCAGGTAAATTGTATTTAGCAGTGCCAGTGATATGAAGTCATCTACTTCAGTAACTAATATCTGTCAATTCTCCTGATATTAGTTCAATTTGATGATGAATATTGCACACACATACACCCACATATTTGTTATTCTTGTTCTACTGACCATGATTGCAGGTAAGCTGACAACAGATTTGTATTAAACATAATTCTATTATCCGTCAAAGCCACATTCTATCAAGAATACGGAGACTATATTATTTTTGAGGAGACACCTTATTGATCGTCAATTATCGACCAAGCCTAACAAATGCTGATTGAAGGCTTGGAGATCTTTTTTTTTTATATTTTTGGTAGGACATCTCTAAAAGAGCCAAAAATAAAAAACTACCAAAATCAAAAGCTTCACCAAAATTCTTCACTAGTCGACCGATATAGTTGACCAGTCGACTAATGAGGTCAACAAAAGTCAACCTTGAAATCTACTATGCACGTAAAAACCATTTCAATCATCTATTGTTCTATTCAGTCGACTATCTTTCTCTCTGTCAACTGGCCTTTTCACTTAGTCAACTAGTTTAAAGGAGCAGTTATAAGCAATTTATGAATATTGGAATGATCATGTCAATTACTATTTAAATCCAGTTGACTACTCTTCGTTCAATCGACTGGTGCAAAAATTCAGCCAACTAATTTTGCTTTTTATGTAGTCGTTTGATTCCTTACATTAAATTGGAAGTTGGAAGGTACCTTTTTGGGTTAGGAGCCCTTTGATTCACGGGAGAATCCTCATTTTTGCTACATTATAAAAGGAAAAGGAATCCTCATCATTCCCATAATCACTTTCATTTCAATCACTTCATGAGTTTTGCATTCTCATTTTTCTCATTTTTAGCACTCATAATCACCCAAAATTCCAACTGTTTTCAGTTCCTCATTGCATATAGCTCACTTTGATTTCAACTCTGAGCTCTGACTCTGCTTCCAATTCTCCGTCTTTTCACATGGCTAATAGACATGGAATCTTTCTACTAACAAACATTTTTCAATTCATATTATTTAATGAAATGCTTTTCTAGTAATTTTCTATAAACCATGTACTTAGAGGTGTGGGTCCATTCCTTTGTTGTTGGGAAAATAAGAGAACATGTTTATTCCATAAACCCTAGGCTCTCTTATATAGGAGAGTAGCTTATGCGTAAATTATATAAAGAGTCTAACGGGAAAGGAAAATAACAAAAAGATACATAAGTAGGAAATATATATTTATACTCCCCCTCAAGATGGAGCATAGACATCAATCATGCTCAGCTTGGACGCACACTTCTGAAACGGGCCTCGCAGTAATGCCTTGGTAAAAATATCTGCCGTTTGATTCTCCGAACTGACATGGGATGTAGCAATGAATCCCTTCTGAATCATGTCACGTATAAAGTGAGTCAACTTCAATGTGCTTGGTTCGTTCATGGAATGCTGGATTATTTGCAATGAACAAGGCCGCCTGATTGTCACATTCCAAAGCCATAGGAAGTGGGACTTCTATATGTAAATATGTAAGCACATCCTTTACCCACATCATTTCTGTGCTAACCTGGGCTATAGCCCTATATTCGGATTCAGCACTAGACCTTGCCACCACAGTTTGTTTCTTGCTCCTCCATGAGACTAGAGAATCTCCAACATATACAGCAAACCTAGAGGTGGACTTCCTGTCCTTGGGACACCCTACGTAATCTGCATCTGCACATGCTGAGATAGAAATCCGCACCTGGAGATGACTTGAGGTACCTGAGTATCATATGTATGGCATCCATGTGTACCTGACGTGGCTGCTCCATGAACTGGCTCACTCGACTCACTGCAAAGGATATATCGGGCCTAGTAATAGTAACATAAAGGAGTTTGCCCACCAGTTCTCTGTATCTTCTCTTATCCACCTCCTCTGTATCACCATCATATAGCTTCATACTAGGGTCCATAGGTGTGGTAGCAAGTCGGCAGCCAAGCATTCCTGTTTCACTCAACATGCCAGTGACATATTTCCTCTGAGACATTACCAACCCATAAGGATTTCTGGTAAACTCCAGTCCCAGAAAATATCTAAGAACTCCAAGGTCCTTGGTGACAAATTCACGACCCAACATTTCTTTCACCTCCTTTATTCCATGTTCATCATCACCTGTAATCAGAATGTCGTCTACATAGACCATGATTACAATAATACCTCTGGAAGTCTTTTGCACAAACAAGGAATGATCAGCATTAGAACGTTTGTATCCCTGTTTCTCAAAGAGATCTGAGAGCTTCTGGAACCACGCTCTAGGGCTCTGCTTAAGGCCATAGATAGCCTTATGAAGTCTGCACACCTTAGGATACTCCCCCTCAACAGCAAAACCAGGTGGCTGTTGCATGTAGACTTCCTCCTGTAAGTCACCATATAAGAATGCATTCTTCACATCCAACTGGTATAGCGGCCACTCACGAGTGATCGCAACAGACAACAAGATCCGTAGAGTGGAATGGCGGGCCACTGGCGAGAATGTATCAAGATAATCCACCCCATATGTCTGTGTAAAGCCACGAGCAACAAGACGAGCCTTGTATCTGTCAATACTGCCATCTGCATTCTGCTTGACTGTAAATACCCACTTGCAGCTCACTGGTGACACATCAGCAGGTACAGGAACCAGACTCCAAGTTCCTCTAGACTGAAGAGCTGCCATTTCTTCCTCCATGGCTAGACGCCATCTACTGTCCTTCAGTGCATCTTGGTAATTCCGTGGAATAGCTACTACTGACAGTGCGACAACAAAATTCCTGAAATCTCCAGTTAGTCGATCAAATGACACAGAAGCTGTTAAAGGATATGATGCGCAGCTCCGCTTCAACTTTCGTATAGCAATAGGAACATCTAAATCATCTGTGTCCTCGTCTGGCCTATGTAACACATCCTGCTCAGAAAAATCATCAGATCCATCAATAATAATATCTTCAGAACATACCTCAGGCGAGCTAGGTGATGAGCAATGACCATGAGCTGAAGTAGGCCTGCGGGTATAATGAAATGGTAATGGTGAAACAGGTATAGTGACTGGGGGTGTAGAAGATGGTAACGGTTCTGGTGGTGGTATTGGTGATGGTGGTGGTGGTGTGGTGGTGGTGACATGTAAATGGCATCAATATTAGCTGGGGGTATCAACTGATCACCTGAGGCTGAGAAATACATAACAGATTCAAAAAATGTAACATCTGCACTGACAAGGTACCGCCTGCGCAATGGATCATAACACTTGTACCCTTTCTGAGTTCTGGAGTACCCAACGAAGACACACTTGACAACCCTAGGAGAGAGCTTGTCAGTCCCGAGAGACAATTGGTGGACAAACGCAACCGAACTGAACACACGAGGAGTAAGAGAGAATAATTCTTTTCCAGGGAAGTTAAGGGAGAAAGGGATCTTCTCACCTAGAACAGATGACGGCATACGATTGATTAGGTAACATAGAACAACGTCACCCCGGAAAGAATGAGGAGCATGACCTAGTATAAGAAGTGACCTGGTTACATCCAGTAAATGGCAATGTTTCCTTTCAGCGACCCCATTCTGTTGGGAGGTATATGCACAGGATGTCTGGTGGATGATCCCTTGGGATGAGAAATAACTGGATAGGACATGAGTACACAATTCCAGGGCATTATCACTTCTCACAATTTTAACAGAAGCAGAAAAAACATTACGAATCCCATTAAGAAAATTCATGATAATATTCCATGCTTCATATTTATTCTTTAACAAAAATACCCATGACGCACGAGAGAAATCGTCCACAATGACTATATAAAACCTGTGTCCCTGATGATCAGGAACACGACTCGGACCCCAGATATCGACGTGAAACAACTCAAACTTGGAGGTACTACTCCGACACTAACGACTGGGAAAGGTAGACCGATGATGCTTTCCCAACTGACAAGCCTCACATTGAATAGATGTGTGAGGTGAAACCTGGGGTAACACACGACGCAGTTTCTGAAGCAGTAGATGTTCAAATCGCAGGTGCCATAGCAGAGGAGAGACGGGTTCAGCAGGTAGAGATGAGGTTCCAGCAAAAGAAGTCTGACTGAGGCGATAGAGGCCTCCTTCCTCATAGCCACGCCCAATCACGTTGCCCGTAAGGATGTCCTGAAAAACAAGTGAAGATGGATCAAAAATCGCCCGACACTGTAAATCCTTTGTAATTTGCCTGATAGACAACAAATTCATTGAAAAATCAGGTGCGTGTAACACATTTTTGAGCTGCATAGATGATGTCAGTCTAATCTCCTCCTGACCAGTAATCGGGAAATGTGTACCGTTAGCAATGACCACTGTTCGACCTGGAGGGATCTGTCTGTACCCTGCAAGTAGACTTTGATCGCCACATAGATGATGTGTGGCGCCCGAGTCCATAATCCATGCAAAAGTATCTGATCCACTACTAGTAAATGCATATGTGCTACCTGGTGTACTGGTAGATGCAGAGGCGGATGCAGCAACATCAGACTGGTTCTTAGTAGTGGGAGCTGGCCAGATGGAGGAATAATGCCCCCTTAGACGGGCAACAAGATCATCAAAGCGCTGATCCAAAGAAGCAGCAGATGGAGGCTCTATCTGCTCAGCGACTTGTGCAGATGCAGGAAATCCATGCTTAGAGTAGCATGTGTCTTCGGTATATCCAGTGCGATGGCAGTGGGTACACGTTGGCCGAACACGACATTCTCTGCCACGAGGGCCACGGCCACGGGCCTGATGATGGTGACCTCCACGACCTCGGTTGGCAGCCATAGCTGAAGCAGTCTGATTCGTCGTCGTAGAAGGAACAGTGATGCGGCTCAGTCTGTGAAAGGCTTCCTCCATAGGAGGAATAGTAGAATCCGCCAAGATCTTGGACCGTGCTGCCTCATACTCAGGATCAAGGGCAGCGAGGAAAACTCCTACCATAGTAGCATTCCGGTAGGTCTTTTGTTGCTCTGGTGTGGCCGTCAGGGGCATGAAGCTATAAAGCTTCTCGACCATTCCTCATAGAGATGTGTACAATCTGTGTAGAGGACGTCCATTCTGCTTGATAGTGAATATGTCATGCTGGAGTTGCAGAATCTTTGTCTCATTCTTCGCTTGAGAATATGTGGCAGCCAGAATATCCCACATTGCTTTCGCTGTGGGTTGATGAAGAATATCATTAGCAATCACGATTGCCAGGGTTCCAGATAGCCATACTTTGGCATATGCATCATCTGCCTCCCACGAGGTATTAACTCCAGTCTTCTCAGCAGGCTCTTCTTCAGTAAGAATGTGTTTCTTACCGGTTGACTTCATCATGCTCATGAACTGCATAGCCCATAGTTCATGGTTCGAACCATCCATCTTCACAATCGGCGCTGGACCTCGGAAGGCGCCTATAGATGGAATATCTGCTTTGCTTTCTGACATACTGATAACAGAAGACTGGAGTAGTAGACTGAAGATATGATCGTCTACACGGACATAAACAGGTTTAGTTGCATGTGTAGACTTCAAGCAACCAAACCCATTACTTTGGAGGCGTGCACGCTTGACTTTGGATGATCAAACACGCGAGAGACCCACGCAGATCACGCGCGTGCGGTGGCGCTCAGGAGCACGCGATCGCACACTGATGTGTGCACGCAAAGATGCGCACACAGAGGACCAGCGCACATGCGCTCACAGGCGCTCAGGCACGCACAGGCACAAAGGCGCACGCAGAGGGTGCACACAGGTGCACAGACGCACGCAGAAGGCGCGCTCAGGCGCACGCGGAGGCGTGCTGATGCACGCGAAGACCGTGCGCTGAAGCATGCGATGGCGCTACGCAGTCGTGCACGGAGGCGCACGGCGCTGCCGCTGCGGGTGCGCGGAGGCGCGGTGATGCACAGGTGGATGCGTGGAGGCGCACGATGTGCGTGGCGGCGCGAAGGCTTGAGGGTAGGGCTAGGGTTAGGGTTTGTCTCACGAACTCCGGTCTAGGACCGTCGCTCTGATACCATGTTGGGAAAATAAGAGAACATGTTTATTCCATAAGCCCTAGGCTCTCTTATATAGGAGAGTAGCCTATGAGTAAATTACATAAAGAGTCCAACGGGAAAGGAAAGTAACAAAAAGATACATAAGTAGGAAATATATATTTACATTTGTAGAAGGTAAAAATCTTTTTTGGGAGCTGTTCATGAAAGGTGCATGTTGCACGATGGATTCTACTACTCCACGGTACAACAAAATTCAAGGAATTCTTGAATAACAAGTAAAGTTTCACAACAAGAAAAGTTTAAGAACCAAGGATGGAAAAGAAGAGTCCATCAAATTCTGTATGAAAAAATAGAATGAAATTGCTTGCTTTATTCCAGAGGTTCTTATATAGAACAAAACCCTAAAGAGCTCAAAACGTAAAAAATACATAAGTGCCCCTAACGGTGTTACAATAAATAACCAAGAACCATAAGAATACACTACTAACACTCACTCTTAAGTTGGAGCATATTTATCAGTCATGCCCAACTTGGAAACTATCCATGAGAGGCGCTTCTTGGGTGAGGCCTTTGTGAATACATCTGCAAGCTGAAGATCTGTGGTGATGTGAGGAATAGTAATCTTTCCAATCCCGACGACATCACGAATAAAATGGTAGTCAATCTCTATATGCTTGGTTCGCTCATGGAACATAGGATTCGTGGCAATGTATGTAACTGATTTGTTGTCGCAGTATAGTGGAATAGGAGTGGTGACAACAATGCCGAGTTCTTGCAGAAATGTTAATAGCCATGTGATCTCACAAGTAGCTTGATCCATCACCCTATATTCTGCTTCTACACTGGATCTGGACACAACAACCTGTTTCTTGCTTCTCCAAGTGACAAGGTTTACCCCAACCATGAGCGTCGATCCTCTGGCAAACTTGCATAATCATCGTCAGCATATGCGATAGCATCGGTGTACCTGTTTGCCCCATAAAAGAGGCCACACCTTGGTACAACCTTCAAGTATCGTAGAATCTGGAGAACATCCTGCCAGTGATTGTAACATGGTTGTTCCATGTGTTGGTTAGCCCTGCTCATTGCATAAGAAATATTCGGTCTGGTGACAGTGAGGTAAAGAAGTTTGCCAACCAGGCTTTTGTATCGAGTAACATCTTCAAAGACATGATCAGAGGATGTGGAGTGTTTCTTTGGATATGCAGGAATACCAGAGGGCTTGCATCCAAGTAGTCCGACTTCAGTAAGGATGTCCAGACAGTATTTTCTCTGTGAGAGGTGAAGGCCCTCTGTAGCGCGTAGTACTTATATGCCCAAGAAGTAGCATATTAGACCAACGTCCTTGGTAACGAACACCTACTGGAGAAAGTCCTTGGTCTCTAGTACCCCTTTATCATCATCACCTGTGACAACCATATCATCCCCATAGATAACAAGTATAACAGTACCGCTTGTTCGTCTTCTGACAAACACAAAATAGTCAGATTTTGTTATCTAAAAGCCAAGAGTGCTTATTTCTACAATAAGTCTATTGAACCATGCCCTTGGGCTCTGTTTCAGACTATATATTGCCTTGCGAAGTCGACATACATACTCCCTCTCGGCTTCATACCCCGGAGGCTGCACGCCTGCATCATGTACACATCCTCATCAAGATCTCCACACAAGAATGCATTTTTCACATCTAACTGAAAGATAGACCAGACCATATTAGCTGCCACTGAAAGGATAGTCCTTATAGATCCCATTTTGTACAATCGGTGAGAATGTCTCAAAGTACCACTCCATATGTTTGTGTAAAGCATTTGGCCACAAGACAAATTTTCAATCTGTCAATGGACCCGTCTGGTGACTGCTTGGTTGTGAAGACCCATCTGCACGCCACTGGTTTAGTCCCTTTGGGACATTGCACTAGATCCCATGTCCCCCTGGAAGTAAGAGCATCCATCTCTTCATTCATGGCATGTCGCCATCCTGAATCCTACAAGGCACTGTGGTGGTCTCTCGGAATAGCAATAGTCATGAGAGCATTCACATATCTTCTGTTAGTGGATGATAAACTAACAGTAGAGGTGAAATGAGACATGGGATGAAAAGTACATTGCCTCTTAATTCTACGCAGAGTAATAGAAAGTTCTTGAGGATCATCCGGGACAACAATGGAGGGAACACTTGTAGAAGGCATATCATCCTGCAACAAAGAAACAAGTAAAGAGATATCTGGTGGAGGAGAGATTTGTTTGCGTTTATAGACAATGGGTAGAGGTGGGAGATCAAGAGGAATATCTGTAATAGATTTTGGGAAGAAGCTAGTCTACTCAAAAAAGGTTATGTCCGCCGAGATATAATAGCGATGTCCAGTTGGATCATAACACCTATAACCTTTTTGAGTACAAGAATAACCAATGAAAACACATTTGATTGCACGAGGAGAAAGTTTGTCTGTAGTATGAACGTTATGAATAAAGGCCACACATCCAAAGATACGTAAGGGTAGAGGAAAATGTGACTCAGTTGGGTAAAGAAGGAAGAATGGGGTGAATCCATTTAGGTTTAGAGAAGGAATTCTGTTAATAAGATGTGCGGCGGTCAGAACATCATCACCCAATAGGTTTTTGGAACTTTCATTGGGTGAGGAGCGGGTAATATTTAGTAGATGTCCGATTTTCCTTTCTGCTACCCCATTTTGTTGGGAAGTGTAAGGACATGAGGTTTATTGAATGGTGCCCTGAGATGCAAATAAGTTAGTTGGGTCATGTTGGGTAAATTCCAATGCATCAGAGCGAAAAATTTGAACACCAAAGGAGAAAATATTCTTGACATAGTGAAAGAAATTCTTAACAATTTTATTAATTTCCGAACGTTCTTTTAACAGATAGACCTAAGATGATTGACTGTAATCATTAATAAAACGACAAAGTACTTATGGCCATTCAGAGTACGGACCGGACAGGGTTCCCCAGTATCACAATGGGCTAAAGAAAAGGGGGCTTCACGATGAGGTTCTGTACGGGCAGGAAAAGACGCTTGATGATTTTTCCTGAACTGACACGCCTCGCACTTACAATGCTTGAGCGTAGAAAGTTCGGGGAACATTAAAGAGAGAGCTTTGGATGACAGATGACCGAGGCGAAGGTGCCAGAGAAAAGGATCATTGGAGATTGACGTAGCGCCAACAAAATTAGAGTCAGAGGGGATATCAAGATAATAGAGCCCGTTCTTCTCATGCACCCACCAAAAATCTGTCTCGTCCAGATGTCTTGAAAATAACAACAGAACTCATCAAAAATAACTCGACAGTTAAGCTCCATGCAGAACTTGTGAGCAGATACAAGACTAAGTGGAAAGTCAGGAGCGCAGTGAACTCCAGTAAGTTGGAGTTTGGAGGAAAACACCATAGTGCCCACAATAGTAATAGGTGAATGTGCTCCATTGGCAACACGGATAGTCTTCCCAAAGGAAGATGACTATGAAGAGGTGAGAAGACTACTTTCTCTCGTCAGATGAGTTGAGGCACCCGAATCAATGATCCATGCAGGGTTGGGTGTAGAGGCAGAGTTATCAATTGTACCTGAAGTAGTGGCCAAACTAACAGTAGGAGCAAAAGCACTAGTGTTACTAGTAGAGCTTTGTAGTAGCTGACGAAGACGAGCATACTCAGATGCAGTGAAAGATGTCCGACTATCACCAGAAGGCTGATCGTGTGAGGCATGTGCAATTTCACATGAGCCTTCGTATGAGGCTGTCTCATAGGCTCTGTTGGCATAGGAGGCATGCCAAACTTTTCCCAGCAATGTTCTGACGGATGATTCCAGTGTCCATAGTGAGTGCATGCTGGATAACGGGCAACAACAGGATCACGTCCACGTCTGTGTCTTGAATCACGTCCTCGTCCAGCATCACGATCGCGACCACAGTCAAGGTCACGACCACGTCCTCCCTGGTAGTTGGGTCGTCCTCTAGCAAACTGTGTTGTAGTCTTTGTAGATAGAGGATGTGAAGGATATTCAAGTTCCTGTAGTCGACCATAGATGGTCTCAACTGTGGGTAGTGCATCGACAACCAGAAATTGGTCCTTCACACGCTTGTATCGTGTATGCAATTCTGACAGGAAGCGATACACTTTCCACTCTGCGCTTTCTCCTATTTGTTTGTCACAATAAGCATGCTGAAAGATAAGAAGCTCCTAAAGCATGCATGTGAGAAGTATATAGTACTCGACCAATGATGTATCTCCCTGATTTGCAGACCAAATCCGTGTGTAGATATCTGAGAGCTTGGACTTGGTTGTCTTTTAGGAATAGGTATTCTCAAGGCTCTTCCACATTGCCTTTGCCGCCTCCTTGTCTAGAAGATTTAAAGCACTATTCGGATCGACGTTGTTGGTCATCCTCGTAATCACCTGACAGTTGTTCATGTACCGGGTATCGTAGTCTTGATCCGTCTCCTTGGGCTGATCTTGAGTTAGAACGTAGTTCTTCTGCTGTCCACTAATAAGCATCTTGAATGATCGAGACCATAGTATATAGTTCTCAGAGCCCTTTAGTTTGATGGAAGTACCCTGTACCATCAAATAAGAAGTCGGGTACAAGGGCTTGGACTCTGCAGATGCCATGGTGGCCGCACACGTCAAGAAAAAGTGACTTAGATAGTTCCTCAATTTTATTCAAGCATTACAGAGACCTAACAATACATTGATAGGGCAACCTCGCTAGTCGGCAGTAGTCGGCGATGCCCTAGGGAGCCTTTGCAACATAACAGAGAGGAAGGACAATGTCCTAGGGAGCCTTTGCTAGTCGACTATAGTTGGCAAATGAGGGAGAAGCAATACCCTATAGGGAGAAAGGCACCGTGGCTCCACTGGAGACTTTAAGTCGTGCGGGCCTACTGGTAAAAGGGCGGCGTCACTAGGGCTTCACTGGAGGTCTAGAGGCATCACAGAGCCACACGTATGTAGTGCGTGGTCCCTGAGAGGTGGCTCTATAGGCCCATGGAGTGCTGGACGGAGGCGCCGGCCAAAACTAGAGCTTGGAGCGCTAGGGCGGCGACGCTAGGAGCGTAGGGAGTGTTAGGAGCGCAGGGAGCGCCAGATGGAGGCGCGGAGAGCGCCTGGAGCACCGAGTGGTGGCTCTATGGTGCTGGAGCACTAGGCGGAGGCGTAGGGAGTGCATGGAGTGGGGGGGGGGGCAACGCCTCGGTCGCTGAGTCGGCTTACGTCAATCTCACGTCTGGCAGTTGGTTGGGGCTGGTTGTGGGGGAGGAATTTAGGTCAGAACACTGGTCTAGGACTGCTGCTCTGATACCATGTGGGAACACTGAATGAAATTGCTTGGTTTATTCTAGAAATCTAGGGGTCCTTATATAGGACAAAACCCTAGAGAGCTCGAAACGGGAAAAATACGTAAGTGCCCTTAACGGGGTTACAATAAATAACCAAGAACCTTAAGAATACATTACTAACACTATGAATATAAGAAGAAAGGACATATAAGAAAGAATTGTTCTCTCCAGAAAGAAATTCAAGAATCTAATAAAGCTAAGAAAAAGATGGTCCCAAACTAGAAGAAATTCAGAAAATTCAAGAAAAGAGCATTCTAAACCACGTGGGAATGACTCATCTGAATCAGAAGCCAACTCAAGATCATACTTAGGCAACAATGGAGATGTGAGTCTCAGACTAATGATAATCGAAAATTGGTAACCAATTTTACTTATTATGAATTGTTAGAAGCTTTTAAGAGTTGTCCAAGTCTTCACAAGAATTAAAAAAATGAAAATAAGAAACTTAAAGAAGATAATAGGAAACTTGCTTTAGAAAATTTATCTGTTAGAGAAAGACAACTAGTTTGACACGAATGTTATTAAATCAGAATTAGACATAGTTGATCTGAAAAATATTACTAATAAATTTATATTAGATCTATTAGCTAAGTTCACGAAGGAAACAACAACAAAGCCTTTTCCAACATTAAGTAGGGTCAACTACATGGATTCTTTGCCTCCATTTAGATCTATCTTGGGTCAGTCTCTGACTTAGATCTAAAAACTAAGACCCCTTCGTATAGTCTCATTCCAACACTTCTTGGACCTTCCTCGCCCTCTCTTAGCCGTCTCAGCATCCCAAAACTCGCATCTCCTAACTGGTGCATCAGCCGTCCCCCTTTGGAAATGAACAAACCATTTTAAGCGGTTTTCTCGCATCTTATCTATAATTGGAGCTATACCAACCAAGGTTGCAGAAGTCGGCAGTCGGTACTCGATCGGCAGGGTCACTGACTAAGGATTAATCGGCAGTCGGGAGAGTAATCGGATTTAGTCGAGCATTAGTCGGTTTTGAATTTTTAATTATTTTAAATATATAAATCAAGTTTTATAACATATACTCTCATTTATATTCATATATTTAACAGTTTTAATATTTTTGAGAGCTTAAAAAATTATAGCAACAGAAGAAAAAACGAAGCAATTTAAGAACAAAATGTTTGGTTCATAGCACGGACAAAATGTTAAGAACAAAATGTTTGGTACATAGCACGAGTTGAAGTTAGAAATAAATTAATACAAAGCTAATCAACAACCACAAAAGGTAAATAACGTAAGTTACCTAACTATCACGCAAATCAACAAGAAGTATCTAAGTTAACGAACATTTAGGCGTAATAAACACAATTCTAATCTTATATAAGTTAACCAACATGAAATTAAATCACAAAGTTTTAAGTAAAATTATCCAGGATAGTATATTAATTAGTTGATATTTTATATCTAGATGAAAAACTATAATTTAAAGTACAGACGTATACAGAATTTTCTGATAATTTTTATTTAACAATTTTAGTGTTTTTTGTTTTTATATTTTTAATTTATTTGTGAGTTATACTTATTAGCATGTAACCTTAAGTATCTCATCTTATTGTCTAACAACAAGCCCTAAATCTCATCTAATTCTAAATGGGTAATCGAGTTTACGGTTTGCGCCGAAACATATATCTGAAATCCCTATGCAAAAGTCAGCCGAGAAATCTCTATGCAAAAGTCGGCCGACTAGTCGGCCGACTAGGCTGACTAATCGGGCGATTAATCGGGGTTGACCGATTATTGGCCGATTTGGCCTAGTCGAGTCGGGTACCCCCCCGACTCGACTAGTCGGCCTAGTCGGCCGACTTTTACAACAGTGATACCAACTTTCCTTCTGATTGCATCATTCCGAATTCGATCTTTTTGTGTGTGTCCACACATCCACCTTAGTATTTTCATTTCTACTATCGCCATTGTCTGCACATGTCTATGGTTCACATGCCAACATTCAGATCCATAAAGCATGTCTCACGACTGCTTTGTAAAACTTTCCTTTTATTTTCAAAGAAATTTTCTTATCACAGAGAACAATAGAGGCTCCTCTCCACTTTAGCCAACCTGTATTTCTTCTATTAGTAACATCTTCATCATGTCACCATCATGTTGCAAAATAGACCCAAATTATCTAAAAGAATCTCTCTTCTGAATGTTATCATCACCAATTTTCACATCGTTTCTTTCACCATTGCTTCATTCAAAAGTACACTTCATATATTCTATCTTAGCCCTACATATATGAAATCCTTTAGTCTCCCATGCATGTCTCCATGCCTTAAGATTCTCATTTACTCCATCTCTAGTCTCATCAGTCAACACAATATCATCAACGAATAACATTCACCAAGGTATCTCATCCTGAATGTGACTTGTCAACTCGTCCATAATCAAAGTAAAAAGGAAGGGACTCAAGTTAATCCTTGATGCAAACCAATGTTGATGCCAAAATAATCAGTCTTCCCAGACTGAATCGTTACACAAGATAAAGCCCTATCACATATCCTTTATGAGATTAATGTATAGGACATGTACTTGTCTCTTCTCCAAAAATATCCACAAAATCTCATGTGGAACATAGTCGTAAGCCTTCTTCAAATCAATAAAAATCATATGGAGGTTCTTTTTTTAACTCTATAAATCTCCATTGTTCCCCTCAGCAAGTGGGTGGCTTCAATAGTTGAGCGACCTGGCATGAATCCGAATTGATTTTCTTTTACTTTGGAAACCTTCCTCAATCTTTTTTTGATCACCCGTTCCCAAATTTTCATAGTGTGACTCATCGCTTGATATAATTTGAAAAATTTTGAATGTCTCCTTTGTTCTTATAAAGAGGCACCACGATGCTTCTCCTCCAATCTTCAGACATTTTCTTGCTTCGTTAAATAATATTGAAAAAATTTGTAAGCCAAGTCAAACCAAGCTCACCTAAAACTCTTCATACTTCTATAGGAATATCATCGGGTACTGCACCTTTCCCAAGTCTCAAAACCTTCAAAGCATCCTCTACTTCCTTCCTTCCTTTGTATTCGTCTATCGCTTGCACGATTCAAGTAACTTTCACTACTAGATAGATCTCCCAAAGTGACCTCTCTATTTCCTTCCCTAATGAAAAACTTATTGAAATACTGCTTATAACACCATCGGATCCGGATACCTGTTTACACGACATTCGTAACGTTATTTCATAAATGATCGCATTAGTTCAACTTGAAATTGAGGGGAAATTTTTCGCGTTTCGCATTTGACATTCATAATCAATGTAACAACCACAAAAACAAGAAGTGCCTCCAATTTGCATTTCATTAATGTCCATATTATATACAACATGTAACAAAATAAGCTGACAGTATATACATGTCTCCCAAAATGTATAAAAGAGAAAGAAAAGCACTACTACAGAGACTGGACCAAAAACTGTAACAACTGTACCATCTACTATAGTAGCGGATGCTCGGTATCATCAATTTGCTATTGCGATGCAGGCTTTTTACCTGCCAAACATAAAAGGAACAAGAGGACATCAACGGATGCTGCGTACATTCTAGAATATTAAATAATAATAGGAATTTAATATGTCCAAAAGTAAGCAAGAGAAAGGCATTGGTATTTAAATTTAACAATCTACCTGCGTAAGAAAATGATTTTTATGCTGTTTTGTTTGGATACCCCATGGTTTCCATCACCCCATAATATTATAACATTTTCATAAATTAGATGATGATTCATAAGTGTATGTTATATTCTTTTGTCATATAGGGATCATGATTATGGATATTGATAATGAGGATGATGAAGTTCTGATCTGGTTCTTGATTCTAACTTCTCAAGTCTAGTGGATAGTCTATGGTCTTGGTGTGAGTGTGACCTCACACTTTGACTCTAAGGCGTGAAGAGTATCTTAGGGTTGGGGTGCCTCCGTAGGCATACGGTGAAGTGTAATGCATTCTAACTAAGTTCCCAACACGTCCACTAACTTAACTTATCACTTGTAGTAATAGTCCCGAGATCCGATTCATTGTTGATGATTGATGGTTGATGATGATGATTAATTATGTACCAAGGTCAATTGTAGTCAACTTGATTGTAGTCCACATAATTGTTGCTGATCTTAACTCTAACCAAGCTCAATTGCAACCAACTTTACGCTCAACAGTGATTAATCTGAACTTTTGGCCAAATTCAACTGTAATTGATCTCAGATGTAGCCATCGCCAAGCCTATTGGCGGAAAAGTAACCAAAACTCAAGCGGCGAGGAAGTCTCTGAGAGACCCTTCCGTCTCGCCCTCTAAGTGGAAGTACGGTCCATTAGAGGGATAGCTCTACTCTAAAACTACGCCACTGAAACGGGTGAGACTCTTGAAAAGTCACCCTAGACGGGCCCGACCGATACGGGCAAACGAGCTCGTAAAGAAAACTAAAACCAAGGGAACCCCATCCTAGGTACCCTAAAACAGAGGGTCAGCGGAACTGGTCAAAAGTCGGGCTCCCAACGAGACATAAAAGCACTGCGAGCTCGCGTTAAAAAAACTCGTGAAAAAGACTTGGATCCTAGACCAGCACATTTGGCGGCCGCTGTCCTAACTGAGCTTCCTTTCCTCTGCCCAGTTGAGGATCACTGCACATTCTCACAGTCAGTTGTAAAAGTCACTATGACCGACACAACAATTTATCAGTCATCCCTGATGCTGATCAACCATATATCCGTGTCAAACTTCATTAACAAGTTAAATGTGCATACACCTAGATTTCATTCAAGTCATGATGCCAAAAGCATTAATATGTGTTTTAATTAATGAATAATCAAGCAGACAACATTGTCATAACTGAACTTGATATTGGTAGTTTAAGACATATCATGCTGTTTTTTTCACCGGCAAAAGCAACCATCAATGAGATCTTATATTCACCCATCTAGAATTTACAACCAAGAGAAATTAATAAAATATTGTTAAACTAATGATGTAATATGATAGCCATATGTAGAGGCTTATATATATTGCGATGTACTGTTTCGTATTTTCTATTTATATATTGTACGTCTATGTAATTTACCCAAGGGTTTTCTCTTTATATAAGAGACCCGAGGGCTTTATGGAATAATACATCAGAGTATTGCTTACTCTAACATGGTATCAGAGCCCTAACCCTAACCTAGGGTTTCCTCCACCCGCCCCCCCTCCCGCCGCCGGCCTCTCCAGGCCCTCCCGCCGCCGTCAACAGGCCCCTCCGCCCCTCCGCCAGAACCCCAGGCCCCTCCGCCGGACCCCCAGGTCCCTCCGCCGGACCCCTAGGTCCCTCCGTCGGACCCTCAGGTCCCTCCGCCGGACCCCCAGGCCTCTCCGGTCCCGCCGCCAGGCCTTCCAGGCCCCAGCCCCGCCGCCGAGGCTTCGCCAGCCCCGCCAGGCCCCTTCCGGCCCCCAGCTCCGCCGCCTCTTCTCCGCCGAGGCTTCACCAGCCTCACCGCCGTCCGCCTCGCTTCGGTCGGGCTCGGGTCGATGACGGGTTCAAGTGCATAACGTCTACATATGCACTTGAATCCTCAACGCTCTCGGTAGACACCAGTTTCTTTGTCTATCATCCCTAGTTCAGATTCTCCGGCAGTATGTCAGAACAAAAGGTCGATATGTCCGCCATAGGTGCCTTTAAAGGTTCGGCACCAATCGTCAAAATGGACGGGATGAACTACGAACTGTGGGCTGTGCAGTTCCTCAGTCTTATGCAGTCATGCGGTAAGAAGCATATTCTTACCGAAGATGAACCGCCGGAGAAGAAGGGAATATATGCCTCATGGGAGGCCGATGACGCGTATGCCAAAGTTTGGCTTTCAGGAACGCTCACTACGGAGATAGCGAATGATGTCCTCCATCAGCCCACCGCCAAGGCGATGTGGGATATTCTGGCCACGACATACTCTCAGGTGTGGAACGAGACAAAGATGCTGCAGCTGCAGCATGATATTTTCACCACGAAGCAAAACGGAAGGCCTCTTCATTCTCTGTACACGTCCCTTCGTGGAATGTTCGAGAAACTTTATAGTACCATCCCACTCACAGCCACGCCGGAACAACAGAAGACGTTCCGCAACGCCACTATGGTTGGCGTATTACTTGCTGCTCTTGACCCGGAATATAAGGCAGCACGCTCTCAGATCCTTGCCGATGCCACCATTCCACCGATGGAAGAAGTCTACAGAAGGCTCAGTCGTGTACCTGTTCCATCGAATACAGCGACTCCACCTCCCTCGGCAATGGCAGTCTCCAGAGGACGAGGCAGTTCGTCCTCATTTCGTGGCAGAGGAAGTGGTGGACGTGGCCGCGGAGGTCGCATACGCTCTGCGTGCTCATTCTGTCGTCGTACTGGTCATTCGGAGGATACATGCTATTCCAAGCATGGCTTCCCTCCTTCTGCACGTGTCACTGATCATGTTCAGGGTCTACCAGCATCTACTCCAGATCACAGGTTCGAGGAGCTAGTGGCACGGCTTCGTGATATCATGCTACAGTCATCATCAGAGGGTGCTGATGCTTCTGATGTTGCGGCTTCGGCGTCAGCTAGTACATCTGCTTCAGCCAGTGCCTCAGGTAGTCCTTCAGTCTCATATCATAACCATGATCTTACATGATGGATTGTTGATTCTGGAGCCACCCATCATCTCTGTCGTGAGAAAGATATTCTGCAGTCCTATAGAGCTGTTCAGCCTGGTCGCTCTGTACTTATTGCTGATGGCACTCGTTCCCCTATCATCGGTCAGGGGGAGACGGCTTTGCTGCCCTCTATGCACTTACAGAATGTTCTTCATGCACCAGAATTCTCTATGAATCTCTTATCCATTAGTCAGATTACACGAGATTTGCACTGTCGTGCTATTTTTGACCCATCGTCTGTTATGTTTCAGGACATACTAACGGGCAGGGTGATTGGCTGTGGTTCTGAGCACAATGGCCTCTATCGTCTCGTACGGAACTCTTATGCTGGCGTCTCACTACATTCCCAGGGCTTCGTATCTCCGTATACCTGGCATCTTCGGTTTGGTCACCTGCCGCTACAGAAAATGCGTCACCTCCTGCCTCAGATCTCTCCGAGTTTGTCATTTTGTTGTGAAGCATGTCAGTTAGGGAAGCACCATCGGTCCAGCTTCCCCAGTCGTCAGAGTCGGAGCAGTCGCTCCCCTTTTGAGTTATTTCACATAGATATTTGGGGTCCCAGTCGTGTCCCAGATCATCAGGGGCACAGGTTCTATTTAGTTGTGGTTGATGATTTTTCTAGAGTGTCCTGGACTTTTCTTCTTAAAAATAAATCCGAAGTAGGAAGTGTTATTCAAAATCTTATTAATGAGGTTCAAAATGTTTTTTCATCTACTGTTAAGTATGTGCGTACTGACAATGCATTGGAATTCTGCACTCTTTCCCTTGCTCGCTTTCTTTCTTCTAAAGGCATTATCCACCAAACCACATGTGCATACACGTCTCAACAAAATGGGGTTGCAGAACGGAAGCATCGACATTTTCTTGACATTGCTCGCACATTACTTATTCAAAGTTGTGCCCCATTATCCTTTTGGGGGGATGCTATACTTACAGCATGCTATCTGGTCAACCGTATGCCTACAACTGTTCTTGGGGAAAAGTCTCCTATCTCTGTTCTCTTTCCTGACAAAGATTTGTTTACACTTACACCTCGGGTCTTTGGCACGGTTGCGTTTGTCCATCGATTATCTCCAGGACTTGATAAGCTATCTCCTAGGGCTATCAAGTGTGTTTTTGTGGGCTACTCCAGGACACAGAAAGGATATCGTTGCTATGACCCAGTTCATGACAAGTACTATGTGAGCGCTGATGTTACATTTTTCGAACCGGTCATGTACTTCTCCCCTGCAGGTGACAGATTGGACTCCTCCACATCCACAGATTCTAATGTCTATGTGCCTCCACCTCCAAGCCTGGGTCAATCCTCTACACCACCACCACCACCACCACCTCCATTTGTACCTTTTCCTAAGTTCTATACAAGGCGAACATGCCCTGCTCAGGCTACATGTCAACCATCCAGCACGCCTCAGGTATGTTCTGATGTTATCACTAAAGATGGGTTAGACAATGCACCAGTGCAGGAGCCTTTACTACAGGAGGAGGATCAACCAGTCAACACAGTGACAAATGATCTGGATCAGTCCATTGCTCACAGGAAGCAGCGAAGACAATGTGCGTCATATCCTCTTGCCTCTCAAGTCTCATTTCATCGTCTCAATGGGGATTTCCAGAAATTTGCAGCTGTTGTCTCATCAGTTGAGATTCCTCGGACCTATCAAGATGCCATGAAGATTGATTGCTGGCGTCTGGCCATGGAAGAGGAGATGCGTGCCTTGCAGTCTAGAGGGACTTGGTCTCTTGTCCCCATTCCTCCAGGTGCCTCCGTGGTGAGTTGCAAGTGGGTGTTTACGGTGAAATATCATGCGGATGGACGTCTAGATAGATACAAGGCCATACTTGTAGCACACGGATTTACCCAGACGTATGGGGTGAATTATTTGGATACGTTTTCACCAGTGGCTAGACACTCCACTCTTCACATCCTCCTATCTGTTGCTGTGGTACGTGATTGGACCATTTTTCAGCTTGATGTCAAGAATGCTTTCTTGTATGGTGACCTACAGGAGGAAGTCTACATGCAGCAGCCACCAGGGTTTGCTGCTGAGGGGGAGACTCAGATGGTGTGCCGACTTCATAAGGCTATCTATGGCCTCAAACAGAGTCCCCGAGCATGGTTCCAGAAGCTTTCCCAGCTAATTGTACGACATGGGTTCAAGAGATCAAATGCGGACCATTCACTGTTCATCCAGAAGACTTCTAGAGGTACAGTTGTTGTCATGATATATGTTGATGACATCTTGGTTACAGGAGATGATGCTCAGGGAATTGAGATAACCAAGTCCCTGTTGGGAAGCCAGTTCATTACGAAGGATCTGGGCACGATTCGATATTTTCTGGGGATAGAATTTGCAAGAAATGCACAAGGAATGGTGATGACTCAAAGAAAATATGTCACAGACTTGCTAGTTGAAACAGGAATGACTGGATGCAGACCTTCAAGTACACCTATGGACCCAAGCATGAAGCTGTACGACGATGATACCGAGGAGGTGGACAAAAGAAGGTACAGAGAGATGGTGCGTAAGCTCTTATACATTACTATAACTCGACCGGATATTGCCTTTGCAGTAAACCGGGTGAGTCAATTTATGGAGCAGCCGAGGCAAGTTCATATGAATGCCTTGTATATGATATTGAGATATCTGAAGTCTTCCCCAGGCACAGGGTTGCTATTCAGGAAAGATACAGATCTGTCTATTTCAGCTTGTGCAGATGCAGATTATGCAGGATGTCCAAGGGATCGTAAATCTACTTTTGGATTTGCTATCTTCATAGGAAGCTCTTTAGTTTCTTGGAAAAGCAAGAAACAGACTGTTGTGGCGAGATCCAGTGCTGAATCCGAGTACAGAGCCATGGCACAAGCAAGCGCAGAAATGATGTGGGTTAGAGCAGTCTTAGAAGATTTGAATGTAGATGTCTCCTTGCCTATGAATCTCCAATGTGACAATCAGGCAGCATTGTTTATTGCAAATAATCCAGCTTTTCATGAGAGAACAAAGCACATTGAGGTGGATTGTCATTATACTAGAGACATGATTCAGAAGGGCTTTATTTCCACTTCTCATGTCAGTTCAGAGGACCAGACTGCTGATATATTCACCAAGCCATTGCTCAGAGGACCTTTCCAGAGATGTTCTTCCAAGCTGAGCATGATAGATATCTATGCTCCATCTTGAGGGGGAGTGTAGAGGCTTATATATATTGCGATGTACTGTTTCGTATTTTCTATTTATATATTGTACGTCTATGTAATTTACCCAAGGGTTTTCTCTCTATATAAGAGACCCGAGGGCTTTATGGAATAATACATCAGAGTATTGCTTACTCTAACACCGTACAATATATTTTCTATATAAAGTCGTATATTTTACTCTGTGTTATGTTACAAGATTCAAACAGAAATTGTATAGTCACTGAGAAGGTCAATGGATTAAAAGAATGAGAAGGAATAATCTTTCATGGGATGAGCCTTCATAAGTAGTGCATAATAAGATGGCTAGAGAAAGAGAGGGGGAGACAGACTGTATCCATGCATGGCAAAGGTGATAGAACTATAATTAAGCTCTTGAAAAACCTACATGTGCAACACTCATATTAGACATTTCCCGCAATTAATCTATGATTACTAAATGGCTCATTTATGTAATTGTCATGAGTAATTGACTTGGTTCAATACTAAAGGCAGATCAATCCAAATCCTATATCCACTAAGATAATTATTTTATTCAATTCTTGTATCAACTGTGATAATTATTTTGTTCATCTCGTTTCGACGTATTAGTCTAAGTTATAAATCAAACCATGAGAGTGGAACACAGATCTCACAAACAGAATTTACAAGTCAGAATAAGTAATCACATTGTATATTAAATCAATTCAATAAAAATGAATTATATGGTTGTAGTGATAGTTAATAAATTGGTATTCCAGTTAAATAAAATTAGATGGATTACTGTAATACTTCATGAAAAAGGTTTATATTAACCCTTTGATGTCAATATGCTATGGATTTTAAACCAATCCCATTCGAATAATTTTATTTCTCTTGAAACTAAACATACAATTCCTTATAAAGTCTGAATAAACAACAACTCGCAAAGTCATAAGGTCTTATTTCTCAAAATGTTTTTACGCTTCAATTGATGTTTGCGAGGAAAGAATATTACGAACTAATATTGAAGAAAATCTTGTAGATACGTAGAATGATCAACTGTGGTTACTGGGAGAAGATTTTAGTTAATAGAGGAGTGATCCTATGAGATGAGATTTTGTGAGATGGTGAGATGAGACATTTTGGACCACAAGTTGTTGTATTCTCTCTCCTGCCTTTCTCTCTCCTGGTTGGAACTAGTGGTCCAGAATGCCCCATCTCACCATCTCACCAAAATCCCATCTCATAGGATCGCCCCTCTTAGTTAATATACTAAATCGAAGTATAAAGTGAATTAAAACATATGGATGTTAATGTTATGATGGATGAAAGTACTGATTTTAATATGTTGACCATGGCAAGATTGGAATGATCCAACTTTATCAGATGTTGCATACTGAGAATAAAAACTACATATCCGCAAGTACCCAAAACTTGCCGATCAAAAGATAGAAGTATAGATTAGACTTGTTATAATTAGATTATCACGATGCATTCGAAATTTTGGTAGTAATTATATGATGACCTTATTTTTATAAGAATTACTGTGCACATGATGAATATATATATATATATAGGGTAAAATGGGACTGCCCCCTGAGAGTAGCCAACTTGACTACTCCAACCCCTATTTTTCCCTCATTTTTTTATTTCTTTGGAAAATAAAATTTTTTATATTCATCACTATATCCCTCTAACATTCTATTAAAATTTCGTCAGAAACAGAGACTCCTAGGCCCTCCATCCAGATGTCGTTTTTTTAACGGTCGCAAGATTTTTTAAATCGACCCTGTTTGGATGGAGGCCGTAGGAGTCTCTGTTTCTGACAAAATTTTAATAGAATGTTAGAGGGATATAATGATGAATTTACAAATTTTTATTTTCCAAAGAAATAAAAAAATGAGGGAAAAATAGGGGTGGGAGTAGCCAAGTTGGCTACTCCCAAGGGACGGCCCCATTTAACCCATATATATATAAATATTGCATGTGCATCTGCTATCTCAAGTGGACTCCAAAATTTATGTGGAAACATGCTGTCACTGGTGAGTACTTGGATATGACAATATTCCAGTAAAATGATAGATCATATATTAACGTACATTCTTTTCATATTATTCTGCTATTTTAAAAAAAAATAAATCAGTCCGTTCATAGATTCCATGCTGATATTGAAATTCACCAAATCAAGAAAATCTTAGTGCAGATCCGATTCCCCTTTCCTTGCATTGATTTTGCATGTACCGTGTGTGCGCGTAAATTATTGGTTAGCAACGATACATAAATTCTTATGATGAAAATTTGTATAAAACATTCGTTGAGGGCAGCAAGATGGGAGAATTGAATGACACATGCTTGGCAGCAAAATGGAAAGGGTAGGAATGTACCTTTGATCTCTTTCCATTTGGGGAAAAATCTTATGCAGTGACTGAACAGTGAGGAGCAATGGCCTGGGAAGATAGCAGAACAACTGCTTCTCAAGCAGTTGCAGCTGAAACAAGGGGGAGCCCAGCAATAACTTCCATGAATAATGGACAACAACCGTACAACAGTTCCAAATGAGCAGGACAGTAGGAGCACCGAGGCTCCCCTCGATGGAGAAATGGGAAGGAAGAAATTTTTTGGTCACCATTTCGGTGAGTGACCGAAACGGAATTTCTGTTTTTAAATAGGGGACCCCAAATTTCGGTCGACATCGGCTATTTTGGTCGAATTTCGGTCACCAACCGAAACCGAAATTCGGTCGAATTTCGCCGAAATTTGATCCCATGAGCATATGTAACCTATCCACACCATGGAGCTTCCCACCCCTCAAAGCCCATATAAGAAACATGAAAATGAGCCAGAGACATGCCCGAAAGAATTATTTCTGCATATGAATATTTATCCGTTAGTAAATTCACTTCATGCAATTCACTAGTTGCATTGTGGTCTTCTGTGGATACGTAGTTCCTTTCATCATTCAATTAACACCATGCAATTAACCTTTCCTAGCATTGATGTCGACTACATATGCCAACTTCTTTCTTTTATCAGTTTCTATGCTTTCATCCTCTATAAATAATATCTTCTTCATATGCAATTTTATCTCAATTATCAATAGTGTAAAGTCGCTAGTTAAGGATTTGAAATGTGCAATATCTTCTTCATATGCATTTTTTCTCAATTATCTATAGTGTAACGTAGCTACTTACGGATTCAATTGTGTTGTGGTTATTACTCCCATTTACAGTAATTCCTACATAAATATTATCACTGTTTGAATTAGTAATCAGTTGTTAAACGTTTGCATTCTATCAACTATCAGAACTGTGAAGTATGTAATTCTTAAAAGAATTTTTTTCTTCGCTTATTGGCAGGTTATTTTTTTAAATAAGGACGTTTACACAACATGATGAATTATCTTATCAAATCCCACTGAACTTGGATATAAATAAGCTCAACTGGCCAAGAATATACATGTTGGTGCTGAACAGCTATTGTAATAGCCTGTTTGATTCTCTCTGTAGGAAGATGAAGCAAAAAAAGGTGAGATGGAGGCTGATAAAGATAGAATGATGAAAGAATATAGAGCTCAGTTAGATGCAGAAAGAGCAATTAAACTTGCTCGGGGGAGAAACCATTCCAGTTATAAGTCTCGTGAGAAGAAAGGTTAATATTCTAATCTGGTATAGCCTTGGATACACTGTTATGATATTTTATTGTTTAAAAACCCTGCAATGCAGATAAGAATGAAGAATGCAAGAAAAGGTGCACCAAAAAAAGAAAGGTTAGCAACTTAATTTTTCTACTGCACACTTATATTTTATCAGCATTTCCAATTTTCTAAATGAATTACAAAGTTTGGGCTTGCCTCTTACGGAGAGTTGTCCTATTTTCTTTCAAAATGTTTTCCCACTTTTCTACGCTTATATAATGTCTAGCAGACTTGGGCTAGTTAAGGTTCCCGAGAAAAGATGAAGTATTTCTTCTCTTTGATGTACTTCTGTGTACAATTTGGAACTACTAAAACTTGCCTTCGAAGAGAGATCCTACTACTACATGCCAAACATTAGAAAGGTGACTAAATGGTGTTGGTGAAACAATAATGTTGAGAAAAAACATAACAAATGTAGTACAGTGTGTCTACCACACAAAAGACCAGGGTTCAAATCCCACTGTTGCAGTGGTTGCGTTAGGTAGTCGACAGCCAGCGTAAAAAATAGTCGAATCTTTCAACATGGATTTGAGCAAGAATCCATGTAGCCGACCCTACTTATAGTGGGAGAAGGCTTAGTACATTTATAGATAACAATCTTCCTGCATGCGATCCTTCTTATGGTCCCTTGGTTGCAGGTTAAAGAATGGGGAATAAGTCGGAGAGATAAAGACAATAGGGGTTATTCCCATTTTTGGTTTGGTTGGTAAGATATGTGTGGATAATAATGGGATAAGGAGTTGTTTTTTATTTTTCTCTGGTTGTTATCTTAAAGAATGCACATAAGTGTTAATCAAGGTTTTATAAAGCGAGAATTGAGTCGAGGAGGTTTCCTATAAGTGAGGTGAGACGTAAGCCTCAAGGTGGTCGGGGCGCAAGTTCAATTCTTATCGAGAGAAATTAAAGTAATAGTCTTATAATTTTATATAATATATAATTATAAATAACACACATTCATGACTATTCAATTCATGAAGAGATTCTAACTATGTTTTATTGTTGTAGTCATTCTTAAACCATGAGAGCCTTTGGATTAAAAGTTTAGGAATTCAACATAAAATCGTCTATTTTCAATATTATATTAATGACTCAAGTTAAATGTATAATTAATAGTTCACAACTAACGTAGAAGGTTACGCACTTTATGTGATAAAGTAATGATATAATGATGTTTTAAATAGATTTTGCAAAAAAGTTCATAGTTATATGGAATTACTAACAAAGAAGGTTCTTTAAATTTCTTGTGCTTAAGCATTAAAAAATCTCAATCATGTAATCTTACATAGTAAACGAAAAGGTATGGCTTCGGCAAAATCAAATTCTAGCTAATAGTTAAAGAAGGATTCAGTAGATTACAAAAAAGTAATTAATATTCTAAAGATTTGTTCAACTGTCGAATATTTCCCCAACAAGTTATTTCTAAGTTTCCTAAAAGGTGCCTATAGAAGATATAAGAACATGTTTTCTTCTTTTAAAACATCTTTATATTTCCTAGATAATTGAAGCGGTGCCTCAGTACAACCTCCCTGCCTCACATCCTCAGGTGTATGCCTCACTGAAGAAGTCCGAGGCTATATCTTCGAGGATATATTTCTTATAAACTGCCTCGAGGTGGGTTTTTTATAACCATGGTATTGATTATTGTGGAGCAATATAACTGAAATCAAGGCCTCCTTGAGTGTTTAGTGGGTTTGTGGGTGTAGACTGCAAACCACAACGTCCTCACATATCACATGGTATACCCAGAGGCCCTGAGAACAAAGTATAGAAGGTTGGAACTTGGAACAACTCCCTTCTGCAAGATAAGGTTGGACAGTCCCAAATCGACCAGGGGATGCATTAAAACCCTCATACAAACCCATTAGGTCTTGTGGATCGGGACCCCACGTGGAAGCACCATGTGATGTGTTCATCAGCGAGCTGCCAGTCAGTGCTGCTATGTCCAGCATGGTATGCTGCTGCTGCCCTAGCATCAGCGGGAAGCTGCTATTGTTGGTGGCATCAGGAGTGCTTGTGATGGCGTTGCGAAATGGTTTGTGTGTAGAGGTCAGGATTTCAAGAGAGGTATTGAAACCCAGACTAGGATCGATGGTGCTTTGATATCATGTTGAAAATAAGATTGTATTTTGCATAATAAAATAGGGGTCTGATAGTCTCTTGTATAGTAGACAACCAACATCACAAAGACTTTTAAAAATAAGAACGAAAAATGACCACGAAAAGATCCTAAAACTGAAACTCTCAACAAGGGTCGATTTGGTACAAATATTTTGATTGTAATACACAATAAAATCAACGGTACTTTGACATAAAAGTTCGACCGTATTCAAGCACTGATTTGGTTTACGAGACGATGCAGTTACCGTCTTCTAATCTTGCTATTTGTCAACGTTATCTGATAGTTAATAAGAATATATTCGAAAGTAGTTAAACATGGAGCTGTTATAGCAATAGTAACACCAACTATCATTTTACTTCATTAGATCAAGAATGCTCATGGTAAAATTAAACGTGTTGCATAAGGCGTACTCTTCACTTGTTCGGAAATTTTAGTGTTGTCTGTCACAATCTTGGAATATTTAGAAAATAGCATCGAAGTTCATTACTGCATGTGTTTTCTTAGATGATTAATGGCCATTCCTAGCGCCATCGTATCTATGATAGCAGACTAGGACTCCATTAAACCCTTTTTTTCTATTCGATTTTGTTATTCAAAGTCAACCAAGGTCATCTTCAAAGAAAATGCGTTCATGTTGTAGAAAACAAAGCAATAATATACTTTATTCTGTCTTTGATTCTGGAAAATAATTTTTTCGGGTTGATTATCAAAACTTTTTAGTGTCAGAGTTATGCTATTTATTTTCATTTTGTGTTGAAAATTCACCATTTTATTTTTCAACATAAAGATGTTACCATTTTAGGGATCTCATCTAAGTTTTTACAAACTGACAGCATTCAAGAAGATCCTCCGAATCCAGTTCATCGGAATCGTCTTCTCAGTCTTCTGGCAGTGAAGATGAGGAGCGGGAGGCAAGGAGGTCGAGATTGAGATCCAAAAGAAAGAAAAAGAACATCAAGCATGTGCCAAAATCAAGAAGAAAACATTCATGCAGCGAAGATGAGGAGAATGATGGTCCTGTACCTCTTTCCAGATTCTTCGGCACTTTAAAGGCTTAAAACATTAATCCTTCTATGAGTTTATTCTTATGAAGCTTCTTTACAAGATCTATAGAAGGAAATGGCTTTTATTACTTATAAATAATATGGTCGGATATCTCTCTTTATTGTATCCCTTTGTAATATTTATTGTTGGAATTTTATTTTGATTTGTGGTTGAGGCTAGTCGAAAATTCTTAACCTAACTCATGCTATTCGTCAGTAAAAGGTTAGATGTATTCACTTCATTTTTCTGTTGGGACTGCTGAATATTCTTTGATATCGAAGTCACAAAGTGGGAAAACGGTTTTAAAACTAAGGTAATATAATAACAGCAATTTGTGATTCAGTATACAAACTTCTATTTTCGTAAACAAATGTCTTATGTTTGTACTTTCTTGTATAGCTTATTAGAGAATGGCTTGACTCACTTAGCTCAAAATTGGCTTTTTGGGGGCATTTTGGCTCGAAATAATTTTACGCTTTTTCCTTGAATACGTCATCTTTGTGGTCTAAAATCGGTATTCTGAACCACAGAAGAACTCGATTTATCATATATGAACCCATCCTATACACTCATATATGAACCCATCCTATACACTCGATTTATCATACTTTATGGATTGAGTGTATATGAACCCATCCTATACACTCAACCCATCCTATACACTCAACCCATCCTATACACATGGAATGGAGGAAATCAATCATATATGAACCCATCCTATACACTCGATTTATCATACTTTATGGATTGGATCTGACAAAGATAATTACATTTTCGCAAGATAATTGCATTGAGTTCTTGATATACGACCTGATTTAGTCTGTGACTAGTTTCAGAATGTGAATTGGATGCACAATTCGAGGAGTAGAATGTGCTTGCGTATACAAGACTTCCTCTGTTCCCATTATCTTGCTTTAGCCTACTTCCTTGCTTAGCTTTGTCTCTTGTTCCTATCAAAAGCAAAAGAAAAGATGTGCTTTGTGGAAGGAGAGATGTGTAGTGTCATTATGGCATATCGTCAATGATTGATTGCCCTACTCAAGCTGTGAAATTCTTGCATATAGTTTGTTTGACTATTGATGGTGGTTGGTGGTCTCGTCCCTTTGTCAATAATCATTTTCTACCTGGCCAAGGGAATGCCCGAATTAGGGAGCGTCTCTAAAAAGAAAAAGACTTGGCCTATGGATTTCAGAAGTGTAACAAATAGTTATCGCTACCGTTGGAGAGTAAATGTGGATCCCTATCTATTCATCATCAACCCTCTATATTGGCAGGCTTCGATGTGAGCCATAAGGGAGTAGGAGTTCTTTAAGCAATGGCTCTTCTTTCTACTCATGAAGGTTGTGGATTAGTTGACCAGTAAGCAGGGGAAAGGCCATACGAATTCTTTGTGAGTTCAGGGTGTCACTTTCTTGGGAGAGTCTTAATATCCTACATGGCCCTTCTCTTTTCTACGGATTATGCTCAATGTTTTTTTGACTTGGCACGGGGAGAAAGCAAAATCCTTGAAGGACGGTGCTCCCTAAGCTACAACTAACACGTACTTTTACATTTACAATTTTACATATATTTATGGGTGGACAGAAATGTAGTTATATGCTTCCTGTATACATATGAACCTGCATGTAAACGCAATCATACATGTGTGTGTGCGTGTGCGTGGGGGCGCGTGCGTGCGTACGCGTGTGTAGGCGTGCGTGCATGCATGCATGTTGTGTGCGTGTGCGCACGCGCGCGCTTGTAGAGGTGACACCTCTCCATATATATGGTGCGACACCCTATTCCAGTCATTTGATTACGATCCACGGTCCTCGTGAAAACCACTGTTAGGATCAGAAACCACTTATCTGAACAGTTTCGATTTGCCATTTTTAGTAAAGATGATTTCACATTTATTATCAATCCCGATTTTCATGATAATACTTATTACGCACAAATAATTACCAAAATAAATATCCCACTCTATCCCCTCCATTGGTGCCTCTCGGATCCCCAATCCACAACTCCACACAGTTTTCTCGATCTCCTTTCTTCTCCATTCTCTCTTCCATGTGCCTTCATTGTCCAGGAATCTTGCATCTTCGAGTGCCCCTGCACATGTCGACCTCATCATCAAGGTAAAGACTTTCTGAGAGCTCATCTATTCGCACAAATCAAGACCTCGCTCGTTCTTGATGCTCTCGAAAACGACACTAATGATGTCTCCATCGGATAGCGCCTGCTACTCCACCTACCTGCACCAACAAAGCCATGAACTGTCTATTCTTTTTCACCAACGAAGACATGTCATACTTTTGCTTTCTTTTTGAAATATTATGTCATATGCTGGAAGTAAAGTATTTTCCTTATTTTATATTCAGATCATAAAAACAATACCATCAAACTTGATGGTTCAAACTTCTATTCATATTAGATACGGTTCATTCCAAAATATAATTATTTTCTATATGTCATGGATCCAAAATATGCTAATGAGAATTAGATCGGGATGTTTGGATAAATACAATTACGAGAGTTCTTTGATATGTGAATTTTTCAAAATAAGAAGTATGACGATTCATTCAAACTAGTGATGAATCCACGATTCATCTTCTTTATTCTTTTATTTTAGCTTCATTTCCTTAGTCAAACACCTGTAAATACCTACTAATTTCATGAAAGTACCATTTTACATGTATTTGTTAAATATGCATTTTTAACACTTTTTAACACTCAAATAAAATACTAAAGAAGAAAAGAAAAATAAAGGATGTGTTTTTGAAATAAATGCAGACTTACCCAAACCCCGAGAGAAGGCCAAGACTTGACTTGATGGACCAGGAATAAAGTAGGTGGAGATATGGTCTTTAATTCAAAAATCCAAAAATATTTTATAAATACTTTTCTTTATATATTTGTACAAAACATACACTATTTTTATTGTACATAAAATTATTTCAAATTAAATATTTTTGTAAACAAAATTATAAATAAAATATTTTGTAAATAATAAAAATAATTGCAATTTAAAATAATGTACATATTACAAATAATCACACTCAGAAAAAACCGTAAAGTGATAATTGAAAGACCAATTTCGGCTTCATATGAACTCAAATTGAAACAAACTCACTTCCATTGTGCTCTAAATTAAATTACCTTTCAAATAGCTGTGGTTTCGTAATTTTTGAAGTTACGGTTGAAAAGTCATTTTTTGGAGTGGCTTGTGCACTTTTACCATTTATTGTATATATATTTATTCATATTTATTTTTTATATACATAATGTACATATTTATAAATATTATCTTCTTTATTAAAAATAAAAAAATTAAAAAATAATAAAATTAAATAAAATCATTTAAAAATATGTGTATATTATACTATATGTACATAATACTTGTATACAGCTAATTTCCTTAAATAAAAATCACCAAAAAATTTAAATATCTAACATAATTTAATTAAATTAATTTAATTACGAAATTTAAATTTAATTATTTACTTTATTCATTTATTTGATTTGAAAACTTACCTTTAATATAAAGATTTGATTTTATGCCTTAAATATCCACCATTAAGATGGCTAATTATTTTTTGTAAATTAATTAATTAGTTATAACTAATTCCTAAATTCATTTTAATTAATTAATTAATTATTTTATTAATTCCACCGCTAAACACCTTCGTCTTTTGTACATCCTTTCCTTTTGTATTTTTTCTCTTTTATGGGGCTACTCCTCCCTCATTTGCCTTTGATCAATCTTTGGTGGAGAGGAGCCCGATCTTCGAGAGAAATCTTGTCGAAGAAGGGTGTCCAGCCTCCGAACTGTCCGGTGACAGTGAGACGGTCCTCATCGAGGCCATCACGACATATCCGACCCTAAGGTGATATCCAATTTTTCTGTTGTTTCTTTAGTGTAACCGTAGCATAGTTTTTATTTTCATCAAGCTTGTAGATCTAGATCCATAATTGTCATCACTAATTTTTATCCGATCACGATCTAAATCCGAGTTCATCTCATCTCGCGATCTCTCTGTTTCACGTTCTATCTCACGCCACCACGCAACTCCGGCCACGTACAGTGGCCAGAGACTCAGATCCATTCCTCACATTTTCACAGAATGCTCATTTACATATCATATTTTATTTATAAATAAATAAATTAATAAAAAATACACATAATTGTTTTTCTTCTCTCTCTAACATTTATTTTGCAGAATCATCTTTCAAAAAATTATAAAAAAATAAAAAATAATAAAACTTTATATTAATTCCTCAGTTTCTTTAAAAAACATATTAAAAAAATTTATTATCAGTTCTGTTTACAGTATAAAAAAAACAAAAAAAAAACTCGCAGCGGGTGGCCCCAGCCCGCGCCGCCGTTCAAATCGCCCACGCTAGCAGCAGCGCGACGCCTCCGCCGCTGCGAGCTTACCAACCAACAATGAGACATCTGCGCACCTCCGCCTTCCATGCGCGACGCCGCACGCGGCGCTCAGGCGGTCCAGTTCGCGCCTTTCGCGCTGAGCACACCAGAACCACCGTACCCCACGTCGGGCCTCTCCGCTTCCATAGTCCGCCAACCCGACCGACGCCGCCTTCCGTAGCACCTACGCGATCCGTTGCTCCTCCCTCAGCCTTCGTCCACGCGGCGGAGCACCGCCCGGCCTGCGTGTCCTCGCCTTACTTTTGACGTGGGCGGCAACACCCCCTCTCCCTCGGGTATTGAGATCAATCGAAGGCACCCAAAGCAGAACCTTAGTATTATAAAAAAATTACAAAATTTACATCCACACCCCTGGAAATTCAGAGATTCGCACGGAAGACCCCGCATCCTCCATATCACGTGCAGTGCACGCGTTCCCTTGGGTAAATTTCATTTCCCCCTTGCTCTTATTTCTTGTTATTTTATCATGCAAAAACAATAAAAAATTATATTTTAGTCCCTGTCATTTCCAGACTTCAATTTTCCTGCTCTTTAGATTGAAATAAATCGTTTTCTTGCTCAATAAATTCTGAAAAAATCATCTTATATTCCTGTTGTATGCATCTCCATTGTATAAAATTTTCATTACATTTTGTTTTCATTTGATATCTTTAAAAAATAAAAACCAGTATCTTTTTCTCTGCCCTAAATATAAAAGATCATAAAAATTAAAAAATTTGTCTAAAAAATCCCAAAAAATTACTGTAGGTGTATTTTATTCCCCTTTAATTTCTATCCAATTTCGTGCAAAAATCATTTATAAAAATAAAAAATTACGAAAAAGTGAAAATATTGAAAAATCATATAAGATTGTAGAAAAAATCTAAAAGTTCTGATTATAGTCTGTGTTTGTAGATATTTAATTGTATTTTAGTGTAAAAATAAGTTCTAGGAGTTTTGGGCACTTAAAGTAATTTTAAGGTGCAAAATACTCTTGGCTGTGCACTGTTTACCTTTGTTTCCACTGTTTGATTTTTATAAAATCAAAAAATATCAGAAAAAATTGGAAAAATTTGTCAATAATATTTTAAAATATATAAACCAAAAAACATATTTTCTATAATTTTCTGGATATTTTTGGATATTTTGAAAAATACAAAAAGAGAGTGTGCGTGTGTATCTTTATTCCCTTGTGCATATTGTTATTGTTCTTTATTTGAAAATTTAAAAAATTGAAAAATAAAAAACCACAAAAAATTTTTCTTCGAAATTTGACTACTAAGTTTTGAAATCGTGTTCCTTGTGTTCGACCCTGGTCGCTATACCAGCTAAATTGAATAGAGAAAACCACTTATATTCCATTGCTTGATTTCTTTAAAGTGGTTTATAAATTTTTCTCTTTGACCGAATTGATTGGTTGAGAACAATGACCATTGCATATTTATTTACATCTCGACCGCATTGATTTCTGGCTCATTAGAATGGTATTGTTGCTGGGGAATTAAAATATTAAAATTCTACAAATCAACATTCGTGTCATCAGAATGGTGCTGTTGCTGGGTAGCACAGCTTAGTTGACATTTTTCAGTTTTGCTTGTCTCTCTATATTATAATTATTTTCTAACCATCTCTTATTTGCTTTTTGTGTGAGGAACTGCTTGGAGGATGACTTAGAGTTTCTTTTTGGAGGACCCGCACAAGAGGTGGAGCGTGGAAGAGAAGAAGACAATTATTTTTATTTGAGAGAACATTTTGAGATTGTTGTAATAATTTAGATACTTGAACTCTTCTTGAAATTGGACATTATTCGGGGTCTGTTTTGCCAAGTGCCGGTGCACTTGGGGGACCTCACTGTTGTTTTCACATTTTCTTGATTTCATCGCCTTACTTCCTATCTGATTCTCGCAGATTTGGCCCCTAGACATAGATTTTTTTGTTGATTGTAATGTAATTAGCTAAGGCCCAAAACATAATTTCTTGCCTGTTCCTATAGATCGTAATTGGACCTAGCTAAAAATAAATTGAAAAAGTTAACTTAATCGTTTGAGAGGCCACGCACCGCTAGAGGTCGTATACAACGCTGGCAGGATCCGTTGTGGCGGACACCGATTGACATCTGAGACCAGACTCAGGCCTTTATCTCTGATTGGTTAGCTATCTATTCTTCACGATCAATAGAAGTTGCTCATCTAAGGCCGATTTCCTCGTGCATCATATAGTTAGTTTTCTTTCAGTATTTTAATTTATGCGCGGATCATATTGCATGTAGAGTGTTGGAGCAAGGTACGCATTTCTATCTCTGCATGCATCATTGTGTTTGACTGCACATCGGCTTTTTCGACTTTCTCCCCCTGTTTTTGGACTCAAAATAATAAAAGGAAATCAAAAAATTCATTAGACTTTGTTTATTTTCAAAAATATTTAAAAAAGTGAAAACAATAAAATTGGGACTGTTAATGCAAACTTAACCCTAAAACCCACCTCATCGAAAAATATTTGTTTTGGGGAGAGTCACCCCCTCATTGCTTGGTTTGCTTGAGTGAGAGAGTGACCCGCACACTAGATAGAGCCATACCCTGAACATCCGTTAGACTACTGATCTTGGTGTTAGTCGTTCTCCAGTGAGGATCTCTCCAGTAGCCGGTAAAGCGACCTGCGATGTCCTTAACAGGTTGAATTGATTGGGTAGCCGATAAATGGTATGCAATTCATACTGACTGGGAAAGATCTAGCTTTGGGATTGGGCTAGTCTCCTGGGAGCATCAGATTCCTAACAACTTGCTTAATCTCTCTACAAGCTTGATTTATCACCTAAAACAAAATTGACAAGACAAACGACCGAAACTTTACGGTCATCAGCTCGTGTTGAGTAGGTGAATTGGGGTTTTGACTTCTGGTCTTGTTTACATCCAGATCTCATTCGCACTGCCTCCACATCACGATGATGGACAGGAGATCCCTTAGGCTACCTCTGGCAGCACGGCTTTCGAGTACTCCTCCCCACTCATCTAGGGTAGCTTCGGAGAGCTTAGACCCGCTCTCGAATCTGAGTTCGATTCCACTCTGTTCCCCCTTGACCACCCTTCTTCCAGTCCTGAGATGCCCGAGTAGAGACCAACACAATTATTTGTTCATTTGACGGCACCTGAGTTAGGATCTTTTGCGTTTGCAGAGACCTTCAAGATAGCTAGCAGTGACACACGCACCGATGGACAACCCCAGAGTTCGACTTATGTTTTCTGCATCAGGGCGCCATCACAACTCTTTGTTATCTTCCCTAGAGACGATGCAAAGATAGATTCGGGATCAAGGATCATTCATGACAGAGGTCCATTAGGAGTTACAACAGATGCAAGCCAACAGAGGAGAGCAGCAGAGACCAGCAGATGAGGACATTCTCGTAGCTGGAGGAGGGAGCAGGAGGTGGGCCGGAAGACCTACATGATCTACCCCGACTAAGCAGGCCGATGAGGGAGTTGCACAACCCTGGTGCAACCCTCACACACCGTTGGATCCAGCTTCCAGTTATTCTGGGCAACTTCAAGCTTCCACCCAGACCATTCAGCTTTTGCCCAAGTTCCATGGGCTAGCCACCGAGGAGCCACATCTTCACCTGCAGAAGTTTGAGATGATCCGCAGTACTGTCTACGACAGATTCGTGGATGAGGACACCATCAAGATGATGGCATTCCCTTTCTCACTGGTCGACAGAGCAACCATCTAGATGAAGCATTTGGGGAGATACGTTACTACTTGGGAGCAGCTCCGACCGAGTACTTGAATAAGTACTATCCACTCGACCGGGCAAATGCAACACGAGCTCTGATCAACAACTTCTCCATGATCTCAAATGAGCATTTCCATGAAGCGTGGGATCTATTTGTGAGCTCATTGACCGGTGTCCACATCACGGCATATCCAAGCCCAATCTTGTCCAGAGCTTCTTTTGTGGACTGACATCAGAAGCTGCAAGGGCTAATCAATGCTTCTTGTGGGGGATCCTACTTCACCAAGGATGAAACCAGGTCTGGGCCATCTACAAGGGATGGTAGAAAACTATACAATGATGTCCCAGACTAGGCTTTACACTCAGGGGAAGCCCCTACCCCTGACTGTGTCCTATCAGAGGATAACATGGATTGATGCAGGTCCATCCATTTTTTTTGTCAACAGCAGCAACACAGGCAGAGTCTTCAACCACTGACATGGGTATTATTAGCGAGAAGTTGGACCACATAGAGATCATAGAGAAGAAGAAGTGACATGGCATGACACAAATAGATCGGTTGGCAAAGACTCTTAGTGACCTGAAGATCCATATCTTGTGTCTCCAGGAGGCACAGACGGCTTCTCAGCCACGCCCCAGGTCATGAGCTGATCCCAGCGGCAGCATCTCTTCCCAACACTCTGCCCAGTACCGCCATGTTTACCACATTCAGGCAGAGCCGGTTCAACCCTTGCAACAACACTACTATCAGCCACCACCATCGCAGGACACTCAGATGGTAGTGTATCAGTCGGATATGTATCAGTCGGATAAACCACTCATAGTTCTTCCCCCGTCCCCTTACGAGCAGGAGCTATTGATGAAAGTCAACGAGATTTGTATGATCGAAAGTAGCCCAAGATCCGCCGAGATCATCCAGGATTTCGGTGGTCTACCGGAGGCACCTCATCCCAGCAGCAGCCTCCAGCTCCGAATGGATAGAGTAGCCATCAGCAACAACAATCCTAGTACTCCCAACCATAATAGTATTACCAGTCGAGTCCTCATCCCTACCATCAGAGACATCAGTGGAGGCAACACCAGCAACAGCCTCAGCAGCAGTATTCTCAGCCTCCCCCTCACCAGTACCAGCAGAGCCAACCTCATTTCCAGCAAGGCAACCCGTCTGGTTCTCACGGGCCAGCCTATGAGAACCCTTCCCTTGATGATCTAGCCCACCTACTCTCAGACTAGCAGGCATCCTTCAAGCGGGAGATGGACGATTTCAGGCAAGAGATGAGGGAAATAATCAAGGGCAAAGCTGCCATACCCGCTCAGATTGAACCGAACCCGAACAATATGAAGAGGAAGTCTGAGCAGGTACAGTTTACAGAGACTACCACTCCTAGTGATTCATTAGGTGATAATTATTCCTACATATTTGATGCTGATTTTGTAACACTTAGGAGCGGTACGATGCCAGCTGACGGTGCCTCATCTGAGCGATGACCCCATGATGATCCAAGAGCGCTGGACGAGGAGGATAGCAGTGCTGATGCCGCTGATGATGATGATGATGGTGGTGCTGACGCTGCCAAGTATGATGATCCAGTAGACGGTGAAGGATACGGGAAATCCTTAAGCACATCATGGAAGCATGTTGATCGCATCCAATGCAATCGGAGCGACTAGTCGCACTAGTTGCTCGGTGCAGCAGAATTTAAAAAAATTTTAAATCATATGTGGAAACCACATGATCCAAGAACATATCTTGGATCCTGTCATCTAACCACGGACTATTAGAAATACCTCTTGAAGCATGGTTGCGATCACTTGATCTCTAAAGTAAGAGATCCTCTTGACTCAAGTCCGATCCATGAAGAAGGCACTTGCGGGCGCGATGATGAGACGCATGCTTTCCGTAATCCAAGATGAAGATCCATTTGATGAATCTCCTGATTTCGTCCAACGAAATCTAATGTCTTCCACTTGTGCTAGAAGCACCAAGGAAGACGGAGATCCACGAGCAATCGAGGCGACAACACGATGACGTAGCACCGACTGCAATTCTCTCAACACCCAAGGTAGACGGCCACACTTAGAGAGAGAGACAAATGGGGCATGAGAATGAGGATAGACAGAGAAAGAGAGAGATAGAGTAGACGTGTGTATTGAAGGGCTAGGGTTGCCCCTTCTTATATAGTAGTTTTGGGGGTCCATGGATCACAATCCATGGGATTCACAAAATCAACAGTTAGATTGATTTGTGTTTTTAATCAATGGCCATGATCATTGTTGTTTAATAAAGCAACAACAATTAATTTATATTAAATTAAATACATGTTGCATTGTCATCAATATAGATTAACTTAATAAAATTAATCAACACAAGTCAATAAAGAGGACAATAACCTCCTCCTAAAAAGATGGGCATCACCTTTGAACAATTCAAGGGTGACGCCACTTCTTTATTAGATGAGTTTTATCTTCTTTATTTTATGAGATAAAATCTCATTATCTTTTAATTATTTACAACATCATTTATTGCAAATATATTCACTAAATTAATTAGTGAATATTTCAAACATGCCATTGAAAAATTGCGAATCACATTCACAATCCAAAACTAAATGTAAATTATATTTCTAATTAATCGCCTAATGTGAATCTAATTCACATCTAAAATCAATTAATAAATATTATTTACAAATGAGCTCTCTCCAATATATTATAAATCATATTTATAATATACATCGATATTATGGATAGCATGGATAGTACTATCCACATTCTGTATATCCTTGTTAATTAAATCTCATTTAATATTCTTGGATAATCATTCTCATAATATGAATCTCATTCATATTATTCTTGATAATTAAATCTCATTTAATTGTCAATATCCTGTTGCTTGGATACATAATTCATCAAAGGAATTATTTTTGAACTCCTTCAAAAATAATATGCTTTCTCCGTAGATACTTGGAGATAAGGACATGGCGATTGTATGTTCCATGCATAGTGACTTGAATATTGAGATCATATCTCAAATCCCGATCTCAGGGACCTCTCATAGATGCTTGATTAAATCAAGTCCGTATATCTAATCTTCTCATTGCATCTGAATCTCATTCTGAGCAATGTCCAATCCTTGGACCAAGATTAGATTACTTCTCTCTACTGAGAGGAGTCACTAAAATCTAGACCTGTTTCATCACTCCCTCGGAATGGAAGCGTCATAGTTATATAATCGTTTATGATCACATCACCCTTAGGCATTCCCAATACATGTACATCCTGCATACTGGAAGACCTAGAGTAAACCCGAAGTCTAAGATCACTTTAGACTGTCTTCTTCAGGGTTTTATCATTAAGATTCTCATTTAGTCATTGGGACTTGGTACCGATCGTATGCTTTCCAAAAGCATATATCATATCTATATATTCTGTCAAGCTTCCAAAGTAAGACGACCATGCATGGAAATTAATATATATCCCAATACCTCATGAGTGAGCTCATGTCTTCTGGTTTGATAGTGAACCTGTATGATCCCTTTGAGAGATCGTATCACTCATATCCCCTTGCATGCACACCGGCTCTCCAGTATATAGACCTTAATTAGGCCATCAACCTATTAGTCTTGCAAATGTACATACTCAGACATATAGCAACACATCTGTCTCAGGTCAGAGGATGCATGCCTCTATTGTGACAACAAACGACATAGGTCTTTAGTTATCTCAATCTCATTAAGTCAACTCCTTGACATAACTTATCTGACACCTCAGAATCTCTATTCCCATGTAGAGGACCTGCATCAAGAGGTCAGTCAGATATCAGCCTTTAGAGCTAGGATTTCCATCTCCCACTCAGGCTGGAGATCACATCTTGACAATCATTTGACAGTGCTTAACGAGTCCTCAACCTAACTTTTTAGATATTCATCTAAGCACCAACCTCTATGATTCAACAATTGAATTAATAGCTTTATGATGTCGAGACAGCCATGATACATGACCCTATTTGTACAGAGGGACCTTATAGTGCATTCATTCACTTAATTTCAGACAGGGAGCGAAATAAACCAATAACTTTTATTGATATATCAAACATTACAATAACATTTATTGTAGGAATGGTTCGCCCTGGGCTCACATGGCTAACAGACGATACTAAGGCCGTCACTTGTCCAGATGCAATTGGTGGTACTGATGCCACCATTCGACGTGATGCTGAGCCAGAGTGCAGTGCTGATGCCGCAAAGACAGATGCCGTGGGTGGTGCTGATGCCACCGTTTCTATTCCAGTTGTGTTTCCTTCTATCTTTGTATCTCAGGGACAATATCAAAAATACCAAAAAATTGAATAAAGGAAAGGTTTCTTCATCTTCTCCGAGTCCATATGTGTTGCATGATGATTCTTGTGTGGGATTCATTCCTTCATAGAAGCAGGAACCCCTTCCCAACCCTCTATCTGAGGAGGGCCCATATATCCCCTTCCCTCAAGCACTCTGCTTGGCACATGGGAGGAAAATAGAAAATAAAATAATCACAACAATTAGAGTTCAACCAGCAGATGATCGACATATTCCATATCCAGCTGACTCTAGAGGAGGCACTAGAGCACATCCCTCTCTTCTAGAATCACTTGAGAGAGAAGACCCCTATACATAGGAAGAAGAGGAATCATACTACAGAGATCCATCTGCTAACTCGTGCCACTTATTCGTTATTCAGAATCAATTGCCAGCCAAAGAGACCTGATGCAAGAGCTCCATATGTCAGATGCCACATTCATGAGCAGCAGTTCGATCGTACCCTATTAGACAATGGATGTTTAATTAACCTTCTTCCGGCTACCTTACTTGATCGATTCGAGTTTCGCCCTCTTAGACAGAGCATGACGATTCTTCAGTTTGCTGATAGATCTGTAAGAGGCAGAAAGGGTTACTTAAGGATGTTGTCGTCATAATTTGTTGTATTGGACATGGAATTCCCCGTGGACTTTGTTGTATTGGACATGGAGGTCCCTAAATCTGTGACATATATCTCCATCATCTTAGGATGATCATTCTTGGCCACAACCAAGGCGGTGTCCGACCATGATAGTGGGAAGGTATACTTTCGCATCGAGGGTGAAAGTGTACAAATAGAGACAATCGAGGAGACCAGAGCTAGAGATTCAGAGTGCTCAAAGCAGATGACAGAGGCAGATTTGGACATCCACCAGGAGTGTGACTTTGTGGTTACAGATGATGAAGCAGTTTGGGCATATCCCGCATCACGAGCTCTTGCCACATTTTCAAATAGTGTAGATTCACAGATCATGGCAGATGAGAGTTCGGAGAGAGCACTTATGGAACATATACAGTAGAGGCTGTTTATCATGGTCATGATAGCGAAATCGATTTTGTCTCATACTCATCAGATTCAGATTCCTCAGATACAGACATCGATTTTGACTGACAAGAGTTCAATGAATATTTACCGTGTCTGGTGCCTATAGAACCGACAGCTAGGACAGAGAGTGAGCTAGGTCCGCTGACAGATATACCAGCTCGTCAGATTACCCCTTACCCACTACAATGAGAGTTCTCACACACATATCTGGTAGCATTCACTTAGATATTTCAAAAGCCAGATTTACTAGCTCCCACTTGTCCAGAATTGAAGACCTTACCGTAGAGCATGAAGTATAGATTCCTTGCAGGTGAGCCAGATATGTTCCCAGTCATTATCTCAGCGAATTTGACTAAAGACCAAGAATCTCGTTTGATGGAGGTTCTTGAAAGAAACCACAAGGCAATAAGATGGAGTGTAACTGATCTCCAAGGGATAAGTCTGACCTTGTCCTTCCACCCCCATTTATTTCGAAGAAGACGCCGAGCTCTCGCGTGAGTTCCAACGATGGCTGAACCCGAATCTTTGATAGGTGGTCATGAAGGAAATATCTAAGTGGTGGAGCACCGATTTTATCTACCCCATCTTTGAATCCAAGTGGGTCAGTCCATTGCATGTGGTACCTAAGAAGATGAGTATCACCACAATTGTAAGCGAGTTTGGAGAGGAGATAGCTAACCGAGTACCCATTTCTTAGAGGGTCTGTGTAGACTACAGAAGATTGAATCTGGCCACCAAGAAGGACCACTTCCCGCTACCATTCATAGATCAGATCATCGAGAGACTAGCCAGGAAGAGTTATTACTGCTTTCTGGATGGGTATTCGGGATACAACCAGGTGGCCATAGCATCACAAGACCAAGTAAAAACAACTTTCACCTGTCTGTTTGGGACGTATGCTTTTAGACGGATGCCCTTTGGATTATGTAATGCCCTAGCTACATTCCAAAGGTGCATGCTCTCTATTTTCTCGGACATGGTTGGTGAATTTTTAGAAGTCTTCATAGATGACTTCTCGGTCTATGGTGACAGTTTTGATGCATGTCTTGATTACCTGGACCTAGTACTTCAGCGCTGCATTGAGGTCAACCTAGTCTTATCTATGGAGAATAGTCATTTCATGGTGACTCAGGGGATGGTCCTTAGCCATATCATCTCCAACAGGGGCATGGAGGTTGACCCGACCAAGGTGGATATCATCAAGAAACTCAATCCACCGTCTAATTTACGATAATTGTGATCTTTTCTAGGGCATGTCGGTTTCTACTAGCGATTCATACAAGACTTCGGCAGAATTGCCCGACCGCTTACTGATTTATTGACAAAATACATCGACTTCCTTGTCGATGATAAGTGTCTTGCGTCATTTGAGACTCTAAAGAATCTAGTTGTTGAGGCTCCTGTCCTTCAGCCACCTGATTGGTCTCTCCTGTTCGAGATCGTGATATATGCCTTTGATTTTGCCCTAGGGGCCGTGCTAGGACAGAGGAGGGACGAATTACCATTTACCATTCACTACGCAAGACGTACATTGGATGCCGCTCAACGAAATTACACAGTCATAGAGAAAGAGATGCTAGCAGTAGTCTTTGCTCTTGATAAGTTTCGATCTTACATTATCGGATCTAGAGTGACTATTTATACTGATCACATCACCATCTGATACTTAATGGCAAAGAATGATGCCAAATCTAGATTGACCAGATGGATCCTTCTACTCTAGGAATTTGACATTGAGATTAAGGATAAACCTGGAGTCAAGTATGTGGTGGCGGATCACCTCTCCCATTTAGAGAACCTTGAGGATTCAGATTAGATCACACCTATTACAGAGACATTCCCGGATAAGGCGATCCTTGCGATCACCTCACTTCCATGGTACGCCGACATTGTGAATTATCTTGTCGCAAAAAAAGTCCCACAAGGTTGGCCCAGACAACGACTTGAAACCTTTCTTGCGAATGCCAAGTCATACCATTGGGAAAATTACACTCTTTATCATGAAGGAGGGATAACATCTGGAGACGGTGCATTCCTCAAGAAGAGCAGCATAGCATCCTCACCTATTGCCACAAGCTCGAGGCAGGAGGACATCATTCTGGGAGACAGACAACACAAAAGGTGCTTCAATCCGTCCTTTGGTGGCCTACCCTCTTCAAGGATTCAGATGAATTTGTGAAGAGATGTACTGACTTTCAGAAAATGGGCACTTGTGGACAGAGAGATATGATGCCGATGAAGCCCATTCACTTATGTGAGGTCTTTGATGCATGGGGCATTGATTTTATGGGCCCATTTCCTAAGAGCAGGGATTTGAATATATTCTGCTTGCTGTAGATTATGTGAGTCGTTGGGTTGAGTCCATCCATGTCTGAATCACATATGTTAATAATGTTTGCAAATTCTAGAGGAAAAATATCATTTTACGGTTCGATGTTCCTAGAGTTTTGATATCAAATGGGGGGACTTATTTTATCAATGAAAAGGTAAGGGTCCTTGCTAACGAGTTCAACATCGATCGTAGAGTTGCTACTCCTTATCATACACAGACGAATGGTCTTGCTGAGGTTTCTAACACGGAGATTAAGACTGTATTGCAGAAGGTAGTCCGTCCAGACTGAAAGGATTGGTCACAGCTTTTGGACTCAGTCTTGTGGGCATATAGGACATCCTTCAAGACTCCATTGGGTACATCTCAATTCCGACTCATTTATAGCAAGCCATGCCACTTACCAGTTGAGCTGAAGCATAAGTCACATTGGGCAATCACTGAGATATTCTTAGATCCTAAGAGTGTAAGAGATCAGAGAAAGGCAGAATTGGCAGCACTGGAGGAGCTTAGAGATACAACCTTTTCGAGTAGCCTGCAGTATAAGGAGCGAGTGAAGATATGGCATGATTCTCACATCAGCCATAAGTAGTTTGAGCTAAACCATAGAATATAGTTATTCGATGCCAGGTTGAAATTATTTTCAGGGAAATTGCAGAGTAAATGGAAGGGACCATACTTGGCCAGAAAGGTGTACGACAACGGTAGTATAGATATATCTGAATTGTCATATGGATCCACCTTTAGAGTCAATGATCAGCTCCTGTAGCCATATCTAGATCATGACCCGCTGATCATTGACGTTGCCCCTATCCACTTTGCATGAGATGTGGTCTTTGACTCACATCAATTGCATCTCATGCTTGATTATCATTTTCTCCTGCAACTGTATAGATCCAATTGTCCATATCGTACATTTTTTTGTCTAACACCCCATCTTCATCTCATGGTTATGCTATACTTAGGGTGTACTTTACCCTAAGTATAGGGCGGTGTCAGACTTGTGATTATTCTTTTGATTCTTTTTACCTCTATTTTGCTGCCTATACTTAGGGATATTTTACCCTAAGTATAGGGGAGGTAGACATTGTACATTCTAACCCTCGGTTTTCCCCTTGTGTACAGTCTTCTATACATAGGATTACTTGATCCTAAGTATAGGGGGATCACCGACTCCTATTGATTTTATTCTTTTATTCATCGTTGTATCATTGCATTCTTTTCACTTTCCAATACTTAGCATGAGTTATGTCTTCCTTTGCAGCCCTTTGATCACTATGAGGATATAGTTCGAGCTAAGTATAGGAGGATGCCGTATATATTGTATATATACTTTAGCCGTAACTCGTACTTTCGTATTTTTAATATGGAAAAAATACTATATAAATACTTATAAAACTCAGTAAAACCAACAAAAAAAGATGCAGATATTTCCTCTACTCAAATTTCTTTTTTGTATATACTGATTAATAAGTCAGGTTAAAATATTTTGAAAAATATTTTGAAAGTAGTTTGAAAACCTATTTGAAATTTTTTTTGAAAACTATTTGAAAAATGCTTGAAAAATATTTTCAACCTTTGAAAAATATTTTGGCTTGTAAAAAATTTTCTTTTCTTTGTGTAAAATAAAATTATTTTATAAAAAAAACTATTTGCAAATGTTTTGAAAATGGTTGAAAAATTATTTTGAAAATCTATATATACTTTTTGAAAAATGTTTGCAAAATAGTTTTCAAATGTCTGTAAATGTTTATAAAATTGTTTGAAAATTTATTTTGGACTATAGTCTTCAAAATTATTTGTAAAATCATTTTCAAATAAGTTTGAGGAATATATGCATCACATAAAAAATCCCAACTGTATGTATATACCAGTATAAATTACTCAAGTTGTAAATCTTTTCACCTGCTTCTTATAAATAATTGACTCACCCCTGTGTATATATGTGTATCTCATCCCTAACCCTTATTAAAAAATTGTATATACTTGTATATAATAATAACCATTTGTTTATAAAAAAATTACAAAACCCAAAGGTATATAAAAATTTGCATATTTTTTCTTTTTGCATGTGCATCATTTTTCAAAATCCATAAAAAATTCAAAATTAGAAAAACTATTTCACAAAAATATTTTTGCTTTCTTTTCTTTGCATTGTACATATTTTGTGCATTAGCATGTGCATTTTTCAGGATAGTTTTGACATTTAAACTAAGCCCGGAATAAAATTGAAGAATGGAGCTTAGTTGGACCTTAATCCACTTAATTTCAAAGGAACCTTATAAGAACTGGAGATAAGACTTTTCAGGTCCTAGTGACTTAATTCTTTGAATCCATAAGACTGTGTTCACATGTCATCTTGACAAGTATAAGTAGAATATTTAACAACAAACACATGATTCTTTTAGACCGTGACTTACCTTGGACAAGCACTCTACACGTAGCTCTTCATGGAAGAGGTAGTGAGGGGCAGAATCTTTTGGCTTAGGGTAGCATACGAGGGTAGTACATCTAGGCGGAACCTCCTGTCCTCCTCTAGGGAGGGAAGTGCGTCTCAACCTGGTTTGGCGATGTTGAAGTCTAAAGACAAGATGTTGCGGGGTTGCAATAATGCTTCAAAAGAGGGATAGTCTACTGGCTCAAGAGGAAAAACTCCTTATGTACATGCTGCACCTTGTATATATTTTCAAAAAAAAGGGGAAAAATGCATAATCTCTAAAAGTGGACAGGCTTGATTGAAAAGTAAAATGCCTATTGGAGTGTATATACAAGTAAAAAAAGAATAAGAGCTTTAAAGTCAAATGCTTGTAAGCTTGCAGCGGATGACTTGGCTACACTGGTCATGCATCCAGAGATAGGTTGCTACACTGGTTACCGCCCATTCTCTTCTCCATCCTCTCTTCTTGAGCTGGTTGTACTTGAACTTAGAAGGTAATATCCCCGCTCCTCGAGGAAAGAGTTGCTAGACTGGGGGATTAGAGTTACCTTATTGAGAGAGACTGTTTCTTTGCTACTTTTGAGATGAGGAGCTATATTACTTACACCGTACAAGTAAAGATTCATAGCCATAAGAATTTGTGTATGTAGACTTATTCTGACCTGACTGTTGAGGAGACCTGAATATGAGTCTTGTGGAACTTAGAGGCTATTAGGTTTTAAATCCATTTCCCATTAAGGTTCCAGCACACTAATAATCCAAAGGTCCGACAGAGCTCCATACTACAATTTTATGAAGATAAGTTTAAAAGTCAACATTGTTCTAACCTTTTTCCTTTTTCTTTTCTTTATTTTTGTTTTCACTTATTTTCCAAATAAGTGTTTGCTAAGGGACTAACAAAGGTAAAGTATAGGGGAATGATGAATCCACGATTCATCGTCTTTATTCTTTTATTTTAGCTTCATTTCCTTAGTCAAATACCTGTAAATACCTACTAATTTCATGAAATTACCAATTTGCTTGCATTTGTTAAATATGCATTTTTAACACTTTTTTACACTCAAATAAAAGACTAAAGAAGAAAAGAAAAAGGAAATAAAAACAAAGGATCTGTTTATGAAATAAATGCAGACTGACCCGAACCCTGAGAGAATGTCAAGACTTGACCTGATCGACCAGGAATAAAGTAGGGGGAGATAGGGTCTTTAATTCAAAAATCCAAAAATATTTCGTAAATACTTTTACCTATATATTTGTACAAAACTTACACTATTTTATTCATACATAAAATTACTTCAAATTAATTATTTTTATAAATTAAAGTTGTCAATAAAAATATTTTGTAAATAATAAAAATAATTGTAAAATAAAATAGTGTACATATTACAAATAATCACACTCAGAAAAGACCGTAAAATGATAATTGAAAGACAAATTCCGGCTCTATACAAACTCAAATTGAAACAAACTCACTTCTATTGTCCTCTAAATTAAATTATCTTTCAAATGGCTATAATTTCATAATTTTTGAAGTTACGGTTGAAAAGTCAGTTTTCTGGGGTGGTTTGTGTAGTTTTACCATTTATTGTATATATATTTATTCATAATTATTTTTTATATACATAATGTACATAATTGTAAATATTATCTTCTTTATTAAAAATAAAAAATATAAAATTAAAAAATCATTTAAAAATAATTTCCTCATTTGTACTTGTGTATATTATACTATATGTACATAATACTTGTATACAATTAATTTCCTTAAATAAAAATCACCAAAAAAATAAATATCTAACAATAATTAATTAAATTAATTTAATTACGAAATTTATATTTAATTATTTAATTATTTAATTCATTCATTTATTTGATTTGAAAACTTATTTATATAAAGATTTGATTTTACGCCTTAAATAACCACCATTAAGATGGCTAATTAATTTTTGTAAATTAATTAATTTATTTATTTTAATCAATTCCGAAATTTATTTTTTAATTAATTCATTTAGTTAATTAATTTTTTTTATTAATTCCACCACTAAACACCTTTCTCTTTTGTACATCCTTTCCTTTTGTATTTTCTTCTCTTTTTATGGGGCTCCTCCTCCCTCATTTGTCTTTGATCAATCTTTGTTGGAGAGGAGCCCGATCTTCGAGAGAAATCTTATCAAAGAAGGATGTCCAGCCTCCGAGCCGTCCGGTGACAACGAGTCGGTCCTCATCGAGGCCATCACGGCGTATCCAACCCCAAGGTAAGATCCAATTTTTCTATCATTTCTTTAGTGTAACCGTAGCATAGTTTTTATTTTCATCAAGCTCGTAGATCTAGATCCATAATTGCCATCATTAATATTTATCCGATCACGATCCCAATCTGATTTCATCTCATCTCGCGATCTCTCCGTTTCATGTTCTATCTCACGCAACCACGTAACTCCGGCCACGCACGGTGGCCAGAGACTCGGATCCATTCCTCATATTTTCATCGGATCCTCATTCACGTATCCCATTTTGTTTATAAATAAAATAAATAAACAAAAAAATACGCATAATTGTTTTTCATCTCTCTCTAACATTATTTTGCAGGATCATCTATTAAAAAGTAAAAAAATATAAAAAATAATAAAAATTTATTTCAATTCCTGTTACAGTTTCTTTAAAAAAACATATAAAAAATTATTATCAGTTCTTTTTATAGTATAAAAAACAAAAAAAACAAAAAAAACTTGCAGCGGGCAGCCCCATCCTGTACTGCTCTATCGCCGTTCAAACCGCTGGCGCCAGCATCAGCATGACACCTCCACCGCTGCGATCCCACCAGCCAACCACGAGGCACCAACACACCTCCGCCTTCCACACACGATGCCGCGCACGACGCTCAGGTGGCCCAATCCGTACCTTTCGTGCCGAGTATGCCAGAACCACCGTATCCTGCGTCAGGCCTCTCCGCTTCCACAATCTGCCAGCCCGACCGACGCCGCCTGCCGCAACGCCCACATGATCCGTTGCTCTGCCCTCAGCTGCCGTCCATGCGACGGAGCATCGCCCGGCCCGTGCATCCCTGCCTTGGTTTTGACGTGGGCAGCAACACCCCCTCCCCTTGGGTATTAAGATCAAATGAAGGCACCGAAAACAGGGCCCTAGAATTATAAAAAATTGCAAAATTTACATCCATGCCCCTGGAAATTCAGAGATTCACAAAGAAGACCCCACAACCTCCATATCACGTGCAGTGCACAAGTTCCCCTGGGTAAATTGCATTTCACCTTGCTCTTATTTCTTATTATTTTATCATGCAAAAATAATAAAAATTGTATTTCAGTCCTTATAATTTCCAGACTTCAATTTGCCTGCTCTTTTGATTAAAATCAATCTTTTTCTTGCTCAATACATTTCGAAAAATCACCTTTTATTCCTGTTGTGTGCATCTCCATTGTATAAATTTTTCATTACATTTAATTTTGTTTGATACATTTAAGAAATCAAAAACAATATCTTTTTCTCTGCCCAAATTTTGAAAGATCATAAAAATTCAAAAATTTGTCTAAAAATTCCAAAAGAATTACTGTAGGTGTATTTTATTCCCCTTTAATTTTTGTCCAATTTTAATGTAAAAATCATTTATAAAAACCAAAAAAATTATGAAAAACTGAAAGCTTGAAAAAATCATATAAAATTGTAGAAAAATACAAAATATCTGATTTCGGTCTCTATTTATAGATATTTAATTTTAGCATAAAATTAAGTTTCAAGAGTTTTGGGTAATTAAAGTATTTTTACGGTGCAAAATACTCTTAGCTGTGAATTGATTACCTTTATTTACATTGTTTGATTTTTTTATAAAATAACCAAAAAACATTAGAAAAAATTGAAAAAATTATCAATAAAATTTTAAATATATAAAAACAAAAAACACATTTTCTTTAATTTTCTGGATATTTTTAGATATTTTAAAAAATAAAAAATGGAGTGTGAGTGTGTATCTTTATTCCCTTGTGCATATTGTGATTTGTTCTTTATTTGAAAATTAAAAAATTTGAAAAATAAAAAAACCACTAAAAATTTTATCTTCGAAATTTGACTGCTAAGTTTTTAAATTGTGCTTCTTGTGTTCGACCCTGGTCGCTATACCAGGTAAATTGAAAGTGAAAACCGCTTGTATTTCATTGCTTGATTTCTTTAAAGTGGTTTATAAAATTTTCTCATTCACCGAATCGATTGGTTGAGAACAATGGCCATTGCATATTTACATCTCGACCGCATCGATTTCCGTGTCATCAACTAGCTCTTAGTTTATACATATATACAACTTCAATTTTAGCATTTTGATTGATTAAATTTTTTTTGGTAATCCCTGTCTGAAACTATGTAACCTTGATCTAAAGATGGAGAACAACCTTTTTGACAGCACTATAAAAAGAAACCCTTACTAGATTACATAACATGCATGTATGCATCCGATTTTAAGTTGTTCTTTTGATTGCGAAAATGACGTATACACATGAAGTTTTATGTTCTGTGATTTTGATTATATTTTTACAATACAATATATACAATTACAATATATTTGATTATTTTACATTTTCCCGTCTCATTTCACAATGTCATGGTATATTTTACATTTAAATGATTGTTGCACTATAAGTGGAAACATGCACAAAGTATTTTTACATTAACTACGTTTATTTTACATTTCATATTTTTGTTAACATTATCTCATTCTATTTTTACATTACTAAGGTTACTTGAAGAACTTTCAATGAGATGAAGAAGGGTAGAGATCGAGACAATTATAGCTTAGGGATGCATCATTTTTGGAGTTGACTGTATGTATTTTTTATAAGTTATTTTTTCTGAGGAATAAATCATAAATTGCTAATAGACTTTTTACTTTGCAGATCAACTAATAAGTTTTATAATGAGAATGGATTTTACAAAAACCATACAAATATTACATGGTTGGCGAACTTTGATGGACGCATGATATTAGCAAACATGTTGGCTGAAAACATAAAGCAATTTATACATTACTAACAAATTTGTATTTTGCAAAAATGACATTCAGTTTACAAAAGAGCAGGAAATTTACAAAGAATAGAAATTTACAAACATTGCCCCCACAAAATGTTGGCAGAGAATGAAATGAGATATTAGCATTTTATTTTAATAAATTCACATAAACTTTATAAAATAGACCTTATATTTTATAAAAATCTTACAGTACAAATATTTCTCCCTCAAAATGTTAGCTGGAAACAAAACTAAAATAAAATTAAATAAGGTATTATGAAAAATACTAAGATTAGACCTATATTCTTTGAATATGGCATGTATCATGATGTGCATTTTCTAAATTTGAAAATTTAACAAATACACCACACATTTAATACCTCTTAAAAATAGCAAGCATATGATGTTTATCATATTTAGTTAATTCGCAATTATCCTATTCATTTCTTCAGAAATTTAGTTGTAATAAAAAATCCTTTATTGTAGGAAAGTTTTCCATGTATAAATCAGTTAATTACCTCATTACCTAAGCACCATATATATATTAGAAAACATAGCTACAGATAAAATACACAAATTTCGCCAGATTTAATTTTTTTTTCCGAACATCAATAATTATGCTTTTGTAATTTATAATACGAAATCGTAAAATACCTCAATCGTTTGTAAATTGATAGCAATTATTTCAAAACACAAGCCTTTATTCTATCATATATTTTTGGAAATTTCTTTATACCACTTAGTATATACCCAAATATAGAATGTTGAATGATGTGTATTTTACTAAATTAACATTAATTTAATCCACCCTCATTTAGGAATGTTAGTTGGCATGAAAACCACCTAGTAATTTCAATCACTCTTACACTCATCATCCAACGACCTAAAATGACACCTTTCCATAATCAAGGAAAGGTATCATCTCAATTGAAATCTCCCTATATATATTATATATATAGCTGATCCGGTGAGAGCCAAAATCCGTGAGAGCATGAGAGGAAGGATTCTGGACCACTAGATTCTGTCATCTCTCTCCTCATTGATTGCAGGAGGAGAGAGAAGAGCAGAATCTAGTGGACCAGATTCAATGCTCTTATGCTCTCATAGATTTTAACTCTTATAGGATCACATCCTATGAGAACCAAAATCTGTGAGAGCATGAGAGCAATGATTCTGGACCGCTAGATTCTGTCACCTCTCTCCGCATTGATTGCAGGAGGAGAGGGAAGAGCAGAATCTAGTGGTCCAGATTCACTGCTCTCATGCTCTCACAGTTTTTGGCTCTTATAGGATCATCCCCCCTCTCTCTTTCTATATATATATATGTCGAATACATATAAATACCTACATGTCTAGTTATGTAGGTACCCAGTTATTTATATGCCAACATAGATATGCAGATACCTTGTATACACATGCATATTATATGTGTGATTATATCTATAAATAACAAAATAAATAGTAAAAATATTTAAATTGATGAGAATTTTCAAAACTCAAGAAAAGCTATCTTATCTGACATTTCTCTCTATGTGTGTGCGTGTGTGGGTGTATATATGTATATATAGTACATTTCAAATGAGACTGGGGCTCGCAACTTTTGTAGTGAGCCATCAATGAGATCCAGTGGATCTCGATCCAATGATGTATTATTGAAAATGGTATTTCGATTATTCTATTTTCATTTAAATTTGAAATTCATTTAATAATGTCAATTACCATTTTAACATCATTTTAATTTGATTTGTTTGTAAATTTCTTTATCTGTTGCTTTTCAAAAATGTTCTCAACAAATGCAATTTAGTGCAGATATTTGTAAACATGAAATAAATTATATAGAATTTAGATTCGATTTTTGTAAAATTCAAACCATACATTCTCGTTCATTAGTCTTTTTATAAATTATTATTTTCATTTGTAAAATTTATATTGTCCTTTGTAATATGTCATAAGTATTTGTAGTTTCTTCTATCACCTTTGTAAAACCGTGCTCCCTTGATGTGTCTTTCTATATAACATTGAGTGGATGCTTGTAATTGTTTTAAGTTCTTTGTTAGATTTTATGTGTTCCTTTGTAAAAATACATGGTTGCTGTCATATTTGAGTACATATATGCAAAAAAGTACACTATTAGAAATTGATAAAATGTAAAAAAAGTTATGAGATTGTAAATAGTAATCAAAATTTGTAAAAAATGATTTGAGATTTGTAAAAGATGATTTAATATTTGCAAAAAATATACATCCTCCTCCCTCCTCCAGGATGCAACCCATTTGCCCTCCATGCGGCTACCATACACGCCTCCATCATCATCACTTTCATCGCAAACCCCATCCCCATGTGCCGCCAAGGAATCCTCGAAAGGTAAAAATATTTATAATCACAAAATGGAAGTGAAGGTTATGGAAATAATCTTAAGTGCATCATGGAAGCATGAAGATCACATCATATGCGATCAGGAGCGACTACACACTAGTTGCTTTGGGCAACGGAATTTAATATTTTTAAAACGATAAAATCACATGATCCAAGAACACTTATCGATTTGTTTCATCTAAACCATAAAGTAGATATAGGAATATATCTTAAAGCATGGTTGCGATCATAGTCTCTAAGCGAGGAGACCACCTATCTCAAGTTCGACTCGATAGTGGAGACACTTGTGAGTGTGTTGATGAAATGTGTCCTTCTCGCAATCCAAGATGTTGAGGAAAGCGATGGATCTCTTGATTTCATCACAAGAAATCCGAGGTCTTCTTCATGTACTAGTAGCATCGAGGAAGACGGAGATACACGAGCGGTCGAAGTGACGGCATGACGACGTAGTGACGACATCGATCTTCTCTAGGTCACAATGTGGACGTCCACTTAGAGAGGGGGAGGGGGCGTGTATGATAAGAGAGAGAGAGAGAGAGATCTTGTAGATTATATGTTGTAAAAGAAGATCTAGGGTTGCCTCTCCTTTTATAATATTTTGGGAGTCCATGGATCTCAATCAATGGGCAACACAAATCCAATGGTGGAGATTGATTTGTGTTTCTTTCAATGGACATGATTTTATTGTAAAAATACAACAAAAATTAATTAAATTAAATTAAAATTATATTAAATAGATCATCAATATAAATTAATTCAATCAAATCAACATACCATGTAGGATTAGGAAGGAGACAATGCTCCTTCCAATCAAGAGGGGACGACCACCATGAGTTCTAAATCAAGGTGGCCGTCCACCCTCCTTGAATGGAATGAATGTGCACTCCTTCCTTTTATAGAAGATCCAATATCTCATATAATTTTACATTATATACAACAACTTTTATTGTATATTATTTCACAACAATATTTCCAAATTAAGTTGTAAAATATCAATCATGCCATTAGAAATTCGTGAATCACATTCACAACCCAAAATAAAATATAAATTACATTTTCAATGACTTATCCAATGTGAATCTAATTCACATCAACATTTAAATTGTAAATTTTATTTACAAATATCTCTCTCTTATATATTATAAATCACATTTATAATGTATATGACTAATATGAATAGTGCTATCCACATTATTCATATCCATGATAATTAAATCACATATTATATTGGATCATCATTCTCATGCCTCTAAATAATATGATTAAAATTCATGTTATTCATGACAATTAAATATCTATTTCTCAATGCTTGGATACACATTTATCAATGGAATTATTCTTGAACTCTTTCAAGAATAATGATCTTTCTCTATGGATACTTGGAGATAAGTACATGGCGATTATACGTTCCATGTATAGTGACTTGGATATTGAGATCACATCTCAAATACATATCTTGGGAACCTCTCATAGATGCTTGATTAACTCAAGTCCGTAGCTCTAATCTTCTCATTGCTTCTGAATCACATTCAGATTAATGCCCAACATTTGGACTAAGATTAGATTACTTCTCTATTGAGAGGAGTCACTAAAATCCAAACCTATTTCATGACTCCCTCAGAATGGAAGAGCCATGGTTATACAATCGTTTATGATCAAATCACCCTCAGGTATTCCTAATACTTGTACATCCTGCATACTGGAAGAATTACAATAAACCCGAAGATTTCGATCAATTTTGTACTATCATCTTCAGGGTTTCATCATTAAGTTTCTCATTCGGTCATTAGGAGTTGGTATCGATTATATACTTTCCAAAAGCATACATCATAGTTACAAATTCTTGTCACGCTTCCAAAGAAAGATGACCATGCATGGAATTTGATTGACACCAATACCTTATGAGTGAGCTCATGTCTTCCGATTCACAAGTGAACCTATCTGATCCCTTTGAAAGATCGTATTACTCATATGCCTTGTATGTACACCAGCTCATTGATATATAGAACTTGATTAGGCCATCGACCTATCGATCTGCCAAATGTACATACTCAGATATATAGCAATACACTATCCCCGATCAGAGGATGCATGCCTATATCATGACAACATACTACATAGGACTTGGTTATCTCAATCTAGCTAAGTCAACTCTTTGAGCTAGCTTATGTAACACCTCTGAATCTCTATTCCTATGTAGAGGACCTGAATCACGAGGTCGATCAGATATCGATCTATAGAGAAAGATTGTCATCTCCTTCTCAGCCTGGAGATCATCTCTTAATAATAATTTGATGGTGATTGATGAGTCCTCAATCTAATTCCTTAGATATTCATCCAAACACCAACCTCTATGATTTAACTATTGAATTAAGAGTTGTATGATCATTAATGTGGACATGGTACATAACCCTAACTGTACTAATGGACCTTATAGTGTATTCATTCATTTCATCTCGAACAGGGAGTGAAATAAATCAATAATTATATTGATATATCAAACACTACAATAACATTTATTGTAGAAATGGTTCGCCTCAGGCTCACATGGATAACAATCTCCCACTAGCCCTCAGAACCATTCAGGTACAATCTTTAAACCATGCTCAATACATGCTGGTTGAAAACCTTCTGTGTTAATGGCTTGGTAAGCAGATTAGAAATGTCGTTGGCAGAGGCCACCTTGTTGATGATGATGTCACCACTCTTTTGTATCTCTTGAGTGATGTGGCATTTCCTTTCCACATACTTGCTCTTTTGATGCCATTTGGGTTCCTTCACCTGAGCTATGACTCTCGTGTTATCATAGAGTAGTAGGATGGGAGTATCAGAGGAAACTACATCAAGCTCCAAGATGAACTTGCACAACCACACCGCCTCCTTTGGAGCATCCGATGTATTCAGCTTTTGTTGTTGAGTCGGTTGTAGTGTCCCGCTTCTTGCTTCTCCAGCTCATAGTACCACCATTCAATAGGAACACAAATCCTGATCTCAACTTTCAATCATCAATATCAGACTGGAAGTCAGAATCTATGTATCCTAAGACTTGGAGATCACCATCTCCATAGACCAAGATGTAATCTTGCATTCGTCTTAGATACTTGAAGAATCTTCACTGCATTCCAGTGTTACTCTCCATAGAAGGATTGGTAACGGCTTATCACTCCTACTACATGGTAGATATCTGGCCTTGTGCATATCATGGCATACATTAAGCTTCCTAAGCTGATGCGTAGGGGCATCTAGCCATGGCTTTCTTATTCTCAACACTTTGAGGTGCCAATCCTTTAGATAGGTGGATGCCATGTCTTAAAGGAAGGAAACCTTTATTGGAGTTCTCCATGTGGAAATGCTCTAAGATCTTCTTAAAGTACCCATGAGCGTGACAATTCCAAAATCTTCTTATATCTATTTCTAAATAATTTCAGACCCAAGATATAAGAGGCTTCTCCAAGATCTTTCATCTCGAAGGTATGGGGAAGAAAAATTTTAACCCTAATCATCATCCCTGTATGATTACCAATAATAAGGATGCCATCTACATAAAGTACGATGAAGACAATGACGCTCCCACTAAACTTCTTGTACACACATGGTTCATCAGGATTCTGCATAAAATCACAAGTCTTTATGGTTTCATTGAATATGATGCTTCATGTATAAGAAGCTTGTTTAAGCATATAGATGGATTTCTTCAGCTTGCATACTTTACCTTCCCTAGTTATGAAGCCCTGGGGCTACACCATATAGATATCCTCCTCAAGGTATCCATTGAAGAAAGGCGTCTTGACATCCACTACTAGATGTCGTAGTCAAGATATGCATCTATAGCTAGCAATTGATGAACTTCCATTTCATCACCTTTATTCTATCATTTTAGCCTTAAAAACCCTAGTAAATGCATGCAAATACCTCTAATTTGCATAAATTAACATTCATGCTTTGTTGCATAAATCGTATACAAAATACTATTTTTAATACCAAAATTATAGAATAAAAAAAGAAAAGAAAAAGAATAAAATATCAAAGATATTTTATGACCCTAAACCCCGAGACCTAGGCATCTCGATGATTAGGTTGATAAGGAATAAAGTAGGGGGAGATAAGGGCAAAGAATACAATAAAATTCCTATTTATTTATTCATTCATTATTCATTTTGGGACCTATTTTATTTTTTACTTTTTACACCTCAAATACAGAAATTTTGTACATGAAAGTTTTAGACAATAAATATAGAAAAATACAAATTTGATTTCACATGAAAATAATATACAGTGTAAAAGTTTTACTCTGAATAAAATCCTAGAACCCAAACTTCACAGACCCATATCTCCTAATAAAAATTCAAAATATATCAAAATTACTTTTATTGTATATAACTTTTAATAAGCTATTTAATGAAGGTGGTTTCATATTTTTTGGACTTAAGGTGTGAAAGTTAGGTTTTGAACCCGATTAAAATATTCATTGTATTTATTCATTACTATTTTTATAATTTTATATTTTTATAATTTTATAAAGATTATCGATAATACATATACATGTAAAACTAAAATAAAAACATAAAGGAAATATTTAAACAAAATATGTATATAAAATACATATGTAAAATACTTATACTTATGCCTATATATTTAATATACTTATTTATTTAACTATATATTATATCATAAAAATATAATAAAAATGTACTTGTACATCTAAAAATAAGTTATAAATATATAAAATAAGAAAATAAAATAATAAAATCAAAAATACAAAATAAAATAAAACACTTAAAATATAGATAAATATACCTATATATTAACCCTAAAAAGTAACTTGCAATAATATACCTCTGAAAATATAAAAATTTTTTATTTTATAATCTAAAAATATTAAAGTCATTTACTAATTTAATTTAATTTATTTTTGAATTTCATTGGGATTTTATCTTTTTGCTGGTGACGTGGCCCAATCAGGCCATGCCCCCCGTTGATGTAGGGTCAACTCTGAACCCAGGTCTAGCCTCTGACAGTCCTGCATTTTCCTCATTTTCTCGATTTTATAGCCACTGATCCATTGCTCGAGAAGGATTCGACCCTTCATAGGAAATCTTCGTTGTACATCCGCCATCTACGCCCAGCCTTCTCCTAGGGCAGAGCACCATTGCTTCACCCATGATTTGTCCTTGAACATTGCCACTCGACCACCTTGTACAAAAACCCATCCTCGACCTTCACCATTTTTTTGAGTCCGACTTGGCCACGTTTTCTCTCCCTTCTTGCACTCAAACGATGGAGGATGGTGACAACATTCACGTCATGCATTTAGGATCGAGGGAGGCGGTTTTAGGTGGTATCCATTACCTCCGGCGAAGGCTCGCCATTGAGGTTCCATCTCCTAGCTTTCTGCCCAGTCAAGGTTCCTTCTTTCCCTCTTTTTTCGTCACATTTTAGTGTAGTTAGCTTTAGGTTTCCATTTGTGCATTTTGTATTGCATTTTTGTCTTATATTTTAGATTGGTTTAGATCCAAAGTTCTTACCGAAGCTCTTGAGCTTCGTCCACACCATGCTACGCCAACCACTCGCCATTAAAGCCGGGTTCTTACTCCCTTGTGCTGCTATGCGTATCTTTCATCTGCAGGATCCGAAGGAGGCATCTGAGCCTCGACTTTTGCTAAGAGGAGCTCGTTTAGGTCCGTCGGAAGCTTAACAACATCTAGGGACTCATCAGAGGTTACCTGAGCATTTGGAGGCACCTGGAGGCTTTGCCATCACCGTGGGAGCATCTTAGGCCTACCGGAGTGCCGCAAGGAGGCCTGAAGAGCAGGCGACGCTCGATTGAAACTTGCCCCATGCGAGTTCTTGAATTGTTCATCCATCATCATCAAGCACCGTTGGATCAAGAAGCCTCCTCCAGGTTTATAACTACCGTCCGATCAAGCAAGCCAGCACCACCCGATCCTGATATGGGATCTAATCTAATCCCAACCGTCGCTCGCGAACCGACATCACTCACCGCAAGCGTGATGCGTCAAGTGAACGGCTTCCCGTTGTTCGATCAAGCTGCTAAGTGGGGGTAAATTGCAACTTTACCACTGTATTTTTGTAATTTTAATATTTGCTTCTGTAAATTAATTAAGTAGTTTAGAACTTTTATAAAATTGCACTTGGGCCCCTGTACTTGTCATTATTTGCATAGAGGTCTGCGTCACGTCACCTCACATGACCCCACATATAAGGCGACATTTTGCAAGCGTGCTCCTAGGCTTTCTTATATTTTACTTCAGTCTAGGAACTTTTTAAAGAGAGGCCCCATGCTTTTCTTTTATTTACATATATGCTAGTAATTGATTTTTTATGTCTTTGTTGCATTATTTAAATTAACAAACCTACTCCAAAAATTCCACAAAATACTTGTAGGGTCCTGGATGCTTGAAGTTTAACGCCCATGTTTTATTTTAGCATTTTGGGACTTCTAATCATTTTATAAAAATCAAAAAGAGAACTTTTAATTCCTGTCTACAGTTTAAAATTCCAAAAAATATAAAACATTTAAAAAATTCCCAAAAAGTACATTTTGCTTATTTATGTTTTTTTAACTTTCAGATCAAAAATCCATAAAAATTACAAAAGAAAACACCTAAAAATTAAAAGACCTAAAAATCTTTATAAAAATCTACAAAATTCCTAAGGACTCCAAAAATAGTATTTTCTGCTGTATAAGTTTCTTTTTATTATTATCTATATAATAAAATTTATTTGGAAAATTTTGGACTCCATTTTCTATTTTTAATTTCCATTACATTTTCAACTATTTAATTAAACCCTGATTTGGAGTATTTTTGACTTTAAAAATATATAAAAATTAGCAAAATTCACCATAAAATCACAAAAATAGTAAAAAAATATTTAGAAACCTAAAAATATTTAATTATACATTTTTATTTTATTTTTAGCTATATTTATATCTATATTAGCTTACATAGTGTATATATCCTATATATAGTTTATTATATTTTATAAAAAGAAAAAGAAATTAAAAATAAAAGGTCCAATAATGTATGTATATTGGACCTTTTGAGACAATTATAGGTTCTGGAAGGCAATTCTAATTGATCAATAAAAGTATATTTCAATGCAATTCCTTTTTTATTTTCTTTAGATTAGATAATCTATCATGAAAGGGAAAAAGGGGTAAAGTAAATTTGTTTTTATTTTCCTCCAAATTAGTGTTTTCCTCCTCTGCATGTAGAAAAGGAATAAATAAATCAATCAAATTACGAGAAGCCTCATAAAGTGCTTCTTTATATAACAAGAAAATATAAAATCAAAAATAAAATACAAAAAATATAAAACAAAAATAAATTAAATATTAAAACCCATAAACAAGACCATATAGACAAACAATCACAATCACATTTGTGCATTAATTTGCCCAATCTATCTTGTTCGCTCCCTGAGTTCGACCTCTGCATACTTGCACTATACACATCCATTATACAGTTATAATAAATTTTAATTCCATAAAATTTTGTTCTTTATTGCTTAATTATTATTGTTGATTAATTGTTTTCTAAAGACCGGGTTTCTCGCGGGTCGCCACCGCGACTATCTCCGCCTTGTGTGAGACATATTTAGACCCGTGAAAAATCCTCTTCAACAACACTGCCCTGATGGACTTAAGCATGGTCACAAGAGAGAATGTCTCATCATAGCCTATGCCTTCTCTCTTTGTGTCTAGCACTTGGCTACGGGCCGTGCTATGAAAGTCTACTTTCCCATCAGATCCCTTCTTTATCTTGAAGATCCAATTATACCCAATGGCTTTTCCATATATGAGTCAATCTCCGACTTCATTGCTAGCATCCATCTATCCATGTCATGATCTGCGAGTGCTTCATTAAATGAAGCTGGATCATTGTCAGTTTCACCTAACACATGGAATCCGTACCTTTCATGTGGTGCAACCACCCTCAAATTCCTTCGAAGAGGTATGGGTGTTATATCTTCATTTACTTCTTTAGTTTCTAGTTCAGGTAGCTTAGTATCCTCATGGGATTCAATGAGTTCCTTTACTTCATTACTATCTTGAATCTTAAGGAAGTCATCCTCCAGAAATTGTACATATGTAGAGACGAATACCTTCTGAGTCTTAGGGTCAAAAAGTTGATATCCAATACCATCCTTTACATAGCCAATGAAGTAGCACTGACCGGTGTGAGATTCTAACTTACTTGTATCCACGTTCTTCACATGGACCAAGCAACCCCAAATCCTTAAGGGTGCGTTTGGTACGCGGGTTAGGGCGGGTTAAACTGGTAGAGGGTAACCCGTTTTTGTGTTTTGGTGTTTGGATACAGGGTTAAACTAAGGGTGGGTTAGAAGTGGGTTTGTTGTGATATGATTGTATTGAAGTTTGAAAAAGTGAGTAGTTATTGTGATGTGATTGTATTGATGTTTGGAAAAGTAATTAGAAGTGGAGTAGTTTATAATTTTTATATGATATGATGGTATAATATATTATTTTTTGATGGAATTGATGATAAAGAATTGATTTATTTAATTTTTTTAAAAAAGAAATAAAGTTGGGGCCCACATGGAGAGAGAGGGAGTGGGTTAGGGAGCGTAAACTCCCCAAAGGGGAGTTTAACCCATATGTCGAACGACACCTAAGTGTTTAACACTGGGTTTGGTACCATACAAAACCTCATGAGGAGTTTTAGGTACAGACTTGCTAGGAATCTTATTCAGGATATATATTGCAGTTTCCACTGCATATCTCCATAAACTAAGTGGTAAATGTGCTTTACTCATCATTGAACATACCGTTTCCATGATGGTCTTGTTGCATCTTTCAGCAACACCATTAAGTTGGAGAGTTCTAGGAGGAGTGAGATTGGAGACAATTCCTTTCTCTTTGAGGTATTCCTTAAATTCATCTGAGAGGTACCCGCCACCTAGGTCATATCGAATCCGTTTAATATTCCTATCGGCTTAGCTCTCAACCAAAGCCATGAAGTCTTTGATCTTTTCAAAGGTTTCGGATTTATGATGTAATAAGAAGATAAACCCATATCGTGAATGGTCATCAATAAATGTCAAATAATATCTATATCCATTTCAGGTTGAGGTACTGAAGGGACCACATACATCATTATGTATTAGGTCATGAATACCTTCACATCGAGTAACCTTGCTACAGAAAGGCGTTGATAACACGAATCTGACCCATGGTTGATAAAAGAGATGTCGATTGTAGAAAAACCACAAAGACCGATTCGGTTGATCAAACAAAATCTGGATAAAATAGGAGAGAGAGAAGAAGAAACAAGGAATAAGATTCTCTCCTATTTTAATCCTTTAAACAAATCTTTTCCAGGTAAGTTCCCCCGAGTCGAACGCGAGGAGGCAAAATAATGTTACTGTGGCTTTCGGGAATAGAAAGAATTTCAGGATTTGTATCCTCTTCTTCAAAATATAATAAAGCACAATAAAACACTCAAAATTAGCACGATTTTACAAAAATCAAAATGAGAAAAATACACATCAAAAAATATGCGAAAAATAACAAAAAACCTCGCTAGGGTAGCTGTGTAACTACCCTAGAAAATTCAAGGGAAAAAAGATCAAAATGAGGTCCAAAATAGCCTACAGTACATGGGTATAAGTGCCAGAAAAGAAAAATGTTTCAGCTACAAAAAGGTCCCTGGAAGGGACTGAATTGCAAGAAAAATTAAAAGCTTTGCATTTAGGTCCCTACACGGGTACTCTTTCCTCGAGGAGGGGGGTTATTCTCTTCTAAGGTCAGTTCATGCTGTGTCCACAATCGAATATAGAGAGAAAGTAGAAGAATGAAAAAAGAACTGGAGTACGACTACTGTAGATGCATCTCCTTATGAAGCCCAGCTAGTAGCTAAGTCTCCACTAAGATGTGCATGCTTTTTGGTGGAAGCTCGGATCATTGTGGTCGTATTTGTATTTGGTAGCTTCTTCTTTGAATTTGCTTTGTAATGTTTCTTGTACTGCATCAATCTTTTTGTGCCTCGACGAATATAGCATCTTTTCATTCCGTCCATTTTTTGAAGTCTTAGAAAAATTGTGCCAGCATATCCTTCCCTCATCTGAAGCGATTATTACAACCCCAATCTCTCCCGTCTTTAGATGCCCATGCTTCCAGACAACGATAGAAACACACTACCAAGCTGGATTGTCCTTCGTAGCCCCATGCAAGTCGAGCTAAGTGCAAAGTGCATGTGTCCAAAATTGGTTCACTGATAAAGAGTTAAACGGATGACACCAAGTGTTCTACTTAGGCACTTTCGAGTTGACTTGCCAAACATGGAACCCAAAGATTTAAGTCAAAGACCTGAAGAGTCTAAATTCCAGTTCCTAACTAGGTTCCTTACAATGAAGGTTAAAGGATGCAATCAAGCTCCATCCTTTAGACTTTTCCCAATCTCTAGTTTTAGAAATCAAACTTATTCTGAAAAATGCTAATGCAAATGCAACCATATTTTGTGAAGTATATTTTCTGAATTTTACTCATTTTTATGGATTTTAGACTTTGCATTTTTTATGTATTTTGTGATTTTTATAAACAAGTTTATGTTCAAGATTTTTACAAGATAAATTCCCCATATTTTATTTGGATTAAATAAATAATGGATTTTACAAATTTTATATACAAAGAATTTTCCAAGGATTAAATGAATTTTACACATATTTTAATACATAGGATATTAAATAAATATTATAATATTTTAAATATTAAATTAAGAATTTTAAATAATGATTTTAAGCATATTTTACTTATTTACAAAGATTTTATAAATACTAGATAAATAAATTGATGGATTTTAAATTAACCTTCACCCACTTTTTATGGATTTTATAGATATAGAAAATACATAAAAGTACAAGTTATGTACGAAAATATATATACAATATATATGCACCCCCTATACTTACTTGTGCTTTGCCCTCATAGCGTCAAAAAATAAAAAGAAGGACATAACTCGTACTAAGTAAAAGTTGGTGAAAAAGAATGAAAAGAATATACAATCGAAGGAACAAAAGAAGAAAGAAAAATGAAATCAATGAAATCACTCGGTCCCCCCATACCTAGGATAAGGCATCCTAAGTATATAAAAGAGTGTGGTCAAAATTAGGGATCAATGATTAGAGAAAAAGAAAGGATATACAAAATAAAAGTAAAAAAATCAAAATCGAAAAACGAGAATCAGTGGGCAATCGGTCCCCCCTATACTTAGGATCTGGTATCTTCAGCATATAAGATGAACAGAAAATGGGGACGATTGTGATATACGAAGGATATACATGTGTGTACTCTAGGAAAATCCGCATGGCTCACAGATCTCTGTACAGGATGGAATCAAGTGGAAGAGTAGTCATGCATCCTGTACAAAGTAGATCATCTCAACCTGGGTCGTACTGAATCTTTTGCTTTTTATGTGCGTACCGATCTCTGGCTGAACAAGTAGAGACACCTCTGTAAGTGAACTTTGTATGTAGCATAGATCTCTTTTCTGAAGTACGCGTCTCTGGAGTCAGACTATAGACTGTGTCAATATGTGTAACCATTATACCATCCGACTCTCTATGTTGAATAGACTGTATGATTTGCGAAATATAATTAACTGACTCTCGTGCTGGAATATGTGTACTCTCAATCTACAGCACTGAGATGTCTATTGCTACTAACTGCTCATCTGGATCTGATGTGAACTTTGTATCTGTATATGAACAGTCATCTGCAGAACTAGGTACCATGTGATCTACCATATCCTTATGTAGGATATCGTGGGTATCGAAATAAACGCCCTCAAGATCAAGAGATTGTGTCTCATCTATGTGCTGACAATCCTCTGCAAGATTGGAATCCTCTGAAGTAAATGATAATACCGATCTAGGACTGCTACATTCTCTTTCCATCTCAATGTGTATCTCTCCACTATCTGTGCGGAATGATACTCTCCCAGCATCATAGTCAAAGAGTGCTCTCATTGTCTGCAAGAAGGGTTTCCCGAGAATGATTGGAGCAAGATGTAACTGCGTAGGGTACGTCATGTCTAGGATGGTAAAATCCATTGTAAACTACAAGCCTTGAATGGTTATGATAATGTTCCTCAACACACCTCCAGGTCTCTTCATAGATCGATCTGCAAATTGAAATATCGCTCGTGATTTGTAAGGAGGACCTAGCTTGAGCTTATTAAGCAAAGAGGATGGAAGTAAATTGATCGAGGAACCATTATCTAAGGGAGTACGATGGAATGAGACATCTTCAATCTGACATGTGACATAGTGAGCTCCAAAATCTTTCTTCTTCTTTGGTACCTTATTCCGAATAGTATACGAAGTTGCCTTGGTCAATATATGTTTCTCAACTCGTGATCTCTTTTTCCTACGTGTTGTACATCTATTCCTCAACCGATTCTTGAGTGTAGGAAAATGATCCAAGGCATCGTGTAGTAGAATTTCAGAAAAATATGATCTTTCAATAGACGAACAATTTCTGGAGTGACAACATTCTTTTTATGTTTTTTTATTTCCTTTTCCATATAGAGCATCTGGAAAAGGAACAATCTCAGGAACAAAATTCTCTTTTTTATTCAAATTAGGATCATTTTGTACATTGAGAGTTTCAGAATTATCTAGAAAACTCTCTAAAACAGGAAAAAAACATTAACTTCGGGAGTGTCTACATGGTCTGGCATGATATCATCGTTTGATTCACCTAAGTCCATGTCAACTGTATCAACATTGCTCCCTTCTTCCTGATTGTCAAGCTGCTGATCCTCATCATCCTTGCGGTCCTCCTCCTCATCATCAGTACGAGTATCATGGATCGCTCTCTCTCCTCATCATTTGCCCTCTCCTCTTCCCGATCAGGTACTCTTTGCGATCTACCGCTCCTGAGACGAATGAAGTTAGATAAGAATTCAGGAAAAGAGATCATACATGTCGTGTTGTCTACCTGATCTGGATGCCTCCTCTTGTTATTCGGGTTCATCTAGGGATGGGCTGGGAGAGTGGTCTTGGGCACGGTTAACTTATCTAGATGATGGTTAACGCGCTCCCATTTCGGTCTTGTGTGCGGTTTGGAGCGTTCTCAACATGTCCATGATCTGATTCAACTGTAGGGCTGGGAAGATATCTCAGGTTCAATGCAGTAACCCTGGTTTTCTACTCTCTCCTGCCTCGAAGTATGCCGCTACGGAGCATACGACTGAGGAGATCTCTGAGGTGTGTATGAAAACTGCTATTGCTGCTGGTAATGATGCAGCTGTGACTATGAAGCATGATGGTGAAAAGAATGTGGTCTCTGATAAGCATGCTGATGAGACTGCTACTGCATGTAATTCTGTCGATGTTGAAATTGGGGCGTCCATGTTGTGGATGGTCATAATGTTGTGGTTGTTGCTGGTGGTGTATGCTCTAAGGGGTAAAATGTGATGACAACTGAATCAGAGCGTACCATATCCCATTGATCTCAAGAGTGGCTTGAGGCTCGACATCAACATCTCCAAGGCTGGTGATCTGGCTTGAGTTGGCATAAGATTAGTCCTCATGCCAATCAATCTACGGAGTCTTTGTAAGCTGACCTGGCTCACTCTGGATAAAATGGATCTATCGGGTGGGAAGAGGGTAAGGATCTCTAAATAGGTTGAGAAGTCGAAAATGGGTGGGACTGCTGGTATTGAAGCTGCATGTCTGTCACCTTTTTCATCAGATCGCTCAGCTGCTGAAGAAGTGATGAGAGTTTCTCCAACTCTAGTAGCGGCTGCAGGTCCTAAACTTGCTTCTGAATCACATCTATCAACGTGAATTTTTCACTAATATATCTCATGTTGGTATTTTATTCAGAATTTGAAATATTCACCACCTTTGATGATCTAGATGGTGTGGTGGCTGTGGGGCGTTCTGGAATGCCCGAGTGGAATCGACAACTCTCGAGTTCTCTACCATCCCCTCAAAGATGGACTAGACAGACTCGACATCCCGATTCGGTAACTGCTACCACATGCGACACTCACAAGGACCTGGACATCCGGATGAAGTCCTCTGAAGTAATTCTGAACTAGCACCTTCAAAGGTATCTCATGATGAGGGCATCTCTCAGTAAGGTCCTTGAACTATCCCACGCCTCATGGAATGATTCATTTGACTTGAAGTTGGAGATATGTCTCCTCAACATATTCATCTTCACCAGAGGAAATTATTTACATAGGAATGTGGACTTCGGGTCGTCCCATGTTGAGATCTCCTTTCCCAATGACTGAGCCAGTAGAGCGCCTTATCTGCTAAGGAGAAGGGGAAGGATTTGAGGCGAATGGACTCCTGTGTAACACCTGGATAGCTGGTCGTACCAGAAATCATCTCGAACTGTTGTAGAAAGGTAAACGGCTCCTCTGTGGAATTCCTATAAAACTTGGGAAGCAACGATATGAAGGACGATCGTAACTCGTATGGCCCTTTATTTGGTGGTAACCGAATCCAATGATGTAGCGTCTTGGCTCCAGGGTCATACTCATCTCTAAGTGTCACGGGAATCACAGTAGGCGGTGGTGGATTCCCGGCTTCTGCTCTCAGCACGACGATCTCGGCTCGCAGCTCATTCTGGACTCTAAACTAATCTCTAATATGTATGTTCATCTGTTATAGCGTGTCTAGAATCCCCGTGTAATGTCCGCGACTGGATCTAGTCTTCCATCTGTATTCTACTCATCAACTGATCATTCCTCGACTGGTCCCTTCCCACGAGCCATATCCTTTGAATCTTCAGGGAATGAAAAAGTTTCGTAAGAGCTTAGTGAAAATTGTACAAGAGAAATAGACGATAGTTTGAGGCACGAGTCTGCCTCAAGAGAAGGGCTGGGAGGCAAGGGTGTCTGAGTCTGACTCTCCTCGGGATTAGATGGGATTGACTTGGGAAGAGGGTCATCCCGAGTCTGTGAAGAAGTACGACGGACAGTGGATCATCAAGAGCTCACAGAGTTTGAGTGAAAAAACCATCGAGTCGTTATCTTCGATGTCAAAAGGATAATGAGAGAGCACGATGTCAAATCAATAGATCGAGGGTGAAGGTGTATAAGATGAGATAATACACACCTCACAAACAAACACAAAGCAACCCAGATTCACCAACACAACCTGATGATGACCGTAAGAATTCAGTCTTTTATCTTGTTGGATTTAGGGTTATTTTGGCATACCTGTATTATCACAAATTACTGCGGGCTGATAGGTGCCAGGAATTTCCTCGAAACACTGTCCCTAGTCCTTACATGAAACCACTTATTCTCAACCAGTATTGGAGTAAGTACAGACGTTTCCAGCTACCCGTGTTACTTAAGGATCGTGCTATTGCGGTGTCCTCTAAACCTCCCACTCTGCTAAGTAAACTCGAACCGTTGCCAGCTACCCAAGAGTACCCACTGAAGAACCGTGATTAGATGTATGGACTAAGTAGTATTTCGAGAGAAATTTGAACTTTGGTTCTAACCTTAAGTGATGTACCTCACTCACAAATCTGGAAAGTGTACCTGCAATCCATGTGTGGGGGTTTCTCTCCCAAATCAAATGATCCTTTATGTCAATTTTTATATCAGATACTTAAGCAGTCCCGATTTTATTTTTGCAGTTTTCACTTTTTTTGGATTTTTTCAAACATGTTTAACGATTTTTTTCTTTTTATTTATCCTAAATAAACATGCACCTAGGTAGCGAGTCCTAGAACTAATTACGAGGTGCAAGCAGAGAAAAGAAAAATTAAAAAACACCTAAACAAGCACCTAGCTTCGTAAAAAGCCGAGGAAAACTGATGATGTGAGAAAACCATGGTGGGTGCCCTACTCCACCGAATGCACGGCACTCGGTGAGACATACCTCGAGAAAAGAGGGAAGGTGGTACAAGTCAGGATGCCCTTATGGGGCCCCCTCTACAAAATAGAAAAATGAGCAATTACCCTTAATTTTTTTAACAAAAATATTACAAAATAAATCCTAACTGATTCTGCTTCTCTACAACATCCCTGTGAGATAAGTGGTCGATCTATGCACTTTCAACTGTCTCGACTTCCGAAGAAGCTGGCTGATCTTCATGCTCTGCAAAATTCGCCACAATAACATAAAAAAACTGTAAAAATTAAACCAAACAAAAAACCATAAAAATTACAGAAATTAGTGAAACCATAAAAACAGAAAAAAATCGTTAAAAGCCGTAAAAACAGCATAAAACAAAAATAAAAAAGAAATCAGAAAATCATAAAATCAAGAAGATCGAAAAATCTCAAAATGATGTTGAAAACCGAAGTAAAGCTAACGCGTCCCTGAAAAAATTGCCATTTCGATAACACGAACATGACCCACAGTTAATAAGAGAGAGGAGCCGATTGTAGAAAAACTGCAAAGACAGATTCGGTTGATCAAACAAAATCCGGATAAAAATAGGAGAGAGAGAAGAAACAAGGAACAAGTAAGATTCTCTCTTATTTGAATCAGGAGAGATGTCGATTGGAAAAAAACTGCAAAGACAGATTCGGTTGATCAAATAAAATCCGGATAAAAATAAGAGAGAGAGAAGAAGAAACAAGGAACAAGTAAGATTCTCTCTTATTTGAATCCTTTAAACTAATTTTTATTCATGTAAGTTCCTCTAAGTCAAACTCGAGGAGGTAGAATAATTTTACTACAGCTTTTGGGAATAGAAAGAATTTCGGGATTTGTATTCTCTTCTTGAAAATACAAAAAAGCACAAGATAACACTCAAAACTAGCATGATTTTACAAAAAATAAAAACGAGAAAAATACATAGAAAAAAATATGCGAAAAATAACAAGAAACTTCGCTAGGGTAGTTGTGTAACTACACTAGAAAATTCGAGGAAAAACAAGTTTCTGTTACAAAAAGGTCCCTAACAGGGACTGAATTGCAAGAAAAATTAAAATCTTTACATCTAGGTCCTTGTACGGGGACCTAAATGCAATTTATGGAAATTCTGAAGCGGCTTGAAGGTCTAGAACTTCACCTGGGTTTAAGAAGCAAATTTTTCACCAATTCGCAATCAAGGGTTGAGATTAGAACACGAAACACGATCCAGGCCATCCAAGAAGGACACGTGGAGGCAAACTATAGCGTATGGGCTTTTCTTGTGTTCTTCCCCTTCCTTGCGCAGGTGCTGGCGATGCCTTCTTCCTCGACTTACCTCCGACGATAGACGACGTTCTTTGGCCTCCAGCAGGGCCAGGTTGGAGTCTCCTTCTCCCACCGAGCTCTCTTGCTGGTGATTGGCTTTGAGGATGCTAAATGTAGCGACGATGCGTCGTCGAAGATGCTAGTCTGACAATGGCTGTCAAGTGTAGGAGGACGTCTAAATTGATTCTTTTTCAAGGAAAATCGCTCCAATTGATAAGTTCTTTGCTCCAGTTATAGTAAGGACATGCAAATGAAAGTTTGCATGCTCGATTATAGCTGGAATCGGCCCAAGGATTAAGGTTTTGCATATCTCAATTTAGAGTTTCTAGTAAGCAGAATAAAAATGATAATGTGAGAGGAATGGAGATGATTGTAAATGAAATTGAATCGAATTTGAAGAGGGATTAATTGATGACATCTAAGATGGATGCTTAAGGTCTCTAATGGAGCAATTAAATGGACTAATATAGGCACGAATATTGAGAAATAAAAATGCAAAGATGGAGGAATGACCTGGGGTAGCAGGGTATATGACCCTATGCTGGTTGCTCGACGAGGCGGCCTTCTCGGAGATGGACGCGATGATGGCGCGATGAAAGGCTGAGTTTCAGCTTTGGAACCTCTCCTCCAGTCCACGTGAGAGCCTCAGGTGGAGCTGTCACCTCTGGAGGAAGGCGGAGCACGACGGGGAAGATGGCTGACTGCCAGTTAGTTTCTGGAAGTAGTTAGCTTAGGAGTGTTAGTTGATTAATGGTGACTTTGGAGGTTTTTAATAGAGTGATCGGAGAGAGTTAGTTGAAGAATCGACGACCGGCGTGGATGGTGGTTGTTTGGAGAAGAAGATGGAGGGTGCAGATCGGGAGAGTGGTTAAGGAATGATGGGAAGAAAAGATTGAAGTCGGACCAGTAGAACATAATACCGGCCTTGCTTCTCGAAGAAGAAGGAACTAGGTGTTGACACGTGTTAGCACCTAGTTGGCCAGAATCAAGAAATAAATTAATAAATGAATATTAAATAGTAAATAAAGTTATTTTAAATAACTATAAAAATGAAAAATATAGATAATTAAATTATCTAAATTATGGTATAATTTGTTTTAATAAATAATAAATATTTTATGAAATATAAATATTATATTAATAAATAAGTATAAATAATACTTAATAACGAGGTTTTGGATTTTTAATTTAATAAATTAATAAATAGTATATCATTTTTAAATTTTATTTATTATTATGATATTAAATAAAGTGTGTATGAATTTTTGTAGATTTAATAATTTAATTTAAGTATGTTAATAAATATGGATATAAGTGATGTAGTCTAAATTTACCTATAAATTAGGGATTTCGATTTATTTAATAAGCACCAAAAATTATGAAAAAAATTAAGGTTAAATACAAGATCAAGAAAATAATTAGAAATTATAAAATTATTACAATAATAAATAATATGTTCTAGATAAAATAAATATCCCAGAAACCTAGTTGTGGTTAGGTCTGAAAACTGACTTTTTGCAAACGGACTCCGATTTTAGTGAAATCACCTTCATTAATTAGAGAATACTATTTTATGAACTTTAAAGGTGAGTAGAGTGAAATTGGAGTTCATATGAGAAAGTTATGATATTCGAAAGTTGAGATTTTGATAATTTGCAAGTTAGATTTCCTGGCATATATACAAGGTAATATTTTTAACTTATTTTTATATTTTTATACATTTTTATAAATAATTAGGAAAAGAGTTTGATGAAAAATATGTTCATATGAATTAATTAAAATTCATTAAAGTTTTGGTATTTATTGGATAATTAATGAAGAGTGTATGAAATGTGGAATTAATTATTTTTATTTGTTTTCTTCCCTTATATCCCCTACTTATTTATTTGTCGACCAATCCATGCTGACTTGGTCTTAGGGATTAGGTTATAAATATATCTTTCAGCTATATTTATTTTCTAAGTCAAATTGTACATATACATATCTACAATTTGCCTTATTTTTATTTTCTATATTTTTATTCTTTTATTTATTTACATGATTTTAATGCATAAAAGTGTATTTTTATTTATGAATAGAGATTAGTTAAAAAGTGGAATTTAATGAGTATTCACATGTATTTGTTAAGGGTTTTAAGATAAAATATAGATAGAATGTTAATGAATCATGGATTCATCAGGTGTCGTAGTCATTTTACCTCGAATACAATGTTTACATGTAGTTAAAGTTTAAACCTATAGAAAATGTAAGCACCCTTCCTTTATCAATCTGTTGATCATATCAATAGATAAATGACCAAGCCTTTGATGCCAAATCATATTCAAATGATTTTCCGTCCTCTCTGGTTCTTTTAGGGTTTTTATCAGTGGTACTACATTCATGAAATTTCCATCAATGCACAATTCACAGAGTCCACCAAAAGCTAGAACACCATCCGTAATATGTTTATCATAATGACTTATGATAAGTTTATTATAGAATAAGAATGAATATTCATTTCTAACAATCTTAGATACAAATATTAAGTTCCTTTTAACATCTAAAACATAAAGACATTCTTTAAGCATAAGGACTCTCCCACTAGATAACAATAGTCTGCAGGTTCTGACGGTGACTGCTGTAACAATTGCATCAGATCTCATCTAGATGACTATCTCCCCTTCATCAAGATTACCAGTTTCCTGAAATAGATGCAACAAATTTCATACATAAACAAAAGCACCAGAATCGAAGATTCAACTACCTTCTCGTCCTATGAGAAAATGGTTTCAATGATGAGAGTAGAATTTATACTTGTTGGGGCTTTACCTTTCTCCATAGATTTAAGGTTGTCTGGGCAGTTACGCTTCAAGTGCCCTGGCTTCTTGAAGTGATGACATACATCCGTTTTCTTTGATGCTACCAGTGATGAAGCATTAGAAGACGTGCCAACACCTTGACTCTTCTTCTTCTTCTTCTAGGTTGGAATCTTCCGAGATCCTTGCTTCTGAACGTGCTTCCCTTTGACCTGTGCAACCATTGCACTACCGAGAGATACTCTTTCTTCATTACATCTTCTACATACTTTAATGAAGCCATGAGTTCAGCGTTAGATAATGTCAATTCATTCATGTGGTAAGTTACCACATAATTGGTTAAAGACTTAGGGAGAGACAGTAGAATGAAGTTAGGTTGTATGTATGCATCCATCTCAGTCCTGATTGTCTATAGCTCCGAGAGGTAACCAAACATTTTGATCACGTATTCTCGAACTGAAGTCCCATTCTGCATTTTGCAATGAATTAGTTCTTTCATGATATTATAATGCTGTGTGCGATTAACATCACCGAACATCTCTTTCAGACTAAGCATTATATCACGGCATTTATCCATCTCCGCGTGTTGCTTCTAAAGTATATTGGAGAGAGATACCAGAATATAACATATGGCCAATGAATGATCTTCATCATAATTTTCATTGTATTTGATTTATTCCAGCATCTTAGGGTTTGCAAGCTTGTCCTTAGACAACACATAAGATATGCGATCTGTAGAAAAGACAAGATCCAAATTACGGATCCAATCTGAAGTATTTGGTTCGGTCAATTGATTGACCTCCAAGAGCCTACTGAGTGGGTTCATAGACATCATTACCTGAAATTAAGAATGCACTATATTAGAACATATAAATAATTATATATTCAATATTTAATTCTTTGATTAAGGATTTTTAATAAAATTAGTCTTGCCTTTTCAACTCTGAAAGTTCATTCCCTTAACTACTTTCAAAGTAAGAGATATACTTATTGATATATCTCTTGCAAGAACTAGGATCTCCTCTTTACATTTGTTACATTCCAATAATATGAGAACTTTTAACTCGAATAAAAAGAAGCCGGAACACGATCTGCCTTGCAAGTCCAACTTGCATTTTCCAATTCGATCTTTAACACCTGAGCTCACTACCCCTACGGCGATGTTGACCCATTGTTAATTGAACCAACCATAACCATGAATATCACTTGCTATGTGTAATCCAATAGCGCTCCAATAATATGAGGACTCGATATTGAGGTCACTACGCATACGACATTACTCTTTCGAGAAGCAAAGAACTCGATCCATGTGTGCTTATATGTAGGAGCTGTCACTTGGAACATGTGTCTCCTACATACAATCCGTGGTGACAGAACCCTTCTCCTAGATGGGAGATCATGGATGCCACTGATGTGGTCCTCTATATCATGTTCAAAATTTAATTAATTATTATGAATCATATTCACATAATTAATTCTTCCAAGGCAAACAAAACTCTATTTATAATAGAGTATTTAATTAGATTTAATTAATATAATCATATTATATCAATTATCAATCTACTTTAATCAACTAACAAAACAATTAGGGTTTGCATGATACTACTATAAAGTATACACCCTCACAAGTATGCATTAATTTCATATTTTAATAAATAGGGTGCAACTTGACTTACTCATGTTATTATTTCCTTAAAAATAGATCCGACCAGTGCACTCAAGTTATGCTGGGAGAGAGCATTTCCTTGACATGCAAGGTGCTAATTGGTAAACCAAGCCAACATACCCGGACTAGACGCCTTAACCATTCCGATTGAGAATAATACAAGATATTACCAATGTACTTGCGGTTCTACTGACCAACTTTGATAATTGGTATTATACTACATAATAATCTCTCAGAAATATTAGACATCTTAAAATAATTTTGATATCCTCAAATTTCTAAGAATATCAAGCAACCTTGTTTTGCATGTAAAGATTGTCCTACAACTATTGTAGGATAAACTAGGGTTTTCATGAACATTCATTCAATGGCCAATGATGATTAGTACATTACTAGACATTATAATTAATCAGGTTAAATTTATAATTTCCATAATTTTTATTGAATTACAAACACATTAAGTAAAAATATTTGATGATCTAATCATCTTCCGGCCCATCTCCACTAAATATGGAATATGTAGGGCAAACGGAGTTGGAATCATGCGAAATAAAATCGAACGGTTTTCTTGTTTGATACTCTACTTAATCCAAATGTTTCATTTTCATGATGGAAACACAATAAGCAAAATTAATTTTGTCACAGATTCATGAATACATATAAAAATAATTTTCATAGCAGGAACTCTTCAAATCATATTCATGCATTTTTGGTATCAATTATAGTACTATTTTTGGGAAATATTTTGAAATTTTAAATACATTTTAATAAAGAAAAAATATGTCTAAAAAGTGCACAAATAGTAGGTTTGTTTAGAGAAAAATCAATTCGAATCTTGCATCCAATGCAAAAACAATGATTCTCACGCATCCGAAACATGAAACTTGATGACCTAGGATTTCGGATCATATACAAGACCTTGACCAAGGCTCTGATACCACTTGAAGGTTATGGAAATAACCTTAATCGCATCATGGAAGCGTGAAGATGGCATCATATGCGATCGGGAGTGACTAGTCGCACTAGTTTCTCGGGCAGCAGAATTTAAAAATTTTAAAATGAAGAGACCGCATGATCTGAGAATAATTATCTAAAACTCAAAGTATATATAGGAATACCTCTTGAAGCATGGTTGTGATTGTATTCTCTAGGAAAAGAGATCACATGTCTCAAGCCTGGCCCAAAGGAGGTGATGCTTGCGAGCACGTTGATGTAACACGTCCTTCTCGCAATCCAAGATGTTTATCCAAGCGACGGACCTCCTGATTTCATCACACAAAATCCAAGTTCTTATTCACGTACTAGAAGCACCGAGGAAGATGAAGATCCATGAAAAGTCAAGCGATAACATGACGACGTAGCGACAACGACTATCCTCTCTAGGACACAAAGTGGACAGCCACTTAGAGGGGGGAGGGCATGCATGACGATGAGAGAGAGAGAGAGCTTGTAGATTATATGTTGCAAAAGAAGATCTACGGTTGCCTCTCATTTTATAATAATTTGGGAGTCCGTGGTTCTCAATCTATGGACAACACAAATCCAATGGCGGAGATTGATTTGTGTTTCTTTCAATGGCCCTGATTTTATTGTAAAAATACAAAAAAATTAGTTTAATTAAATTAAAATTATATATAAATCATCAATATAAATTAATTCAATCAAATCAACATACCATGTAGGATTAAGAAGGAGACAATGCTCCTTCCAATCAAGGGGGACGACCACCATGAGTCCTAAATCAAGGTGGCTGTCCACCCTCCTTGAATGGAAGGTGCACTCCTTCTTCCTTTTATATGAGATCCAATATCTCATATAATCCAACATTATATACAACAACTTTTTGTATATTATTTCACAAAAATAATTCCAAATTAATTTGTGAAATATCAATCATGCCATCGGAAATTTGTGGATCACATTCACATCCCAAAATAAAATGTAAATTACATTTTTAATTAAGTGTCCATTGTGAATCCAATTCACATCAACATTTAAATTATAAATGTTATTTACAAATATCTCTCTCTTATATATTTTAAATCACAATTATAATATATATGATTAATATGGATAATGTTATCCATATTATTCATATCCATGATAATTAAATCACATTTAATTATATTGGATCATCATTCACATGCTTCTAAATAATATGAATCAAGCTCACATTATTCATGATAATAAATCACATTTAATAATCCATTTCTCAATTCTTGGATACACATTTATCAATGGAATTATTCTTGAATTCTTTCAAGAATAATGCATTTTCTTCGCAGATACTTGGAGATAAGTATATGGCGATTGTATGTTCCATGTATCTTGAACCCTTTCAAGAATAATGCATTTTCTCCGCAGATACTTGGAGATAAGTATATGGCGATTGTACGTTCCACGTATAGTAACTTGGATATTGAGATCACATCTCAAATACAGAACTTGGGGACCTCTCATAGATGCTTGATTAAATCACTATTGTAGATCTAATCTTCTCATTGCATTGAATCACATTCAGATCAATGTCCAAGATTTGGACTAAGGCTTCTATATTGAGAGGAGTCACTAAAATCCAAGCATGTTTCATGACTTCTAAAAATGAAGTGTCATGATTATACAATCGTTTATGATCACATCACCCTCAAGTATTCCTAATATCCGTACATCCTTCATACTGGAAGATTTATACAATTTTGTACTATCATCTTCAGGGTTTCATCATTAATTTTCTCATTCTTTCATTGGGAATTAGTATCGATCATATACTTTCAAAAAGCATACATCATACCTAGAATTTTTTGTCATGCTTCCAAAGCAAGACGTCCATGCATGGAATTTGATTGGTCCCAATTTTTTTGAGTGAGATCATGTCTTCCGATTCACAAGTGAACATGTATGATCCCTTTGAGAGATCGCATTACTCATATGCCCTTTTATGCACACCATCTCGGTGGTGTATAGATCTTGATAAAGCCATCAACCAATCGGTCTGCCAAATGTACATACTCAGACATATAACAATACATCTGTCTTCGGTAAGAGGATGCATGCCTATATCGTGACAACATGAGATATAGGACTTGGTTATATTGATCTCGCTAAGTCAACTCTTTAACCTAACTTATCTGACACATTCGAATCTATGTTCCTATGCAGAGGACCTGCATCAAGAGGTCGATCAGATATCAGTCTATAGAGAAGGATTTCTAACTCTTTCTCATGATAGAGATCATCTCTTAATAATAATTTGACGGTGCTTGATGAGTCCTTGATCTAACTCCTTATATATTCATCCAAGCACTAGCCTCTATGAGTCAACTATTGAATCAACAACTGTATGATCATTAAGATGACCATGGTACATAAACCTAATTTTACTAAGGGACCTTATAATGCATTCATTCATTTAATCTCAAATAAAGAGTGAAATAAATCAATTACTTTTATTTATATATCAAACATTACAATAACATTTATTGTATAAATGGTTCGCCTCGAGCTCACATGGCTAATAGGAAGAGCATCCATGTCAGAAACATCGGATCTCGACAAACCTGAATTTGGCATCATCGGGAGAGGGGGGCATGCTCTCCTTGTTGTGTACTGCCATCGAGAGAGAGAGAGAGAGAGAGAGAGAGAGAGAGAGGAGGGGGATATGTGCCTCTCCTCGCAATGCACCTTCATTGGGAGAGGGGGAGCCACGCTCCTCATTTCTGTGCGTACCATCTCCATATCCCCAGGCCACCGTCGTGACCAAGGTTAGAGAGAGAGTCCATTCCATATTTAGGTTATGAGTTGTCATGTTCTATTTTTAAAATGTGAGAAAATGACTGTAATGGATTTCTCATCATTAAATTGATTTAATTATTGGTTCATTATTCCAGCCATATGATTTAAAATAGATGGATGAGAATGATGACTCACCATGAGAGCAGTGAGCCCAAATCTCATTTCAAGTAATATATATGGAGGTTTTCAAATGAGGTGGTACCTTACCTTGATTATGGAAAGATGCTAATTTTTGTTGTTGGATGATGCGTGTGCGAATGATAATGAAATCACCGTATAGAAACATAGTGAGTTTTGTTGACCGTGATTCCTAAAATGAGTGATCCACTCAATTAATACTTTATTAGTAATAACCAGGTCATGATCCTTTCTATATTTAGTTAAACAACATGTGCTACGTTTTGAAATTTCTTTAAACAATGATGCAAAAACAATGCGTATTATGATATAAATGTTAGCAATTTACAAAAAATGATAATCTTTTTACAAAATAGTATTGCAAATTACAACTTAAAACACATTGTTGTACGTGGAGATGGCGCGATATATGGCATGACAACTTAACCTCCTACGAAAAAGGAGCAATAAATATAGTTATTTTTGTGCCAATTATAATTCCTAAAATGTGGGTTTCCCTTGATTAATGATTTATTTGCAAAATCCACATCAAGGTCATTGCTATATTTAGTTAAACTATGTGTACTGTATATGAAGTTTCCTTAAAATTCCGGTGCAAAAACAATACACATTATGACAAGATGTTAGAATTTTACAAAAAGATGATGATCCTTTTACAAAACTGCATTGTAAATTACAATTATCTGAGCATATTGGTATACATAGAAATGGCATGATATTTGGCATGGCAAATAAACTATGTACAAATAAGGAGCAACAAATATAGTTGTTTTCATGCCAACTATACTTCGTCATATGGGGGATCCACTTAATTAATATTTTATTAGTAAAATCCATGTCACCATCCTTGCTATATTTAGTTAGGTGACATGTAATATATGTGAATGTTTCTTGAAAATATGATGCAAAACTAGTATGTATAATAGCATTTTACAAAGATGGTGTTCTTTTGACAAAGCTGCCTTGCAAATTGCAAATTAAAACACACTGCTAGGCATGCAAAGGGTGAAAATTTTGATCTGCTGAGCACGAATATGATGCAAATTTACGTGCTTTCCGTGTTGAACAAATAATCCATATTTTCGAATTCAACGAGTTTATTTTACATTCTATGTATGAAGTTTTACATCCATTAAATACCATGTCAAACAATCTACCAAAATGTAGACTCACAATAAATGAATACATCAATTCATTAACAAAAGTTACAATTGTAGTTTTTATTTTATATTTATCTTGATCTTTTTACTTTTGTCTATTATTTTTCTACAACCACCTCAAAAAATGATGTCATCTCCAAGCTTTGGTTGTCTCAATTTCTACCCTTCTTCCTCTCATCGAAAGTTCTTCAAGTGACATAGGTAACGTAAAAATAGAATGAGATACTGTAAACAAAAATGTGAAATGTAAATGAATGCATGTAATGTAAGAATATGGTGTGTGTTTATACTAGTGGTGCAACCGCTATTTATATGTAAAAATATACCATGACAATGTGAAAATGACAAGAGGAAATGTAAAATGATCCTATGTATTGCAATTTTGAGCATTGTAGAAATAGTGAAATCAAAATCATAGAACTTAAAACTGCATGCATATAGGTCATTCATGCAATCAAACCACTTAACTTAAATCTGATGCATATATATATATCGTATAATCTAATAAGAGTTTCTTCTTATTGTACCATCTATCTTTATCAAATGTTAATTGTAAAAATATAGTTTAGAATTGGAAAATGTCATCTACAACATGATGACTAAAAATTGCAATAAAACATGAGTCCATGTAAATGCAATGAAATAGAACTTCACGAATTGAAAAGGAAAAAATATCTTTTGATTTATAAGATTAGATGATATAAAGATATCAATACATCATTAATGAAATGAAAATTTCAGAGAACAACGAAAAATACCTTTATAATATAAATATCATTGGAAGATCTCGAGCTTGCCATATATGATGCTGATGAATAAAATGGAGAGGGATGAGAATTTGGAGAAAGAAAGAAACTTAGAAGAGCACCAAGTATAGAGACGATGACCACAAGTTTGGAGGGATGCTCGATGCAATTTGTATAATCACTGAATATTTCTTTGGTGCAATTTGAATGATTAACCTAGAAATTAATTAATAGGATAATTAGCATCACATGAAATAAGGAATTTAAATAAAGGAGAGAGTGGATACTAAAAATATCATATTTGATTAGTTGTTTTAGAGTGGAATAGTGGTTTTGATTAGGACGAGTGCTTTAAAAATCTATTTATACATTTGAAAAATCTTTATAAAATGATTTTCAAGCTTTGTAAATGTTTGTAAATTATTTGTAAAAATTATTTGCAAATAAACTTTTCAAAATTCTTGTAAAAATGCTTCCAAATTATTTTGAGAACCTTATACATAATTATGTAAATAATAACTCAAATAAAATTATTTATAGTCCTTGTATTTTAAAACCTGTAAAGATCACCTATATTTAACCTGTGTCCATTTGTGTACAAAGACTCTTTGTAAAATACACACACGAGCTTTATAAATAACTATGAATGCTTGTACATACACCATTCACTAACCTTTATCATAAACCCCGAAAAATTCAAAATGTTCAAAATCCTATAAAAAGTTTCAAAATGTTTTCCAAAAATTGCATAAAAATTTCATTTTTTGTAAAAAACTCCATAAAACGTTCAAAATTAGAAAATGCACTACACACAACTTTTTACCTTCGCATTTGCATTTTTCGGATTAATAGTGGCAATTGAATTGGTCTGAATAAAAGTCGAAGATTGGAGATTAATTGGAACTTACTTCACTTCATCATAGGAACCTTATAGGAACTGAAATTGAGGCGCTTTAGTTTTGCTAGACTTAATTCTTTGAGACCCCAAGGCTGGGAGATGTCATAGGTAGAATATTTCGAGACGTATGCATGACTCTTATCGATAGTAACCTAACTTGGACACCTACACCTTACACTTAACTCAACTCAGTTGAAGTGGTAGAGGGTTGGATGTGCTAGAATGAGATGCAACTAAATGGAAACATACGTAAACACTATAAGTGGCCAATGCCCCAACTCAGTCCAGTAGCGACGAGGTCCAAAGAAATGATGTTGTGGGTTGCGATAAAGCTTCAAAAAAGGGACAGTCTAATGGTTCAAGATAAAAAATTTCTTACGTAAATCATGTCGTACATATACCTTCAAAAAATGAAAAATAAAGACTCCAAAATAATTAGACGGCAAAAATCAAAGAAAAAATCAATTCCCGTTGGAGTTATATATTCAATAAGCAAGGCTTATGCTTCAAAGTCAACGAATTCATGGATGCTAGCAGCCAGATGACTTGATTGCACCGGTGAAGCATTCCAAGATGTGTGACTACACTGGTCTCCATCCATTCTCTTCTGTACCCCCTCTTCTTGATCTGATTGTACTTGAACTTAGAAGGGAATACCCCGCTCCTCGAGGAAAGAGTTGTTGGATTGGGGAATTAGGGTCACCATGCTGGAGAAGTCAGTTTCTTTGACATTTCAACTATAGAGAGTTACGTATCACTTACAATGTACAAGATCGAGTCGGAGTCATAAGGGTTTGTGTATGATGTAGACTTGTTCTGATCTGGCTTTTAAGGAGACTTGGACAGAGTTCTATGGTTGAGGGCTGTTGAGTTTCAAACCCGATTCACAATAATGTTCATACCAAACTTAAAATCCAAAGGTCTGACTGAGCTCCAAACTTTGATTTTATGAAAATAAGTTCTAGAGTAAAAATCATTCCAACTTATTTCTTTTATTTTCTTAATTTTCTTTTTAATGCACTCATCATCATAAGTGTTTGTTAGGGACGAGTAAAGGCAAGTATAGGAGGGTGATGAATCTCCTTTTCATCACCTTTACTCTTTCATTTTGACGTTAAATCTCCAGTAAAATACATGTAAATATCATTAATTTACATAAAATAACATTATGTATTTAAGCTTTAAATACTATGTAAATACATATATTTAAATCTAATATAAAAGAATAAAGGAAAAGAAAAGGAAGATAAATGAAGTATTGCTGAACAGAGATATATCAGGGGTTTAATTAATGAAATTAAAATGTAGTGTCGTTGCAACCCTAAAAATCCCTCAACAAAAAAATATTTGTATTTGTACACAGTTCAAGCAACAAACAATAAAAAAGAATGTAAGTATAAAACTATGAGTGTTATCTATATACATGTATATCGCACAATTTCGAACTCAAGGAGGCTACAAAAATCTCTACGATTATTAAATCAATGAAAGAATCAACGAAATAAAGAAGGGATTTCTATGCATACTACTCTTTGTTTTATATTTTTAATTTTTGCATTTTTATGGAATTTTAAATTTTTTATTTTTTATTTCGTTTTCTTATTTTATATTATTTTATGATTTTTAATTTTACAAATGATATTTTTTATTTTAAAATAATGGAATAATAAGTAAATAAAATGAGTCAATTACTCTTTTTGTATTTTTCATATATATCAAAACTATACAAAAAATTAAATAAAAATTATTTTCGAGTTTCTGATTTTTTTCTAATATTTTGGCATTTTCTAAAATTTTTCAAGTTTTTAAGTCTTTTAAAAAATCAAAAATAAAGCAAACAGAACACAAGGAGAATGTTTTTGAAATTTTAAAATATAAATTAAAATAAAAAATAGATAATATGCAAATAATACAGAAAGACAATAATACAGAAAGACAAAATTTTTCCAAAAAGCCATTTTATTTTTTTAGAATTTTCTATGAATTTCTATGCATTTTATTTTTTCTAGTGTTTTATAATTTTTTTAGTTTTTTTGAGGAAAAAATGCCAAAATAGTACAGAAATTAAAAGAAGTGAAAATAAACAATCAAGTTTTTTTAGATTTTTCACAAAAGTTTTTTACTTTTTATTGATTTTTAAATGCAAATAGAGTATTTTATCTTTTTTAAATTTTATAAATAATAAAAAATTATGAAAATATAAAATAAAAATTATGGATGAAAGATGTACTGAACAGAAGGCTACCACAATTTTTGCATAATTTTTAAAAATGTTATGCTAATTTTCATTTGATTTTTATAATGCAAAAATAAATGTAGATGCACATGTACAAAAATGCAAAGAAATAAAATTTATGGATTAAATGAAAACAAATAAAAAGATGCGAGTGGTAATTGTTTAAAATTTCAAAAAATCCTCGTGCACATGCACAAGAGCCTCATTTGAATGGACCTATGTGCAAATAAAATATTTCCATGGTCTAAACAATAACATAAAACCTTCAGTATTTTTTGCAATTTCACAAAAAATATGTGCGAAGCACGCCTTGCAATTCAAAATGTATTAACATGCAAATAAAATAAACGCTCTGGTAAATAATGCAATTGTTCAACACATGAAATGCAAACACGTCCTCCGGGGACTTATTTGCATAAAAAATAAAGGTAGGGGTCGGAGCGCAATATTACCCTTTAATCTACATGGCGAAATCAACGACAAAGATGGTTTTGCTCTTGTATCGGATGATAGATGTTGATGCTTGAGTGACTGGCTCAGATCAAATCTGGAATTAAGATCATCAACTGATATTTGGAGATCCCTCAACGGTCGTGATCTAATCTGGAGATGCAATTCTTGATCGGACGACTCTAGGTGGACTTGGAAGAACTGGGTAGAAGGGAACTTCCAACGAGATTCAATTGAGAAGATCTCACTCATTTCTCTCCCAACTCTGCATCTGAATGGCGCTATAGCTTCCTGCAATGGTGTTCTACTGAGCTGATGGCTCCATGGTGGTTGGCTTTGCCTTGACACGATTTGGAGGTCAGGATATGTTCAGCTCCAGGTGGACCAAGATCTTGTTCTTTTATCTCCCTCGTGTGCTCCTAAGTCCTGCAATGCAACTCACGCTAGGAGGAGATGCTTCAGCGATGTTATGATGCATAAAAGGCAACAAAATGGTGAATGGATGCAATCTTTGGCAAGGGTGGTCAGAGATGGAGTCGTTCCTCAGATCTGGGATGATCTGAGGGGGATCAGACTATGGGAGAGATGGAGGAAGTGTTGGCGAGCGTATGCGGGTAGTCGGAGATCAACGAGAGTGATAGGGATGCTCCGATCTTATAGATCTGAGCTTGGATGAAGATGGGCAGATTTGATCTAAAACAAGATCTAAAATGCAATATTAAAATCAAAAAGAAAAGAACACTAATTAATGTCCCCTACTGTTGATGGCGGAGAAGAAAATCATCTCAATCTGCGGTGGAATGCAGAGAGCTGGAACTATGCCGCAGGAAGGATGATGAGTGGATGGATCACATCCTTCAAGTGAATCCTCATGCTCCATATCGTGGAGAAAAAACAATATCACTACCTCTTACTCTCTACTCGATCTCAGAGAAGAAATTTGAGAGAAAAAACAGATCAAAAAGTCATCAAAGGTAATTTGGAGATATACATACATGCATGCATGCATATATATATATACATGCATACATAGATACATACATACATACATACATACATACATACATACATACATACATACATACATACATACATACATAGGTAGGTAGTGGCTACGGTGGGCTTTGTGATTCAAATCACGAGATCTTCGAGGCATAATCAATGGAGTGAATGGGCTGGCGATGGAGAGGAATGAATGAGCGAAAGGTTAGGAGAAGGAATCGGGATGGGTTAGCAATCGATGTGTATGGGAAAATTAGGAGATGGAAGGGTTAATGAGCGAGTTAGCGGGAATTAAGGGAAGATTGGATAGTTAAGCTAGATCAACAAACTCGTGCCAACCAATCAGGAGGCTCGTCGAATAAGAGAGAACAAGCAAAATGACAAAACAGAAAAGAAAATAAGAAGTAAATCAAAAGTAAAACCGAAGATGAATTTTAAAAAATAAATAATTTAAATAAAAAATGTTAAGGATTTTATGTAGTTAATTTAGGTGATTTTTAATTAATTAAAAATGGTACAAGGGTTAAAATAAATAAAATGTATTATTCATAGGTATGTATACCAATATATACAAGGTTTTGATTCTAATTAACTAATTATACAAATATATACATAATTTAATATTTTATTAATTTATAATATTTTACAAGGGTTTTGATGGTATTTTTGTTATACTTTTAGGATTTAATCTATTATCCTAAATTAATAGGTTTATACACAATATATACATAGTGATACATATACAATATTTACATGATTTTATTTTTAATGATTTTGTATTTTGTGATTTTTATTTGAATTTATATAAGTTAAATACAATATTTATAATTAATTAAGAATACTATATTTACAAATATATACACGAAAATAAATAATTAAATAATGTTCATAGTACACATAGGTATTATATACAATAGTAGCTTAATTAGTCACATTTCATACCTTAACTTTGAATTTTATGAAACGACCTCCATTAGAAAGATTATTGATTACAATGAAAGCGAATTTTAAGAATTTGGAGTTTTGTTGGAGAAGATATCGATTTTGCAAGTTTAGCTTTGTGGCTTTGTTAGAGTGTTGTAATTTACACAATGTACCATGATTTTTCTTGCAATTATTTTTATTATTTACAAAAAGATTTTTATTCAAAATTTTCAAGAAGAAATCATTTTATTTTAAAAAGAATGTGGTGATAAATAAATTAAAGAACAAAATGTGTATTATAGATAATATCGTATTGATGATGAATATATACAAGTAACAAATGATTTTCTGGAATTTTTGGTATTTTGGGACTTATCCCCCCCTACTTTATTCCTTGTCAATCAGGTCAAGTCTTGACCTTTTCTTGGGGTCGGAGTCAGCTTGTATCTATTGGATATATATAGTCTTTGTTTTCTTTATTTTTCCTTTATTTTCTTTATTTATTTGTTTTACGTTACAATAGTGATAAATATACAATATTTACACAAGAATTAGGGTTAGTAAAGTATGGATTTATTGATATTTATAGGTATTTTATAAGGGATTTTAAGCTAAAATAATTGAATAAAGATGATGAAATGCAGATTCATCAAGTATTAAAAATACTGAATGACTCTAGACCTCAAGATTTGGTCAATATTGACGTGGTCGACTAGGAATAAAGTAGGAGAAGATAGGGTAAATAAATGTATAAAAATACACACAAAACCCTAATTTAATACCCTATAAATAACCATTATTTCACCTATTTTATTTAGCATTTTATATAACAAAAATAATAAAATAAACTTGTACATAAAAATAAAAAAGAAAATTATAAAAATAATTGCACATAAAAACAATGCACTATGCAACTGGGACACACATATGAAAATGCCATAAACTGAACTTCACAAGACAATATCGTCTCCAAACAAGCTCAAAATTCACCAAACTCGCCTTTATTGTTCTTAAAAATAATTTATCTATCTAATGAAGGTGGTTCAATTAAAAATAGAGTTAAGATACAAAAGTCGGCTTTTTGGGGTCTTATTGTACTATATATATATGTATATTTTATTCATTTAATTCATTCTCTATATTTTTACCTTTTTAATATTTTTAAATACTCTTGAATATTATTTAAAACTTATTAGAAATATAAATACAAAAATAAAACCATTAAAAATACATTAAAATAAATAATACAATAAACTATATAGGTATATTATACCTATAATATATACATATTTATTTAAGTATACAAATAAAATCAAAAAGATAAAATAAAAATATGTAAATATATATTTAATTATTTATAAATATATAAAATATGTATACATGATAATAAAATTTGAAATACAAAGTAAAAATCAAGCAGATACATTATATGTAAATATACATATGTATATACTTGTAAAAATGAGCACCTAATAAATAATATTTTAAAAATAAATAAAAATATCCATAAAATAGTCTGACAGTAATAATTTATGTTTTGACTTTTAATTAAAAAACATTTTTAATCGAATTAATAAAGGGTTTTCTTTTTGTTTTGTCCCATCTAGGCCTATGTGGACCAATGGGAGCTCTCCCTTGGTTGACCTGCCGGTCAAATGTACCCACACTAGTTCTAACTTGTTAGAACGTGAGAGTTGCCCCTCTTTGACATTTTTTGGAGCTCGAGGATTGCATTTTTGGGCATAATTTCTTCATGAAAGATCACCTCACCACTCCCCTTTATTACGCCATATCCCTGGTTTTGTTAGACGATCGTTGCATTGATCAAAAACCCTAGTCAAAGGAGCCTCCCAGCCACACTTGTATATATTCACCCCTTCCTCCATTTTTGATTTTTGATCTTGTTTGAATTCTTTAAACCCCTTGTTTTCGATCGTTGGAGCTTGCCCGCAGTGATAGTGAGTGGAGCCTCCTCGTTCCAAGGTATGGAGAGAGGGAGAACGACGTCCCACCATCTTCAGAGCCGTGCTCCAAGTGGTTCTACTACTTGGCTTCCTGGGCAAGTTGAGCTCCATTTCCTTGTTTTCTAGGTAATTTTGCATTCTGCATTTCTCTTATGCGAGTTTATTTCACGCATTTTCTATCATTGTTAGCTTATATTCATAGATTAAAAGTATGCTGGAGCCAGTGCTCCAGCCTCTGTTTAGCCACCATCCAACCTTGTTCTGACTCCGTCACTCACCCACTTTCTTCCCCTTCCATTTCTCCACATACCGAGCCATTCCATTCTTCCTGATCAACCCTAGATCAGGCCTTCAGGTCTCCTCCCTCTGCCTACCATCAGAGCCCTCCACCACTACGTGCCCCGCCCATCTCAACCGACTATCAGTGCCCGGTCTAGTCGCCTTTTTGTTTTGAAGCTAGCCATGCAGGTACTAGGAGTTGAGATCCTCATCTGAGCCATTTTGGACAAGAACAAGACCTCGAGGTACCCCCCTTTTTCTTGATCTCCAGGCCCCCATCACTAGGGCCCATGCATTTTTGTCGGCATCAAACACTACAGATAACTTCACTAAATGAGTAGAGCATTTTCAGTGAGGAGGGAGGTTAGAGGAGTGAACTATAGACGATCGAAGGAGTAGTAAATGACTATTCTTCCGAGTTCTTCTAGGCACCTCCATAGCCATCAGATCAGAAGAGAAGCTCCGAGTTTGCTAGAGCCATCAGATTGAGGCCAGGCATCACTGTCAGATCTCTTCGCGGATCTAATCTTGAGCACTCATCTACGAATTGAGGTATCACACCATCCTAGTCGTCCATATGTTAAGTGAAGATCATATGATCGTTGGATAGTACATTGTAGGGGGTAATTTGCACATTATTTAGTATTTAATCTTTCGTTGGAAGTTGTATATTTTTTATATAAATTGCACTAAGGACCTCAAGCTTTATTCTATTTGCACTTTAGTAGTCATCACACGTGAGGTGCTTTTTGGGATAACTGTATTTTATATCCAATATTTCTAGGACCTATTATTAAACGATCTAGATGTTTCCATTAATTGAAACAAGTCCCTACTAGTTCAACTTTTATTTTTGTGTATATTCCACTTTATAAATATTTTTAATACTCTAAAAATTATAGGAAAATACAGTTAAGTGCTTGACATATTGTTATATGACATGTATTTTTTGCATGGTATTTTATTGCATTATCCTATTTATTAAAAATATAAAATCACACAATTTTTATTATAAGTATTAAAATCCAAAAAAAAATAGAATTCCACCTCCAAAATGTACTAAAAATATATTAGCTATATTATTATATTATCTACCTCACATCTAAAAATCACTAAAAAATACAAAATATAAAAGTTCATAAAATTTAGTAAAAATTATTGAAGAATCGATAAATTTATATTTTTGTTTATGAATTTTCTATATAATATATACTATATATAAAAATAATTTGAGGTTAATTTTGGACTTATATTTAGTAGGCCTAAAACACTTTTAGATATTTAAAATGCGCCCTTTCTTATACATTTTAAAACATTAAAAATATATAAAAAGTAACAAAAATCTAAAACCATAAAAACATTTTAATTTATGTATTTGACTATATTTATGTTTATTAATGATATACAACCTATATACATTATATATTCTATATATTACTTACGTTATCTAGTATATCATTATTATTATATATAATTATATATTATATTTTAAAATAAAAAATAAAAAATTTTCAAAATTAAAAAAATTAAATTTTTAAAAAATAAAAATGTAATAAAACACTTAAAAATCCATAAAATCTCACATATAATTTTAAACACACAAAGAACTAGAAATTGTTAATAAATACAAAAATAATTCTTATTAATTCTTATTAGTTATTAATATTGATGCACATCCTTCGTTGTTCTCAGTTGTTCGACACTCCACCTTGCTTGCCCTATACACATTTATTGTGAAGTTATAATAAATTTTATCTCACATTTATTTTTATTTGCACATATATATTGTTGTGGGATGATTGACAAAGATTTGGTTCGAGTGCCTATTGTATCGTGAGAGCGGCATACACAAGGATTGACGGATCCGACTTGTCAGATATAACATGCCCTCCAAGACCATACCTTGGTTGCCCTAGTTAGATCCCTCCCCTTCGCCGTCTGATAACACACATATAGTCTGATGCTAAACATGGAAGCATGACAAATATCCATCCTCAGATCTGATAGAAGCAATGCCATCTAACCGCCAATTTAGGAGGAGGCGGAACGTACAATGAAGACATGATGGTACAATTATAAAGTACTATCTAAAGCTTCCCCGATTTGTAGAATCACCTCTCTTCTGTTAGAGAGCACATGCTTGTCAACTATAACAGACGATTTAGACTTCAATATTCTAAAATTCCAAGGATTTACGATGACACCTTCCCTTTTGTAACTTATTTATATTTTGGAAAAATTGAAGACAACAACTTTGAGGCCTTTTATCTTGTTGGTCCCTAAGTGCTTGGTAGTGAAACTAACTTTGTTCGAAAGTCCAACTTTTACTCTATGAGGAAGATTTAATGAATGATGAATTTATGGTGTTTCTAGATAAAACTAGATATTTTGAATGATTCAATTCATTATAAATCACTTTAATTTCTGGCTAAATTGTGGATATGTGATAGCTCTGTTGATGACTTAATTTCTTGCAAACTTTTATTGAAAAATACCAAGACCTTAGAAATTATTTTGTGTGATGCTTTTTCAATCAATAGAAATTCATTGTGCAATTACTTGGAAATTAAAAAATATCTCATGATAACCAACTATTAAAACTACCATTTTAAATCTTTCCAATAATTGTAAGAGTTGTCCTCTATTTTTTAGAAATCAGACAACGATTTTGTTGCTTGCTACTTCTCCATTTTGTAGTTAATTACTTCTATTGCCAAAAATAATAAAAATTAGAAACCAATATATTAGTAGTATAACATATTTAATTTCATAAATATATATGTTATCATCATCATAAAATACAAAAATTCTTAAAACCATAAAATTCGTATTCTACCAAAATTACAAAAAATAATGTTTTGCGATCTATAATTACATTACAGTAAAATAAGTGTCATATTATTAGTGCCACTTTATCCATTAAAAAAATTTCAAAACTTACCTTATTTTACATTTGAATAGTTTTAAATTTTTATTTTAATTAATTAAAAAATTCTAAAAATAATAACAATTTAAAAGCATAAAAATACATTTTCATTATATTTTATCACATTTATATACATTTTAAAGCAATTTTGATAGTGTTGTGATTTTTCTATTATTTCTATAGAAATATATGGATTTTATATTTTACTAATGAAGATGATATTTTTAGAAATTAAAATCAAAGAAAAAGGAGTTAGTATTAGTGAGTTATAAATTTTATAGACGCAATATTATGCAATTTATACTATGTACAAGAGGTCCAAAACTAACCTATTTTTTATTGTTTTGTTAATATTTTTATAATTAGTTTAAATTTGTTTACGAAATTTAAAATTGACTGTGCATTAATCAAAGGTATACATAAATAGAATGCCTATGAATCCGAAATACAAAACAGGGCCAAAAGACCCTATTTCACATCTCAAGGCTATTAATTTTGAAATATTTTATCATATCTTTGTGTCAAGTCTCAAAGTAAGTCTGGCTAAATCGTGTTTCTGGAAAAAGCCATATACATTCCTAAGAAGCTGATTAAAAAACCGATGTCTTATATTAATCGATTAGTTGTTTTGTGAGAATTTTTCTCAGATTATAATCAATTGTCATATATATTTTTTAATTAGTGGAAAAGAAGTAACTCAAACGGAGTTAATCTGGAAAAGACAAAATATTTGAAGATTTATTTGCAAGTGACAGTTGTCCTGAATTACAATCTACTTTATTTCTTTTTCTTTTGACTTTTTTGTTTTTCTTCTTCTTTTATTATGAGTGTTAATTGATGTTATTAAATTTTTATACCTTTTTTGTAATTATTTAGAATCAAAAGCTCTAAACATGTGTTATGAAGGTATTTTAGCTTATTTAAGAAGTGTACACATGGGAAGGTATACTGCTCATCATCCTCTTTCTTACTTTTTGGTATACCGGGCCAAAGTGCGAACTGGGCCGAGCCATGGACCGAGCCGAACGGGCCGGGGTTCCAAACCCCGCTGTCCAAGGCCTGGCCCTGCCCAGTCCACGACCCATACTTCATGGTCCAAACCCGACCCAAGTCTGGGTCGGGCCGGCCCATGGATCGAATGTAAAGTATTTTTTAATATTTTTTAAATCAAATTTATGGAGATAATTAAGTTTTTTTAGCATCATCTAGTCTTTCTAAATCCAAGTAACTATAATATGTGTTACTTTGCATCTAAACTATAAAATAAAATGAGATATTGATAATGTAAAACAAAAACTTGAAGTATATTATATTAAATATATCTAAAATATAATTTTTAAACTTATATTTTATATGTGCGGGCTGGACCATGTTTTATGGTACATGTCCACAGCCCGCCCAGTTGACGGGCGGGCCAAAGAACAGGCCGTGCCGGCCCGTTCTTGAAATCTCTTGGCCCAAGCTTGGCCCATGAGCGGGTTGGGCGAGTGAGCCCCCGACCCAATGGCCAGGTCTACTTGTTGGCCCCAATTTTCTTTTGTGTTTCTTATTTCTTTCTTTCTCCAACCTCTAAGGTTTTTGATCTATCAATATTCCTGCATTGTAATCCTTCCATCGACGAGGAGTCAATGTAGAAGTAGTTAAAGTAATGCTGCCGGAGGCTCACGGAAGCCTGGCTTGTGGCAGGAAGCGAAGGAGCAACTAGTTCAGCTATTTTAGATGCTTCTCTATCGAAACGAAATATTGTTCTTTTGGTTCAGTGTAAATTCATATAATTTTATACAAGTTGCATTTTATTTTCAAAATTTTCTGTTTACTGCAAAATAAATCCATTTATCTATCTACTTAGGATTCAAATTTTCCTTTCCTTATCCATGCCCATTTATTAATTAGATTGTTCAAATGAAACTTACACATTATCCCCAGGTCAATCATCAAACACGGTTTCTTTCGCTAACAACTTATATCACGAATAGTAAATAATATTAAGGTTTTGCAAAAATAGCGCATTTCCCAAATACTCAAATAAAATTTTCTTCCCCTCGTTCAACTAGCATCCCCGTTCTTTGAAACCTTACACCACAATGTTTGCAGAGGAACTCCTTATCTTAGGCAACCCATTTACGTAACCCATGTACGGTCAAAACGGAACAGCCAATACCCAAATATAACTAAAACAACCACGGGCGAACAGCTCACGATGACCCCAACTTCCCTTCAACAACTGGGGACTCCCAACAACTCCCGGCTCTTTTGACCCCTTCCCCCAATTAAAATCCCTCCGGTCCACCACGACGCCTCTCCCAACCAAATCCCCCTCGGCACCAAACAGAATGTCCCATTTCGTCCTCGTCCTCCTCCAGCTCCTTCTCTATCACCAGCGCATAGATCCGTGATAGCCTCCGCCCCCCACCCAGAGCAATGCCATCGGCATCGGGCAAGTGGTGGTGGCGCCGCGCGGCGTCGGTCCTGAAAGACCGATGCGGCATCTACCTGGCACGCAGCGACATGGAGGTGGCCCTCCTCAAGGCCACCAGCCACGACCCTAATTGCCTAGACGCCTCCCGCGTGTTCTCGTGGGCCAAGACCTCCCCTTCCATCTCCCTCCCCTCCCTCCTCTCCCTCCTCTCCCACCGCCTCCGCCGCACCCGCTCTTGGCCTGTCGCCCTCAAGTGCCTCCTCCTCTCCCACGGCCTCCTCCTCTCACATCCGCTTCCCCTCCCTCACGACCTCCCCCTCTCCCTCCCCCTCTTCGTCGACCCCTCCTCTCCCACTTCCTTCTCCTCCTTCGTCCGCTCCTACTCCGCCTTCCTCTGCCTCCGCTCCGCGCCGCCCCCTCCTGCCACCGATGACCCCGACCTCGGGCAGCTCCGCAAGCTCCACTCTATGCAGGACCTCCTTGACCTCCTCATGCAGGTCAGGCCCCACGGAGACGACGTCGCTGTGCCTCTGATCCTTGAGGCCATGGATTGCGTCGTGGTCGAGATCTTCGACGTCTACAGCTCCATCTGCAACGGCGTGGCGCACGCGCTGGTCGACGTATTCGGATCGTCGTCGTTCTGGGAGAAAGGGAAGGGGCTGATAGGGATAAGGGTGCTGAGGAGGGCGAGGGAGCAGAGTGCCAGTCTCTCGAGATACTTCGAACTGTGTAGGGGCCTGGGGGTGCTCAACGCGTCCGAGCTCCCCGTGGTGGACAGCATCGAAGAGGAGGACATTGAGGAGCTCGAGAGGCTTGTGTTGGGTGGGGGTGGGGATGAGGGTGTTCGCGACGGGGAGGAGGAACTTGTGGTTGATAAAAAAGAGGAAAGGGAGATTGGAAATGGGTTCTTGAGGACGGTGGTTACCAGAGAATGGGTGGTGTTTGACAGCGTCCAGAGCGGAAGCAGTAACAACAGGGGGACGAACAAGAACCCGTTCCTCTGCAGTGGCACGCCATGGGAGCTACAGCCAGTATACTCGCACCATAGTCTTTGCCACCACCACGGCGAGCACACGCGTGGGAGCGATGGTGAGTCTGGTGTTAATTCGTTTATTGGCGGATGGGAGAATCGGGACCTTCTGGCGCTGTAACTGGTCGTTGTCTTTTCTCTCTTTTTTTGATAGAGGACGGAGGGGGACGAAGGGATTTGAATATGGGGATAAACCAGATTTGGGGGTGAGGTTTTTCTTTCTTTTCTTTGTTTTAATTTTGTGATGTTGCTGCGATGTATCATACTTTGAAAATGTACAATGCAATCTCTGCAACTCCAATTTAGGGGCGTGTTGCTTGTTCTTGTTTTGGCTCGGTGGTGATGTATAGGAATTGGGCTTCGGATATATATATTTTTTATCAATAAGTGAGCTTCTCCTTGCTTATATCTTTTATTCGGCGCATTGAGAGGGATGCCCAAACGCAGCGGGTTACATTAATGGATTGCTAACAACATTCATAGAGAGTAAACTTCCTAAGAGATGATAATGTTAAGGCTTTGCTTCTGGACTATTTTTATGTGGATTTTGACCTTTACGTCGTGGCCTGTGCCATATATCTCATGAGATTTAGTATGCTTCTACACAGAATAAGCTACCTACAAGTCTATTCAAATCTAATGCTGATTGTTGTGGTGATAGTTATATAAACACGAATTAGTAAAAACTTCCAATCAAGACTCTCCCCCTTTAGGTTTTCTCCTCTTCCGCGTCCTCTCTCGGGGCGTCAACTGCTCGTCCTCTGATGAGCATCTCATGCCCCCAAGCTGCCCCCTCCCTTCTTGAATTTAGAGGGGATTTCTCTTCCAACTACCTCCCTCCACCTCCATCAGGAGTGGACCAAAGTCTTCCACCTTCGCTTGGAGAAGGTAATGGCTCGCACCTCGAGGTGTAACCACCTCTGCCCTAATCCGTATTCATGCCAGCATCTGCCCTAATTTGTGTTCACGTCTACCTCTGCCTTCAATGGTGTGATGGACCTGTGTGACATGAGAAGCCACCTTTGCCCTTCGTTCTCGCTTCCATGTGTCTCAACAAATCTTTAAATCAAAGCCTTCTTTGGCTCTGTACTTCTTTCGCACATCTCGTCATTAGGATGTTTCAGGCTCCTTGGGAACTTCCAACCCCAAATGTGCACTCTGTTCCAATGGAACTTCTCTGATTCGTCTCCATTGGGAGAGCAACCATAGAGTGTTTAATCAGACCCACCTGATCTCAGAGATTGAGCCAATGTGATCGTAACTTCGAGAGCTTGGTATTTTTCTCTTATCTTCTTTCCCCTAAGTAATTGGCTTGTTCCTTTAAGCATGCTATCGAGGTTTGTTCACTCTTAGCCAAGGTATTCAATACCCGTGGCGAGAGCGTCTTTCTCTTCTCTGTTTTTCTATAGTGTTCTTTTCCTTGTTCTTTCTTTTGTTACCTTGTATCCCTCTCTATGTCAGGAGCACTTTGTCCATCCATACTTGGGAGTTCAACCCCGGATCTTCCTTAGTGTTGAATGAAAGTCACCCCTTCGAAGGACTTTACCCATAAAATAACCCTATTTAAGAAAAAAACACATTCTTTCTTGCTCTCATAATGTCACTGATGGAAGGACACAATGAAACACCATGAATGAAATGAGAAAATAAGATGATCATATGCCATATATAATAGCATTATCCCTTTAATAATAAGCAGATTAAAGAATATTGAAGAATTATCCAAAGATAACATTATTCGAAAACAACATTATCAGACTAATTTTATTGTAAAATATCGAGCACATCATGCTATTTTTGCAAGAAATAGGTAAAATAAAGTATGATGCAAGGTATATGTGGCAAGTTCATTGCAAAAAAAAAATGTGTTATTAATGTTTTGATTCTGATGTAGAATCTTTTTATAAAAATAAGATTAATGGGAACAAAAGGTTGTATGGATTATAAATATATAGGACCCTTCGAATAGGACATGGTCCTTCCTTGGTTCATGAAGGACACCCCTATTTTGCAAAAAAAATCAACAAATTTGTAAAATGGGTAAATATTTTATATTATAAATGCAAAGAGTAATGTAAAATCATATATTATAAAATACAAAACTACATAGTGCATTTTTTACAAAACAACATCAAAACTGTACATTGTAAGACATCTGTTTATCTATTTTACAAAAATGCTAGTGTTTTTTTTACAAAATGGGGGCGTCCTTCCTGAACTCAGGAGGGACCATGTTATGTATGTCTCTCTCTCTCTCTATGTGTGTGTGTCGGGGGGGGGGGGGGGGATATGGAGTATCCACCAAGGTACACGTAAGTCTACATGCACCACTGACATAAATGTCCATTTTAAATAGTTTTTGAATGAATCTTTAGGGGATTTATTTGAAATATTAAGTGGATTGTGTGTTTCATTCATGTAAAACAATCATTCCTAACATGTCCCATTGAAGGGTCAATTTCAACAATTCCGAGACCGTTTAAAATTTGACTGTCTTGATGGATAAAGCTAAAGTCTCTAATTAAGTTGAAATTTGATAACACCATAGTGATATACTACGATCTAATATTGGCTAAAGTTCCATAAAAACTGAAAAGAAATGATGTTTATGGCACCAGTGCACATAGACTTGCACCTTGTGCATACTCCCCAACCCCTACACACACGTACCCACACATGGCACATGCTTGTGAAGACACAGTGACCAACTAGGTTAAGTGATTAATTAAGTTGTAGTTGTGACCCTATCAACCGATGCGGTCAATGAGAAATTTATTTTAACCACTAAGAAATCAAACAATTCACGCAAGTGGCTTTGCTAATTTTATTAACCTGATATAGCGATCAGGGTCAAACTCAAGGAGCACAATTAGAAGCTAACTAGGTGATTTAAAAATCAAAAGAATTTTATTGTCTTTTTAGTGATTTTTAATTTTGCAAAATTTTAATTTTCCAAATAAGGCAATCTAAGAACAAAGGTTGAAAAATACACACAAGCTCTCTTTTTGGATTTTCTAAATAGGTAAAAAATGCACAGAAAAATAGATTAAAAGTATTTTTGGGTTATATATATTTGAAGTGTTTTTGAGAATTTTGGGGATTTTTCAAATTTTTTTAGTTTTCTAAAAATCAAATAGTGGGAAGACAGACAAACAATGAACTTCCAAGAATATTTTTCGATTTAAAAATAGTAAAATACTCAACACTCTTGGAATGAATTTTATTAAATTATCGAATAAAACATCTATAAACAGGAACTTAAGATGCATTTTTTGGAATTTTGTTGATTTTATTGATTTTTTAATAACTTTTTGAGTCTTTTGCAATTTTCTTCATTTTTATAAGGTACTTTCAAGAAAAAGTTATATATGACTAAAATAGGATAAAAGACAACTACAACAATTTTTATGGAATTTTTCAAAGGTTTTTTAAATTTTTTATAGATTTTTCAAATATAAACACGGATTTTTTATACCATTTTTTAGTTTTAAATAATGAAAAATACAAGAAAAAATGGACCCAAAAAATATCACTCAAATAACGAGTTAGCAGGAGCTACAAGGTTTTTTTGTGTAATTTTTAAGGCCAAAATCCAAATTATTATGAATAATAAGAGATAATAATTAAAAACTGTGAAGCATGGACCTATATGCAATTCTTTCAAGTTTCAGGGCTTTCAGACTAACTAGCAATTAAACTATAAGGGTTAGGATGCAAAATATCCAGAAAAAGCACATGCCGCACGCGAACAAGTGCTCACAGGTGTATAAATGCGATTTATAAAAACTTCAGCCCATTCATTAACCATAGAATAGTTCATGACAAGATATGCAAATAACCCACGAGAGCATGTGTGGACGCATGTGAACTCAACTCAACTAGACTAAAATGCAAATAAATAAAGTATAAGGTCTTTACTATAAAACGTTTTTAACTAATTATTATAATTAATAAACTAAAGCGAAATAAAGTAAAGAATAGGGGTAGAAGTGAAATATACCCTCGGCGAGATACGTGGCTGATGAGCGTGAAATCCGCCTCTTTTACAATGATGAATTGTAGTATAGGAGGCGAAAACAGGTCGATCAAAAACCACAATCTTTGAATGTTATGGATTATTTTTACTTGGTAAGTCTACCAAGTTCGAACACATGGACACGAGCTACTCTATCTATTTGTCGAATTTTGATCAGTTTAGAGCACATGTCAATCATTTCTCAATTGCAGGTCTCCATGAAGATACATGATGCATTATGCAGATTACAATGCAACAAAGTGATGCATGCATTTTTTAATTGTTTTTCGATGTGATTTTAGTATGATGCATGAGCAATAATGCAACATGAATGCTTATAAAATAAAGGATTACAAAAATTCCCTAAAAGAATCACTAAATTGAACAACAGAATATGAATTGAAATTAGAGTCATTTTGAGCACAATAATATAGACAGACATCAATTCAGGACAATGAAAAGTAGAGCAAGTTCATCATCTAATATAAAAATTCACTTCATTTAAAATGATGGCAGATGAGAAAATTAAACATGCCATGATATAGATGAAGAAACAAGGATCAAAACGACAATAAAATCATGCAATTTGGACCTACGATGCTCAAGTTATGAAGAAAACTATACATGGGCATAATTGTAATAAAAATGCAAGAAATAAAAGGATAAGTATTACAAATAGGTTCCTGGGAGGACCAATTTGCAATTAGCAAAAATCGCCTGGGCCTCATTGCAATTTCTCCATGCGCGCGGGGGCCTTTCTAACAATTTTGGATCCTGCAAGGGCCTCCTTGTAAATAACCCAGGTGCGCACGTACACACTTGGGGACCAAAGTGTAATTCCCTAAAAACTCGGGGTCTTCTCTGTAAATTACCCATCACCTCACGTACTAGGCACGCGAGGAGCTAGGCTCAATAGGCGTCTTCAGTTCGAGCCACGTGGCTGGCTGTGGCGCTCTGGAGACCGGTTCGAGTCGCCCGAGCCTGTCGACTTGGTGTGAGGCTCGGGTGACCATGTGGCTTCATCGAGGCCGTCTGATCCAGATGATCGGACGGTGCTTGCTCCTCTTCCTCCGCTGTTGGTTATCGGACGAGGCGGGGCTCCGGTGAACTCCCAATTGCTCCACCGTGCTTTGGAGGCGTCGCCGGGGTTTGTGGAAGTTTGCTGTGGTGCGGGCGGAGGTCTGGAGAGTACGGTGGAGGCACGATGATGGCTGAGATGGCTGGTCGATGCAGGTCAGCCGGAGATGAGCTTCGAGATTAGAGGCTAGGCGTGGCTTCCATCCATTGAAGACCTGTAGGAGTGAGATAGGTAACCGAGGCGTGCGGGTGATGTGCGTGAGTGACGTGAGGTGAGTGGATGCCGCGGAGGTGACATGAGTGGTGGCCCTAGAGCCCCTTCTTCGATGAGATGGAGATGAAGGGGGTCGGGGTGGAGGAGGTTCTGGAGAAGGGAAGGTGGGTCGACGTGGATGAGGGTGATGCAACGGGTGTATTGGAATGGTCCATGACCAGTGAAAGTGGCGGAGTACGACGAGATAGTTAAAAGAAAACGAAGAAAAACTGGGGGGAAGAAGTACCTGGAGATCAGAGAAGAGAAGGATGGTCGGAACGGCTTGGGCTGAGGACCTGGGTGATCCTCGGGTCGTCGCACGACAAGTGCAGCCTGTCCTTGGTGCTCAGCGGCCAGAGGCGCCATGACATGGTCAGAGACCATGGGTCGACACCTGAGCATAAAGGTCGTCATCGCCTCACCAATGTCACCCTTCGCAATCACCAGAGGGGCGACGGAGGCTGGGCCTCAGCCCGTGGATTGGTGGATGAGGAGAACGGAGGGCGAAGGTCGGCTATTTGTAGGTGGAGGAGGTGGTGGGTTATGGTAGCGGTGAGGCATTTTTGAATGGTTGTCTTCATGCCTGGGAGTGATGGCGAGGTTCAGTGAAGATGGCACGAAGAAGGCAGATCTGAGGGCTACTGGAAGGAACCGTTATGGAGCAAGAGAAGGTCGGTAGGCGGTGTGAAAATGGAAAGGGGTCGGCGATCGTAACGCATGGAGGGGGAAGGTAACAGATGTAGGAGACGACTGGCGAGCCGTTGGGTCTTGCGATCCAACGGCTTGGATGAAGGTGCGATCGGAGGGTAGTGGTCAGATCATATGATATGATCCTACGGTGGAGGGATGGGCGCTAGAGAGCGGCTTAGATGGATCTGGAGCTCCATCCTACGGTGGATATGAGACAGTTGACGTGGCGCAAGGAGGAGCGTACGATTTTGATGGAATCGGTGGTTGTGGTTAAGGCGCAGATGAGCGATGATGATGACAACTGATGGTGAGATCCAACAGTGGTGGGTGCAGCAGGAATGGAGGGTGGACACGAAGATGAGCTTGTGAAGATCGGATGGCTGTAGAAGGTGTCGGGTAGCAAGAGAGGAGACGAGCCACGTGGGCGGCCCAGAGGGTGTCACATGGCCCAATGAGACAATTCAGAAATAAAAGATCAAAGAAAAATAAAAAAGAATTAGTTAGAGGTGGAATTAGGAAAATGTCAAAACATGAAAGTTGTAGATCTCGATGAGATGTACAAGTTTCATATTGGATGAAAAGCCAAAAGAGGCCATTTGTACAAAAAGTATTTTTGATGGTATTTTTAAGGGGTTAAAAACATCGATTTTTGGGTTTTGAGTTGTTTTTATATTTTTTTATTTTTAAAGGTTAGGAAAATTATAGACAATTGTTTAACCTTATTTTTAGGGGTTTTTGATGAGAAGATAATTACAAAACAAATATTAGCTTATAAACAATAATTATAGGCTAATTATACACAATATATTACAAGATAATAATAAAGAATTATTGGTGATTTTATTGTTTAATATACGCCGAGGGGTTTAATTATTGAATTTTAGCATGATGAATGCGAGATTCATCAAACCACTATACTTAAACCATGCTCATCTGCGATCATCTAAAGAATGAAGGAGTCGAATTAATTCCTGACAGTGCAAGTGAAGATTTCAAGGCTCAATCTTTCTAAGACCTTTAATTTAAGTGATCCTAAAATTCTGGGCTTATCCATGCTATAGTCAGAAGGAATCCAACTTCTCTAATTATCAGACTATCTTTTTGTACATATAATAGAAGGATCTGAAGTAAAGTGTACTGCATTTCATGAGAGTCGAGTCAAGGCATCACTCGAAGTTCCAAACCCAAAGACTCTCCTCTAGACCTCATCCTCAATATTAGGGAATAAGTCTATTCTTGCTTCAGTCAACCGTCTCATTAGTTCGTCAGATTTAAAGTTTAGATGGACGGCCAGATGATGGAGGGCATGAGTTTGTGTCTATATTTCTCTCCCTCACATTGGAACAAGGGGTCTCTCGAGTGCCTTTTTACTCAACACAAGTAGATTTTTAGCTTATTGATCAATGTGTCCGTCAAGAGAATTTGGAGTCGTATGCACTTGTTTTTCTGGGACTACACCGGGGGTGTGTCTTTTTTGAGTATGAAGATACCTTCGACACCCAGACTTGTATCTCTTACGATGCAGAGCCCTTTTATGGTGTTAGCCTGACTACTTTGTCCTAATTAGTGCTTGGTCCAAGTGGACACTTCAAAAATGTTTTGGAGCGCTTGCCATTGGTGGAAGCTCTTTTTGTAATTTGACTTTGTATGATAGAGCTTTTCTTTGACATTTCTTTTCTTTTTTTGGCTAGCTCCAGTGCTTTTACCAAAAGTTGGCGCATACTGATCAACAATTTTGATTAAATTTCATCACACCCTGGCACATAGTAGATGTCAAAGAGATAGCATATGAATTTTGTTCACATACTGGCTAGGGTTTTGCTGACACTCAAGTTTTCTGAAGCCTTTATTAACTTTATCCCATCCTTGAATATTATTAGATCAGGTCTAAACTCAAATCTCTAGTCGTAATTCCTCAAGTGGTATCTCAACTCATCTCATCAATCATGCAGTTGTGAAAGTGATTGTGCTGATCACATTCTTTTGAAGGCAGAGATGAAGAGTGCAATATAGCGCTCAAATCTTTCAAACTAGGGTAGTGTGGATAATTAAGTTTAAAAACCCTAATGACTAAGGCATGTTAACTCAGACTCTTTAGATCACAGAAATCCAGTGTCCTCAAAATCCCTAAGCCTTGATTGAATGTGAGTGTGTCAGGAATACACCAACTCCTTAGTTAGTGCTTTTTGTGTGATTTTTTTGTTTTTGCAGATTTTTATGGATTTTAATTTTCAAAATTTTTAATTCTTTGGAGAGACAATGACTAGCCCAGGCTCAAATGAATAAAAGTATCTACTCTCCGCCAGTATGGGTGTAAGTACGGGCCGTTAGACGGACCCGTGTTACTTGATGATAGAGCCATATACAGTTTACTCTAAACCACCCGCTCTGCTAAGGGAGACCGAAGTTCCCTCACTGAAAGTGTCTACTAAGCCTAGTAATCAAAGTCTAATTCAAAGAAGAATTTTAATTTGTCAAATTTTCATGGAGTTTTTTTTGAAAAAAGGTTATTTACACAAATTAATCCCTCAATTTTTAAGTAGATATTTTTATAAGGTTTTTACAAAACTCAGTTCCCAGGAATACTGAAACCAAGTTTGAAAAAAGAATGTTCAAAAAGTAGTAAAAATACGAGCTATGGCTAAAGTAAATATACAGTAATATACGGTATACCCCCCTATACTTAATTTTTGTATGTCCTTATAGCACAAGTGATATGAAACCATGGCTCGATTAAATATAGGGTGATATAGCATAACTGAGGAGGAGGGCCCCCATATACTTAGGTCAAAAATTAACCTACGTACAAGAAGACAACGCGAGGGATGGATGAATAGGTGGGCCCCCCTATACTTAGGCTACAAATAACCTAAGTAAGGGATCTGAGTTGGGGAGGGGGGGTGGGAGGAGTATCTATACATGGATATGCAGAAGGGGGGATAGGTGTAATTTTTTATAGAAGAAGATGAGAGGGGGATTTGTGCAATGTGTATAGTTTAAGGTGTGAGGGGAGAGAGAGAGCGAGAGATTGTGAAATATCAGAGAAGTGGGAGATGAGTAGGGGAAGAGTATATGTGCAAGTGTGTGTGGGGGGGGGGGGAGATGATCTACTTTTTTTTCTTTTTTCTTTTTTTCTTTACAACATGCAAGTCCTCTAATGAGGACTGTTAAAAATGCACATGCAACTTTTTTTTAAGTATGCAAATGCAAGCAGACTGATAAACAATCCTAAAATTTCTCCATCAAATCTTTTGCGGCCTCTTCAGCGGGAGCTCCCTACTCCACGCCTCCATGGAGATCAAGCATCCTCGATCTTCATGGGCCCTGCCACAAAAGAGAAATGTTAGAAAAATAAAGAGGAAAATAATAAGCTAGAATGATGCAAAAAATAATGTATGAAAGGAAGACCTATGAATCTTGAAGGTATTCAACACCAAAAATAAATCAAAATTAAACAAATAAATAAAGGTGAGCCGTGTCCCCGACAACGTCACCATTTGATGAGCGTGAAATCCGCCTCTTTAGTAATGAATTGTAGTATAGGAGGTGAAAATCGGCCGATCAAAAACCACAATCTTTGAATGTTGTTGATTATTTTTACCTGTAAAGTCTACCAAGGTCAAACACATGGACACGAGCTACTCTCTCTATTTGTCAAATTTCGATCAGTTATGATCATGTGTGAATCATTTCTCAATTAGAGGTGTCCATGAAGATGCATGATGCATTATGCAGATTACAATGCAACAAAGAGATGCATGCATTTTTTTAGTTGTTTTTCGATGTGATTTTAGAATGATGCATGAGCAATAATGCAACATGAATGCTTGCAAAATAAAGTATTAAAAAATGCTTTAAAAGGATCACTAAATTGAGCAACAGAATATGAATTGAAATTAGAGTCATTTTGAGCACAATAATATGGACAGTCATCAATTCAGGACAATGACAAGTAGAGAAAGTTCAACATCTAACATAAAAATTCACTTCATTTAAAATGATGGCAAATGAGAAAATTAAACATGCCATGATATAGATGAAGAAACAAGGAACAAAACGACACTAAAATCAAGCAATTTGGACCTACGATGCTCAAGTTATGAAGAAAACAATGCATGGGCATAATTGTAATAAAAATGCAAGAAATAAAAGGATAAGTATTACAAATAGGTCCCTAGAGGGACCTATTTGCAATTAGCAGAAAACGCCCAGGCGTCATTGCAATGTTTCCATGCGCGAGGGGGCCTTTTTGACAATATTGAATTCTACAAGGGCCTCCTCGTAAATAACCTAGGCGCGCACGTATGGCACATGCCTAGGGACCAAAGTGTAATTTCTAAAAACCTTGGGGTCTTCTCTGTAAATTACCCAGCACCTCACAAGCTAGGCACGTGAGGAGCTAAGCTCAGTAGGCGTCCTCGGCCACGTAGCTGGCAGTGGCGTTCTAGAGTCCGTTCGGGTCGCCCGAGCCTGTTGACTTAGTGTGAGGCTCAGGTGATCGCGTGACTTCATCTAGGCCGTCCGATCCGGATGATCACACGGTGCCTTCTCCTCTTCCTCCGCTGCTAGTTTCCAGACGAGACAAGGCTCCGGCGAACTCCCAAGTACTCCATAGTGCTCTGGAGGCATCGCCGGGTTTTGGTGAAGTTTGCTGTGGTGCATGTAAAGATCTAGAGAGTACAACATAGGTGCGATGATGGATGAGATGGCTGGTCCATGCAGGTCGGCTGGAGATGAGCTTCGAGATCGGAGGCTAGGCGTGGCTTCCGTCCATTGAAGACCTGGAGGGGTGAGATAGGTAGCCGAGGCGTGCAGGTGATGTGCGTGAGTGACGTGAGGTGAGTGGAGGCCGTGGAGGCGACGAGAGTGGTGGCCCTGGAGCTCCTTCTCCGGTGAGGTGGAGAAGAAGGGGGTCGGGGTGGAGGAGGTTCTGGAGAAGGGAAGGTGGGTCGACGTAGATGAAGGTGATGCAACGGGTGTATTGGAATGGTCCATCACCGGTGAAAGTGGCGGAGTGCGGAGAGATATTTAAAAGAAAACGAAGAAAAACCAGGGGGAAGAAGCACCTGGAGATCGGAGAAGAGAAGGATGGTCAGAGTGGCTTGGGCTGAGGACCTGGGTGATCCCCAGGTCATCATACGGCAAGGCCAGCATGTCCTTGGTGCTCAGCGGGCCAGAGGCGCCGCGACATGGTCAAAGACCATGGGTCGACACCTGAGCATAAAGGTCATCATCGCCTCACACATGTCACCCTCCGTTGTCACCGAAGGGGCGACGGAGGCTGGGCCTCAGCTTGTGGATTGGTGGACGAGGAGAATGAAGGGAGGAGGTTGGCTATTTGTAGGTGGAGGAGGTGGTGGGTTATGGTAGCAGTGAGGCATTTTGGAATGGATGTCTTGATGCCTGGGAGTGAAGGCGAGGTACAGTGAAGATGGCATGAAGAAGGCGGATCTGAGGGCTACTGGAAGGGGTCGTTATGGAGCGAAGAGAAGGTCGGTAGGTGGCGTGAAAATGGAAAGGGGGAAGCAACCGTAACGCATGGAGGGGGAATGTAACGGAGGTAGGAGATGACTGGCCAGTCGTTGGATCTTGCGATCCAACGGCTTGGATGATGGTGCGATCGAAGGGTAGTGAACAGATCATATGATCTAATCCTACGGTGGAGGGATGGGTGCTAGAGAGCGGCTTAGATGGATCTGGAGCTCCATCCTACAGGGGATATGAAGCGTTTGACGTGGCGCAAGGAGGAGCGTGGGATTTTGATGGAATGGGGTGGTTGTGGTTAAGGTGCAGATGAGCGGCTGTGATGACATCTGATGGTGAGATCCAACAGTGGTGGGTGCAACGGGAATGGAGTGTGGAGATGAATGTGGGCTTGCGAAGATCAGATGGCTGTAGAAGGTACCAGGTCGAAAGAGAGGAGACGGGCCACGTGGGCGGCCCAGAGGGCGCCACGTGGCCCAATCAAATAATTTAGAAATAAAAAATCAAAGAAAAATCAGAAAGAATTAGTTAGATGTAGAATTAAGAAAAAGTCAAAACATGAAAGTTGTAGATCTCGATGAGATCTACAAGTTTCATGTTGGACAAAAAGCCAAAAGAGGTCATTTATGCAAAAATTATTTTTGGGGGTATTTTTAAGGGGTTAAAAACACCGATTTTTGGGTTTTGAGTTGTTTTTGTATTTTTTATTTTTAAAGGTTAGGAAAATTATAGGCAATTGTTTAACCTAATTTTTAGTGGTTTTTGATGAGAAGATAATTACAGAACAAAAATAGCTTATATATAATAATTATAGGCTAATTATACACAATATATTACAAGATAATAATAAAGAATTATCGGTGATTTTTACTGTTTTTATTTAAGCCAGGGGGTTTAATTAGTGAATTTTAGAATGATGAATGCGAGATTTATCAGTGGCGCACGCGGAGAGCGCGTCTGACGTATGGTGTGGATGGCCATTAGTAGTAGGATCTGACGACTCTGAAAAGTGGATTTGATGTGTGGTTCAGATCCTCTACAAAGTTGATCTGACGCTGCAAAAAGAGGCGTGTCTGGACGGCTTAGATCATATATGGATGGGTAGCTGCTGATCTAACAACACTTGAGGATGTTGGAAGAACTGGAGGTTGGCGAACTTCGATCAAAAGTATAGGACGATCTCCGGGACTGATCGGGTCACTCTGAGGTCCAACACCTTTGCTGAGGTGATCCGCGTCGACTAGTGGTCTTAGATGAGGAGGCGATTGGACAGATGGTCAGAACGTGGCTCCACCACCTAGAGCTGCTCTGCCGGTCTATTTGAGGTTCAAGTCAAGCCTCCTGGTTTGCTCTTGTGCCTACAAAGGATAGATTTACTCAGAGGCGTAGCTCCGATCCGGTTATTCCAAGTTGAAATGAAGGGAAACTGTGGTGGAATGGAGGTCGACATCTGGTGGATATGGAGGGTGAACTTTTAGCCTAATCTTACTCTGATGAGTGAGATCCAGGGGGTCATGTCGCGTAAGAAGGATGGTGGTGAAACGATGAATCGATCTGTACGGGTAGAGTGAGGGTTGGAGCTCCGACAAAGGTGGTCAGAGCCAGAATGATGAAGGATGGCTGATGAACAAAATCGAAGTGAACAATGGAAACGAGGGGAAATGAATGACGAGGTGAAGCAGAGGTGAGGGCGAGATTCTGGCCTCGATCATGTTGTGGCGGGCAAGAGAGGCTATACACGGCGGAGCTCCAACCACGTCTTAAGCTACGTTCAACCAGACATCAATTCAAGATCCCAAGACACTCTCCGGGATGCTGCCACTCTTCTGAAGGTGGCTAAAGGGCAAATATGGCGTGAGGGACAAGCCGCGGAGCTGGGTGAATGTAGGAGAGTATTTATAGAGTGTCCTAGGGTTCTAAAAAGATCAAGGGAATGCTCATAACCCTAGGGAGATTCGGGCAATTCTAGGGATCCATGAGAATCTTGGGTCCAAATCTCAAGGCAAATGGAGGTCGGGGTCATGCTGGATAATGGCGAGAAGAGAGCTCTGACGAGCAAAATTCGGGTCGACCCGGCTGAGAGGAGGGGTTGACCTGGGTCAACAAACGTAGGTCAACTAATAAGGAATTTCCAAATAAAAAAATCAAAGAATATTAAATAAAAATAGTAAATGAATTGAAAATAAAAAAATGAATAAAATGAAAAATGTTTATTATTTTCAACTTTAATTATTTTTATGGACTCATATATATATACAGTATCTACAGTATAGTGTATTATATAAAAGTATAGTATACCTATATATTTTATTCTTTTATTTTTATTTTATTATTTTTACAAACATGTCTTTTATTTTATATTTTAATTATTTTAAAGATAAATTAAGGAATATAAAATATTTTTTATTTTATTTTTATAAGTTAAATTGAGGTACTAAATAAATAGGTAATTTGTATAATATATACATGTATGGCTGTTGCACAATAAAATTTTGATTTTATTTTTAATTTATTTTATTTTTTGTGATTTTTATTATATTTTAATAATCTTATTAAAATTATACACAAGTATTTAAAATATAATATACACAATTTATATATAAAATAAATGGATGAGCTGAATAGATGAATGATATTTGCCTGGGATGCATTGTGATGAACATACAAGGACCCTATCTTCCCATACTTTATTCCTTATCGATCAAGTCCATGATTGACCTTCTCTCGAGGTTTGGGTCGGTCTGTACTTATTACATAATTAGAACCTTCTTCTCTTTTTTTCTTCTTTATTCTTTTATTTTGGGAAAAATGTGTTAATTATACAATATTAACAAGAGCATGTACAATGGTAATTTATTGGATTTACACCTATGTATATATGTTTTTGCTAAAATATTTGGATAAAATAAAAGAATAAAGAATGAGAATCATAGATTCATCGACATGAACACATGCACCCACACATGCAAGCAAACACACGCGTGCACACACACCAAGACACACATGCACGCCCACATCCACCACACATGCACACACATGCACACGTGCCCACATGCACATGTACGCTCCCACACATGCGCATGCACACATAGACGTGAAGGCTAGGGTTTAGGCTTTAGTGCATAACTAAAGTGTAAACATCATATCACATGTGATAATGAACAACTAGTCATACTTTTTGCAAGGGGCAGCAGAAATTAAAATTTTTTAACAAAGATGAAACCACATGACATGATAACCTTTCTTATATAATGTCATCAAGATCACAAATGAGTAAAAAGATTACTCTTGAAGTGTGTTTGTAACCGCGTGTCTCTAAACGAAGAGACCTCATGTCTCAAGTCTAATCCAACGAAGGATGCATTTGTGTTGAATAAGAGTTTGAGTCGGTCTGGTATTCAACACAAGGCGAGAACACCATTGTTGAGGTGATCGAACATGAACCCCAAGGTTCGAACAACAATCAACCCACATAATATGAATGAAGCAATCAAAGTGAAGTGAGTTAAAATTTATTTAATTTTAAATCTACAAAATATTCATATCGTGAATAAGTGTAGAGTGTCGAATCACATAGAGCGAAAGAGACTAGAGAAAATTGAGTAACATACTTAGGTGTTTTAATGTAATTTATATTTTTTATTATTTTTATGGGTTTTTGAGTATTTCTAATTTTTACAGAATTTTAATTTTATATATTTTTTTTATATTTTTGGATTTTATATTTTATATTTCTTTTAATTTTTAATTTTTTCTTTATTTTTTAAGATATAATAAGGATATATGTTTATATATAATAATATGTATAATATAAGTACTATATATATGGTATATATGTAATAAATATAAACTTCATAAAATATATGCAAGAATAGTCCTTTTTAATTTTTTATGTTTAAAATAAATATTAGGTAATTATAATTAATAATAATATAATAGGTATATAAGAGATATATAATATATAGTCTAAATATGGTTTTATATTTATAAAAAACACTAATACTACTCAAATTTTACAAATTAAAATGTTTTTATCTTTTTTTATCTTTTCACTATTTTTGTGATTTTTTATCAAATCTTTGATACCTGCTAGTATATTTAAAGTTTGAAATATAACAAAATAGGGACTTAATAAATAGGCCGAAAGTTTTTTGTATTTTAAAAATAGCTGATAATGTCAAAAATTACCAAAACTAATTTTAATATACACTAGATAATATTATAAAAATATAAAACATAAAATTATTTTTTTGAAATTTATAGGATTTTTTCTAATTTTTCGAGGGTTAGTAGGGTTTTTTAATTTTAAGGCTTTTCTTTATATTTTTTGTGATTTTTGGTCTAGAATGATAAAATAAAGTAATATATAAATCCTATTTTTTGGAATTTTAAAAGTTTATTTTATATTATTTTGTATTTTTATAATTAAACATGGGACATATAGCTCTTAAATGATTTATAATAAATGTAAAATTGCATGGAAATGCTAAATAAAAATATGGCGAATATCAAAACAATATCAAGCATTCACACGGATTTTACCATAATTTTGGTGTAATAGAGCTATTTAATAAATATAGAAGGATATAAATAAAATAAAATAGCCTAGTAGGGATATATTTGCAAAAAAATAAAGTCCAAGGTTCTTCGTGCAACTTACCTTAAAATATTACATTATTTTACAAATTTAAAATACTAAAATGAAATAACCAAATGAAGGAGGGGCTTCCTACAAAATGCCACCCTCACGTGGGTCGCCAAGTGAGGTGGCGTGATGCATACCAAAATGCAAATATGGGAACGTGTTGGGTATGATATGCAAATAGTATAAATATTTTACAATGCAACTGAAGATTTATATACTAAATCTTAAATGTAGAAGGGGGTTCTGATATATAATTTACCCCCGGTTAGGCACTGATCAACGAATGGATGGGCTTTACTTAGCCACGTGTCACCCCGCTGATGGTCGATACCCCTTCATGGATCGTTAACTGAGATTAACTTCGGAAGCATATATGATGGTGGATCCGATGGTGGCTACATCTGGGAAGGGGTTCGATCGGACGATGATGAAGGATCAAGGCAGAATAGCAATGAACTGATAGGCGTGCCTACTTCGATATTCTCTATCTCCTCACTCCAGTCACCATAGAGGCATTTAAGGGGCTCAAAGGGTTGCAGGGCTCCTTCTGCATCGAGTGGAGGTACTAGAATGATCCGAGCCTCGTTAGATGAGGCATGAAGCTCAAGGATGGCACAAGCACCTGAAAAAAGAAGTCCTGGATGCTATTCACCCTCAAAAGAGGTGTTTGGAGCTGGTACCTTCACATGAAGATTCATGAGACAAAGGCGAAGGTGCATGTCCCCTTGTTTGGCGAAATCAGGCGAAAATGGGGTGGGATGGATGCGCCTCGGTGAAGGGTGGAGGAGGAAGAACTAAAGGTTCAAATTCATCCAGAATCCAAGGTGGAAGGATGGGTTTTTTTGTAGAGAATATGATGATGAACGAAATGGAGGCGAGTATGGGTCAGAACAATGTTGATTTGATGATGAATTCGATCAAAATTACGCTAAGTCTAATGCTAATTAAAGAAATTAAGGCTTGGACTATGCTAAGGGAACAAAATACGAAAAGAAAACTTAGAAAGAAGCACCTCTAACATGTAAGAACATGGAAAAGTAAGCTCCGCTGATGGCTACTTCTACGAGGCTCATCTCCACCTCCGACCGCTCCTTCTGTACGCCAAATGCTTCGCGAGCTTGCTGCTATCACCAACAAGATCAAGTGATTGAAAGCCATGGGTTATAGAAGGTAAAGGGGGACCAAAACCAAAATGAGGTGCGGGGAGGTTTTTTTTATAGACAAACGGAGAGGGTATCTTGCATCACTGATTTTGCTCGAATCGATGAAGATCGATTAGATCTGAAGCTTGGACATGAATTAAGGATATCAAATATCCACTTTTCATTCATCACGCCAAATTATAGTGAGTATATTGAGCAAGAAACGAGGCACAAAAATGTGGTTCTAACAAATCGCAAAGCTCGAGGGGGAGAGAGGGGGTAGTTGACCTGGAGTCAACACAAAAAGGATACTGGTTGGTTCACGTGGACGATGAATCCCATATTCACCTACTTTATTTATCTTTATTATCTCTATAGTTTAATAAAATTAATAAAATTCCTTCACAACATTCGCTAATTAATTAATTAATTATGTGTTGTGACTAAATGACTCAAATTATTGTGTACAAATATTCCTAATATTGTGCATATATTTTATATGTATATTATTTATTAGAAATCAAATAAAAAATTAGATTAACAATGTACATAATTATTTCAACATAATTTATAAAATAAAAATCCAAAAAAAGAAAATAAATTAAAATAAGCAATTTATTACTTTAAATTACTTGTAAAAATATTTACTTTTTGTAGTTGATTTTATTTCTCTTTGAATTCAACATGAAAGTTGTAGATATCATTGAGATCTACATCTTTTATGTTGAACATTTTTTTCCAAATCACTTTTTATATTTTAGAAAAATATTTATGTTGACTTTATTTTTAAGCACCATTTATTCTCTATCGTTAGATTGACTCTAATCAGCTGATCTGAACCACTCATCTGAACTTAAACGACAATCACTCGATTGTCCTTCACCTCACATCTCAACATTTTGCCTGCACCCAATCTAGGACCTTAGATCTGGATCTAACAGTTCATGCTCATCGCTAACCTCCGTCTCCTCAAACTCGAAGAGTCGCGACTCTTCCTCCACACCAACTTCAGCCTATCTCCCAACCACCTCTGATAACCTCCCGCCCAACTTCTTCAACCATTCTCTATCCCTCACTTCCCTCTCCCCCGCGCTAACTTCATAGCCTTTGCGAATAACATCTGTGATCATTAGTGGTGCTTGAAATCACCATGAAATTGCTCAAACCTCCTCCATCATCTCCTTCAAATGCACTACCACTGTGCAAAATTTTGCCTATTCACCTTCACGTGAGGAATCTCTTAGCTCTTCTCTTGCTCCTGTGTCAAAGAGGGCGAGTAATTAAGAGCCACGAAGGAGCAACCACCTCCGGCGAGATCCTCATCTTCCTCGATGAGTTGCAGTACCATAGCTACTTGAGATTCGAGCCTATGACCTCAAGTCCATCAAGTGAAGAACGGAGCACTGTTCTCCCATTTCAAGTCTGTCTTTCATGTCTTCCTACTCTGTCAATCTCATCTTCTTTCGAGGTAAAAAATTTTTGATCTTATTTTTTTCCATCTGTTCATTAGTTTCTACATGCATACACTATTTCTTATTCCATAATCTATTGTGCTAGAAAACATCACCAACCATCACCAATCCACGTGTTTATTTCTTTGTAATAAATCCACTTCTCCATTATGTTAATCATCTCGTTCATATTTCTCTTCTGCATGGATAAGAAGACCCATTAGGGCTTAATCCCTCGCCTCCGTAAGCCTCCATTTCACCCCACTGCTTTGCACTTTTGCTTGGTAGTTGTTTGCAAAGTCTGCATAAACAAGAGATCGTCAATGGTCGGAAAATTTAATGGAGCTCCGATCTCCATTTTTGAAGTATGAAGATATTTTTTAATTTCCAGAATCAGATGAGAGAATCATATGCTCCACACAAGGTGGCAGCGAAGTCGCTGAAATGACCTCTCACAAAGACCAAATGATTAAAACAATAATCAACCCACACAATAATATGAATTAATGCAAATTGAGGTATGAATAAAAATTTATTATAACACTACAAACAAGTGCGTATAGTGACAAGCAAAGTAGGGCGTCGAACATAGGAGACAAGTCGATGTAGTAGGTATATTAATTACAAATAAATAATGAATAATTAATATATGGGTATTTTGTACAATACTCACTCAATGAATCTAAGAATTAATTAATTTTTTAACGGTTTTGAATTTTAGTTAATATTATATATAAATTTTACATTTTTTATTTTCATTTTATAATTTTATGATTTTTAATTTCCTTTTCTTTTTAATATACAATAACGGTATATATACAAACTCAACATATGTAATATGTATAATATAGGTAATATATCATACAAAATATATAATAAATATACAAAAATCAGAAAAGTATAAATAAATCGAGTCCTTTTATATTTTTAAGGGTTTTAAAAATAATTATAAGGTTTCTATAATAACTAGAAACTATATGTATTTATATATAGGTATATAATACAATATATAGTATTAAAATGATACATAGATACATAAATAATAAAAAATTGTAGAATAAAATATTTTTATATTTTTATATTTTCTAATGTTTTTGTGATCATTCAAGGATTTTTATTTAAATATTTTTAAAGTCTAAAATAGTAAAAACATTGACTAATTACATAGGCTGTATTATTTTGAGATTTAAAAATGCAAACAAAGTCAAAAAGTCTTTAAACTAATTTTAATATATATAATAATATATATAAATAAAATATCAAACATATACTAATATTTTGGTATTTTGAAGATTTTACATATTTTTTATGAGGAATTAGGAGCTTTTTATTTTTTATGATTTTCTTTTTCTATTTTTGGGACTTTTGGTTTGGAGGTACAAAATACAATAATAGATAGCTACTATTATTTTTGGAATTTTTAAATATGAATTTAATTTTTTTTTGTATTTTTTAAAGTAAACAACGAATATCGATGCTATTTTTGATTTTTAATAAATAGGAAATTGCATGGAAAGCAAAACTAATTATATGTCTTGTTTCAAGCTTGCAAGAAAGCACCATATCCTATTTTTCTCATAGTTTTCTGAGCATAGATTATAATTTTAGAAAATTCAAAACATGCAAAAAATCAATTGAACTTGCAAGGGTATATTTGCAATTAAAATAGAAGGTAGGGGCGAATATGCAAATTATCCAAAAGTTTATAACTGAAATTTAAATTTAATAATTTAAAGTATAGTTAAAAATATTATAAGGGTATATATGCAAAATGCCTAGCTCACGTGGGGAACCACGTGAGCTGAGTTAGCAAGGACCTAAATGTGAATATCCAAAAGTTTGAGGGTCTTCTTACAATTATTACAAAATACTTACAACTACAGAAGAACATTTAAATAATAAATATTAATATACAAAAGGCAAGGCTTCTCATATGTTTACCCACATGTCTGTACAAAAGAACAATCATGAGTGTGCCACGTAGGCGCACTTAAGTACATCAGGTGGATGAGGGCGAGGCACCGATTCGTCAGATCTCAACGACCCAAATTAGATATGGGTCGCGCTTGAAATCCCGCAGCTTTGATGATTGAAAAGGAAGAACATGGAAGAACATCTCCCTATCCTACCTTCGACCGAGAAATCCCCTCATTCCAGCCACCATCTGCTTCGCTAATGGGCTCTTGAGCTTCCTAGAAGCGCTCTACGATGACTAGTACCTGCAAGAAATCCTGAAATCCTGGGTCTTATTGGGGAGAGGACTAGAGATCAATGAAGGTCGGGGCACCTAGGGACCTCCTCCTGCTCCAGAATCAACCCTCCTCGGGTTCTTTGGCTTAATGCACTTGTAGAGGAAGGTTCAAGGGGCTTGAGGCGACTCACCTCAAACCAAAAGAAAGCTAATGCACATAAAGATGGTTGTGAGTGGAGGGGCTTCAACGAAGGGCAGAGGATGAGCCTCGATTCGCAAATCCAAGAAGGGTCCGGTAGGATGGAAGGGTGGAATCAATGTAGATGGCATCGAGGAATGAAATGGGCGTAGATTGGTGGGTCGAAACCGTTAGGGACACGAAGAAACATGGCGAGAGTAGAGAGCTCTAATGATTAAAGATATTGAAAATACTCTAAATTAGAGTACGATTGATGAAACCTAAGCTACGATTACACTATAGAATGAATAAGAAAGCTAAAATGCTATAAAGAATAGGCTTGCACCTGGGTATTCCAAGGAGCAGGGACCTTCGCCAGAGCTGTGAAGCTTCAGCAGTGGTGGACCGCTTCTCCTCCTCCTTTCTCCTCACCGACACCTCGGAGGTACTCCTGTTGTCACCAGGAAGCACACACATAGGATTGGGGTTACAGGGTTCGTACAAGGAACAAATCGAAGAAGGAAGGAGTTGGATTTTGTTTATAGACAAAATGAGGGAGGCTTATTAACCTAGGGTTTAGGATGTATCCAAGCTACGTACATAGGATCCAAATCTTAAGCGTGTATTAGGTTAGATCGACGATTGATTTGCCTAAAAGATTAGATCGATTGGAGTGATTAGGCACCCAAGAAAAGGGGGTGAAGTCGGGGGTCTTCACATCTCTAACAATGGTTGGCGGCTTGGGTTGAAGAGTTAACCCAGATCAACCTAGAGAGCCCTCTCGTTGGTCGACGAGGATCAACCATAAAAATCTGGGCATCAAATTCCTTATTAATTGAATAAAAATAGTCAAAATGATTTAATTATTTTTATGTTAAAACATAAAGTATGTTTTTTATTTTTCGTAGTATTTTTTTATTTGTATTTTTTTAAAAGTTAATTTGTTACGTGCTAATAATGGCATGTATAATAATATGTATATTTAGCTATATATTTTATATTTTTTATTTTGCATTTAGGTTTTATTATTTTATATACATAATTTATATATTTATAACTTATATATATATAAATGTAGTTTTATTTATTTTGTCTAGTGTTATTTGTTTACTTAAATAAACATATGTATTTATTATATATGTATATGTACAAGTATTTCTTCTATATATTTTAGTATACTATTTTATTTTCTTATTTTTTATGGTTTTTTTTATTTTAATTATGTACATATACTATGAATAATATTTACAATTTTATAAAAATATCAAATTATGAAAAATAGGAAGTATAAATAAAATGAATGTTGTATTTATGTATATTGTACAATAGGGGTCCAAAACATAACTTTTGCATCTTAACTCTAAATTAAATGAAACTACCTTCATTAATATCTAGTTAAAAGTTATATACAATTAAAGTGATATTGATGAATTTTGAGTTCATATGTAGAAGATATGAGTATGGGATGTTTGGATATTGGATTCTTATTCTGAGTGCATAATGTACATTTTGTATTATTTTTATGTGAAATAAATTTTGTATTTTTTTATGTATTCTTATCTGCAACTTTCATGCACAAAGTTTATTGATTTGATGAGTAAATAATAAAGATTAAAATAGGCCCAAAACTAATTTATTTGGCAAAATAAGGAATTTTTATTGTATTGTTGACCCTTATCTCTCCCTACTTTATTCCTTGTCGACCCAGCCATCATGTTGCCTAGGTCTCGGGGTTAAGGGTCATAAAATACCTTTGGCATTTTATTTAATTTTCTTTTCTTCCTTTATTCTCTTATTTTGGCATTGATTATAGTATTTTATACAATATTTAGGGAATAAATAATGAATGTTATTTTGCATAAATTAATGCTATTTACATGCATTTAGCTAGTGAATCAAGGCCAAAATAGAAGAATAAAGGTGATAAAATGCAGATTCATCACCCCCTAGACTTGCCTTTGCTAGTTCCTAGCAAACACTTACGCCTATACATGTAGAAAGAAAAATAAAGAAAAGAAAAAGAAAGAACTTGGATTGATTTTAACTTTTAAACTTGCCTTCATAATATCAAAGTTTGGAGCTCAATCGGACCTTTGGATTTTTTGGGTTTGGTTCGAACCTTGATTGGGAACCAGACTTGAAACACAACAGCCTCTAAAAACCACAAAACTCTGCCCAAGTCTCCTCAAATGCCAGGCCAGAACATGTCGATGTTATATGCAGCCCCTCATGACTATAAGTCTATCTTGTACAATGTAAATGATATGTAGCTCCTCTCAGCTAAAGCAGTAAATGCCAATTTTCTCCAACATGGTTCCCCTAATTCCCCAATCCAACAACTCTTTCCTCAAGAAGTGGGACATTCCCTTATAAGTTCAAGTACAACCAGCTCAAGAAGAGGAGGTAGAGAAGAGAATGGATGGTAGACAATGTAGCTACCTATCTTGGGATTCTTGACTAGTGTAGCCAAGTCATCCGACTGTAGGCTCATTGATGAATATGTGATTCATAACTCTAAAAGAAATTAATTAAGCTCAATTCCCCAAAATTCGTATGCATTTAATCAATTATCTTACATAATTAACATTCATGCCTATGTAAATAATAATTGCATTTTATCATGCATAATTGCATAAAATAAGAAGCCAAAAATCGTAGCCCAATATACCTGTAAAAGAAGCTAACTTCCCTGAGTTTTAAATAATTCATGCTAACTCCAAATCACCTGAAATCACCTCCATTGTGTACATATTACTAACACAAATAAAAAATTTCACTGACATAAATAAGTGGACCAGAAACCAAAACCCTAATTTCAGGATGATCAGACTAAAACGCTGATATCTTCCTCATACAGTATCCAATTTGATCCTAATCACTTTCAATCTAATGTACCTTCAATTACCTTCAAAAGAAGACCAAGTTCAAGTGAATCATAGCTCATATGTGAAACTTGGGTTTTGGGCGTCTTTTGTACATTGTGTATTTTAATCGATTTCGACCTATTATTATATATATATATATATATATTTGACTCATTTTATTTTATTTCTTTTTCGTTTATTTTATATTACAAAATATTAATAAACACACACGAAAAATCAGATCCAAAATGAGCTTGAAGTCAAAGAAACTGAGTCTGAGTGTTCACTGACAATCTGTATAAAAGTCATCTTTATCATACTTTATTTTATTTTCTTATTTAACAAAAATATAAAAAACTAGATTAATGTATACATATTTATCTTTTATTTTATTGTATTTTTCTCATTTTTATGTAGTTTAAAAATGACAAAAAATTACAAAACCCAAAAATCAAGGTATTATATATATATATATATATAGTACTCCAAAAATATCAATTTGTGCAAATTACTATTTTGATTTTGGTCTCATTCATGAAAGTTGTAGATCTCATTGAGATGAGAAAATTTCATGAAGTAAGTTTTTCGATCTGAGGTCGTTTTCTATTTCTTTTTAATTTCCTTTTCATTTTAGTTTTTGAACGTTCTGGGAGTCACATGTGGCAGCTACTAGAGCCGCCACGTGTCACCAATTTTGGTATTTTTAAAATTACTTTTTCATTTTTTTAAAAATAAATAACAAAATAAAATTTAATAATAATAATCTTTACCACGTGGCCGCATCTGAACCGTTTGATCTCGGCTAATAGGGCGACCACTGTGCATCTCCTTCTTCCCCCAATTTCTTCTACCACTTCCCCTTTCCGCCATGGATCTCATCGTCATCTCCCTCGTATCTCGTCTCTGGCCATTACGAATCATCACATCACCCTCCTTCCAGATCTGACTGAATCCTCTTACAATCAATCGATTCCTCCACCTTCTCAATTAGCCGCCACCTTTCAATCTCGCGTACTGCCCATCCTTCGATCCTCACCTCGTCAACCTCAGTCAGCCTCCTGATTTGGCCGGCCTTCTCTACTATAAGAACCTCGCCTATAAACTCTCCAGATCATCCTTCGACACACGCAATAGGAATGACCAATGATAGGAGCGTCGACGAAAACTTTGCTAAGCCCCTTCTTCCCCGTCGAAGCATCCCTCTGACGCTGCGGCAAGATCCGAGGTCCCCACATCATTGCAACAATCTTGTGATTGCCTTGCTCCAGCTTCGTTGCCGTCAAGAGGTATCCCCATAGAACTTCCTCTAGCCAAGCCTCCACCGAAGGCACGTGACATTGACATCCGTCACATAGGTTTTTCCTCATCTTCATCGCCACCAGGAGGAGTTCCGCCACTTCAACGTCATCAACAACAGAAGTCCCTTCATCACAGGCTCCAAAGAGTGCCTCACCGTCGTTCTCCATCGGCAACCAGCAGCTGGAGCCCTCCACCCTCACGTCAGATCTTCAACAATCGAGCGCTTCACCTCCATCGATGCCCGGTGTCGCTAGTGGACCCCTCTCCAGGAAACACGCAGCCGTCTTCAGCTGCAACCACCGCTAGGCCTCTCCACCAGGAAACTCCTCCTCTGGTCGGTCCTCCATCACGCTCTAGGAGGGAGGTACTCTGCCTCATCTCCTTAGTTCCCTCTGTTGTGCACACCTCCCGAGGACAGCACGTGACCGACGACCCCCCCATCCTTCCTCACATGATCAACACATGTGGGGGAGGGGCTTTTTTGCTAAGCAGACCCATGAAGTTTCACTACATTCCCTAGAATACCCTCGTCGCTAAGGGCTCGTGTTGTGCACATGCCCCTTAGCAATTTTGCACAAAAGAGCCTTCGAGTCTTGGTAATTTATTTTACGTCCCTATACTACATTATTTTCTATTTTATTTAAATTTCTATATTGCAGTTAGCCCCTTATCTTTCCTCTGTAATTTGAACCTCAATTTTGCATCATTTCATTGTTCGAAAAATAACATTTTGTTCTACAATTAATTCTCTACATTATGGCATGCTCTTCATTTGTTTACACTTTATGGTTAATTATTAATAATTGTTTCTGTTTAATATTGCATATTTTGCTCACTTCGTGCTTAATACGTCGTATAAATTAACAATTGCTCAGAAAATTGCCAAAAATTCAAGGATCATAGAATTAGTTGCATTTCATGTGCCCAAAAAGAATTGCAGTTGCATGCATCATTTGCTTTGGAAAATTTAGTTTTTTACTTTGAGTAATTAATTTTTAATGGGTATTAAACTCAATATTTCTAGGATTTATGATTTTTCTAGGATAGTTCATTTATTGGTTTATCTTGGATAATTTTATTCCTTGAAAATACATAGGATTAGTATTTATTATAATTAATTATTGTACATAGGATTAGTATTTATTATAATTAATTATTTTAATTCACACTATTTGCACCTTTTAATTCATTAAATAATCATATTGCATCCGAAAATTCCAAAAACATTATAGTTCATTTATTTCATCATTATTCACATCTCGACCAAGTATCATATTGGAATATGTTTGAATGGAAATTGCATTTTATCCTTAAAATTGGCCACATTTGCATCTGCATTCAAAAATTGCACTAAAAATAACAAAATAAATCTGCCTTGAAAATCATGAACGAACTTTGATAGATATTAACCTAGTTTGTTCCTTTGTCTCCTTGAGTTCGACCTTGTGACTTACCCAGATTAAATAAACATAAAACCACCTCTCAGTAATTGAATTAATTAGTTGTGGTTTATTTATTGATTGATTTTGATTGCCTAACTACAACACACAAATGACACATTTTTTAATCGCGTGTAACTAATTCTTAATTTTTGCGAATTAACGAAGGGCAATTCAGATCAATTAAATGGTGCCATTGCCGGGGAGGCAAACAACATAGGTTTTTTTATCTAGAAAATTTAGAGTTAGGTTTTCCATATATTCGAGTAGTCCGAACCCCGAACCTCATCAATGTAAATTTTCCCTTTTTTATTTTCTCGCAATATTTTATTTTATTTTATTTTATTTTACTTTTCTTTTCAACATTTATTTTCTTATTTTTATTTTTTGATTATTTTTGTGTCACTCTCTTACACTCTCTCTTATTTTTCGTGCGAGGTACCCGACGTACGTGAAGTAATTTTCACGAAACTGACGCATCTTCACCAACCACCCGAAAAGCTGCATAAAATTAAGATCGAGTCAAGTCGTAAGACAACGTAGAGTCTAGGATTTTTTATAGCATTATTTAATTATTTGTAATAATATCTCATTATAAAAGTTTCCATTTGGATTCTCGCATATGTAACAAGACCTGAACTTTCTTCTCCATAGTGTATCATGGCATGTTTCACTCTCTGGTGAGGGTGGGGCCCAACATGAGTGGTTCGTTGGCTAGACTTGCATACGGATATTAGCACTTTAGGATTATTTTGCTTGTGCTCGTAGGACCACACTACACTTAATTGAGACACAGTCTAGATCCTTCAATTAGTCAAAAATTTTAACTCATTTCTTCCTCGCTAATAGAACTTTCTGCTAGGTGCAGTTTTGTCAGCTTGCATCTCATCTAGAAAAATATTTTCAATTTTTTTATTGCATCCTACGTGGAGATTGTGAGGAAACACTATAAGTCTTTTAACTGAGCATACATCATCGTTTCTCATGTGTATCTACTTTTCTCGATTTCTTCCTCTTGTTTTGTCATTTAAAATCTAAAGAAAATTGGGACTACATGGTAGATGTGTATTTCTGCTCACTTAATTCTTCAGTGATCACCTAAATTAAAATTGGGACTAATAAACAAGGCCGACTTTAATTAAACCATAAAATCAAGAATTGTTGCGGGAGAATAACCACGTCCTTGGATTCATTTTTTTATGCGAGAGTGAGAGACACACACTAGGATAGAGCCAAGCTCTGGAATATTCATTAAGACCACTGATGCTAAAAATGACTAGCTACTTCTTAGTGAGGAAACTACGGTCTCCCTTAGCAGAGTGGGTGGTTAAAGGACAACGTGATTGGCACCGTCATGAAGTAATACGGGTAACTGTTTTACGATCCGTACTTACACCCAAACTAGTTGAACGTGGACACAACTAGCCGTACAAATTCATGATGGTCTTTAGGAAAATTTCCGACACCTAATAGCTCGCTTAAAGGATTTCCAGATTTGAATTATCACCAATTAAAATTGAAAAGATAATTGGTCGAACTCTTGTGGCCTCCACTGTGTGAGTTCGTGAACTTGAGGTTTGTATTGCATTTGCATTGGTGTGCGTAAACTGAGTTCGAATTATCAAAAACCACACACTTGTTTCATCACCCTCCCTTCTAGATTTGTAGAAACTAGGGTTTCTTCTTGTGGGTATCCTGTGCACTTGCACACTTTTAACCAAGATCCATTATGTCAGCTCATCCATCTCCTTTGAAAATGATGGGACATTGGTCCAAGTACCCACCAAATTATTTCTTTTCGGTCAACCTCCATCATCTAAACCCTCTTCTTCCAGACATCCACCAATATTCGTGGGAGACTCTCACCCACAGATGAATCTGATCTACTCTATGAATGTCAATCCTTTATATTCTGATAAAAAAGTCATTCATCTGACCGATGTATCGACTTCCTCATATGACAATCCATTATATTATGATCTTAAAGTCAATCATCTGACTGAAGTCTCCACTCCTTCATATCTCCCACCTCCTAAAACACCAATTACAACCAACTTCACCCACGGATACAATCCTATATATTCTGATCATGAAGATCAAGCTACTTTAATTGATGATCGACATAGACACAAATTCCAACCGAATTCATTCTATCCTTTGTATATTGTTGGGACATGTCAACACTTCACAAATCCACATTCCAACTTGACCTTCAGTAATAATATGGAAACCCAAACAAACCAAGTGGATTGGCCCGCACATGATGATCTTTCATCTTAGATTAACCGTGACAATCCCATCTTCAGACAGTATACTCATATAATGGAATGAACTTATAATACGATGCACATGCACCATGTATGACAACTTCACCATATGAGGGACCGATCAACACTCACATAAATAGGCTTCATTAAACCCAACAGTACATACTTGAGTCACAGTATGTTGAGTATGAGACCTATAGATTCCCGCTAACTGAGAAGATTCCTTCCATGATTTTTTAGGAGAAAAGTTCAGAGAATAACAAGTCAAGACATATACTAGATATTCTGAGAGGATCTTCTCCTAGCTCAAACATGAAAATGGAAGATAAAATGATCGGATCTCAATTTGAAAGCCTAGAGGACATGAGGAATCCCATAAACTCTGTACATCGTAGGGACGACACTAGCAACAACACTTCTACATACTACTCCCTTAGGAATGACTATGAAAGCATCACATACCACACCAAAAAGACAAAAAATATCGAAAAGTTCAAAAACACCCAAAAAATTGAAAAACCACAAAAAACCATAAAATTTGAAAGTGGAGAGGATTTGAAGAATTTGGATCCCACATTGAGGGAAGCACTGGATAAGAGATTGATTTTTGAACTTCCCTTGATACAAGCCATTGAACACTTCCCCGACCTTAAAAGTTTTGTAATGAGTAATTGATGCCGAAAAAGTCGGACAGGAAGAGAATAAGGATCGAAAGACACATATTGTCAATGGCCACCTCTTCGATGATGAGGAGAAAAGCCAAAAGCCACAGAGTGAAGAGATTGCCTAGGTTTGACTGTGAAACCAAAGACACTGCATTAACCCATGTTTGAATCAATGATGACTCCCTAATCAATGTCCTCCCGATCTTCTGTTTGACAAACTCAAACTTGGACCAATCAGGAAATTAAGAGAGATCATTCAGCTGGCTGATCGATCATTAAAACGACCGAGAGGAACTATTTCAATCATCATTACATTCCAAAGTGCTCCGCTCAAGGTGGACTTCATGATCACTGACATTGAGCATCACAGAGAGTTCACCTAGTTTCCAATCATTCTCGGCAAGCCATTCTTATCCTTTTCAAAGACAAGTGTTGATTTTGAGATTCGAGAAATCAAATTTATTGGGAGCACTTCGATCTTGTCCAGTCTTCGAGGAAACACGATATTCTAAGTCAACCAACAAAGACATCAAAAATCGTAACCATCAAGCAGTATAATAGCCCTACTCCACTGCTACACCTGAGAAACGACTGTTGAGCCGACTGTTGGATCAAAGAGTAACCCCGCACTCCCATTTCTTACTGCTTGGACCTCAACCGCTACCGTGATGAATCCTACGGAGGAGCACCTAATGCAAGAATTTTACAAACTATATGGTGATCCTAAGGAGGACACAAATATGGGCTAACCATGAGTTGGACAAAATCTTGTCTGAACGTCTTGACCCATTTAATGATCCGATACATGAACGCACCAATGCCAAGCCAACTGAGAACACATATACAAGACATCCCTGAAGAGGGAGGAATATTAGTATGATTAATCATATGAAGAAGACCAAAACTCGACACCTCACCTCAAGCACCTTCACAGACAACATGGACTAAATTGACCATTCCTGTTAAACCGAGTGCTCCTTCATCTAGTCAGTTATCTGGTGAGAAGAAGAAGAGTATTGATTCCTTGAGGCGTTTCCCCGAGCACTTCAAGACATGTCAATATCATCCTCTTCTTATTGCTTCAAGTTCTAGAAAATTGATTAAGAAAGTTGCCTTCGACATATTAGAAAAGGAATCTTCTGATGATTCCTCATCAGGTCCAGATAAGGTGATCTTTATGAGTGAGTTCAGTTCGACAGCTTTAAAGTCCTATATAAGAAAGCATCCGAAAGTTGATCCACGTTGGACGACTCCTTCTCCTTATTATTAATATTGGAATAATTTCTTATGACCAGACTGAGACTGGTACATTAGAGTATTCATAATTCGAGAACCAATCAATTGACCAAAAGACTAAATACATTCTAAGAAAACATCTTAAGAACACGAATATTTGGAGTGCCTCCACTTTCCAGTACTATTCTTCTGAGGATAACTCTGATGATGGTTCGGAATCATCTGCTTCATTTGCTTCATCTTCTTCCCATTAATATGCCATCCCGTGTTATTCGTCTGAGGATAAATCTGACAATGGTTGGGAATCATCAACTACATCTTCTTCCTATCATTATGACATCCCACCACAGGCTCACAAAAAGATCTGCCGAAAACCTCCTTATTCAACGGTAACCTTCCCTCCTGATTCCATCGGTTCCCTTGTACTTCTTCTTCTTCCTCTACTTAGGCCAAGGTCTAAGTATATTGGGGAACCGATGCCCTCTCCTCATCCACTCCTTCTCTCGGCCACCCCATTTTCACCCTTCTTCCATACTTAGGTTGATCAGAGCCTAAGTACAGGGGGACCCGATGCCCACTATATATACTCTCCTCATTCACTTCTCACTATGTCTGCCTCCATTTCGTTCTTCTTCTATACTTAGACGGTACACAACCTAAGTGTAGGGGCGGACCGCCTTATATTTTTCACTCTCTTACGCTTAGCCCGAGCTATGTCTTCTCTTTGCTTCTTGGGCTATGAGGCCATACACTCGCCAAGTATGGGCGGTGTCTATATACTTGGTATATATTTTACTCATATCTCATACTTTTGCGTAAGTCTATATCTTATTTATGGGGTGGGTAACTAACTTGTAAAATCTAAAAAAAATACTATTTAAGATTTTCTAAAAAAATAACATTGTGTTTTGTGAAACTAACATTATCTGTGCAACCCAAGTTTTGAAAATTAGCTTCTTATTAATTTTTTACATATTTTTTTAAAAAACAAAAACAAATCTTGCAGTAAAAATCTCATAAAAATTATCTGCATTATATATATTTGCATTTCACCCAGCATTACTTGCATCTGCATTGGTGAAAAACCCTTGGGTTCTGAACCGAGTTATGAGCAGAAACCGAGAGTGGTCTTGACTTGATCTTAATCCACCTTATTTCAAAATAACTTCACTAAGAAAAAAGATTTTAGAAGCTTTAGGTCTTTCACTTAATTCTTCGAGTTCCGCATGACAATGTGCATAATTTGTCTTAGTGTCTAACCTGGTCGCCTCATTCGGGGTACGACTCTTGAATAGAGAATTAATTTGTACTCTCGCACTATGCACTTAGCTCAACTCAGCCGAGCCGTTGGAAGGTTGTGTGAGTCTCTTTTCTGGCAGCATGGACATCTAATGACTGGAGTACAGGTTAAAATAAAGCTTCGGATAAGGATGGATGACTGGGCATATTTTTTTCTAAGTCCCCAAAACATGTGCATAAACAAGGATTTCATATCCATAGGGCCACAATAAGATCATTGCGGAGCAACCAAAAATCCAAACAAAAAGAAGCCAGCTACCAAATAAATATTTGACCAAAAAGGTTCAAGCTTCGAAACTACCTGTAGATCTTGGTGGAGACTTGGCTAAACTGGCTGACTTCACAAAGAGAAGTGACTACACTGTTGGACATGCGAGCCCATGACGAGCCATTATGCAATAAATGTTATTGTGAATATCATTCCCTGATCTGAAATGAAGAATAACCAATTTGCATAATAGGTCCCTTAATACAATTAGGGTTATGTACCATGGCCATCTTGATAATCATATAGCTGTTGATTCAATTATTGAACCATAGAGGCTGGTGCTATGATGAATATCTAAAGAGTTAGATTGAGGACTCATCAAGCACCGTCAAATGATTATTAAGAGATTATCTCCAGCCTGAGTAGGAGATGGCAATCCTTTCCCATTTAGGCTGATATCTGACTGACCTCTTGATGCAGGTCCTCTGCATAGAAATAGAGATTCGAAGGTGTCAGATTAGTTAGGTCAAAGAGTTGACTTAACGAGATCGAGATAACCAAAGACCTATGTTGAATATTGTTACAGCATAGGCATGCATCCTCTGACTAGAGATAGATGTGTTACTATATGTCTGAGTGTGTGCATTTGGCAGACCAATAGGTTGATGACCTAAACAAAGTCCATACACCGGCGAGTTGGTGTGCATGTAAGGACATATGAGTAATACGATCTCTCATAGGGATCATACAGGTTCACTTGTGAACTAGAAGACATGAGCTAACTCATGAGGTATTGGGACTGAACAAATTCCATTCATGGTCGTCATGCTTTGGAAGCATGATAAGAATTTGAAGGTATAATATACGCTTTGGGAAAGCATATGATCGATACCAATTCTCAATGACAAAGACTGAGAAACTTGATGATTAAACCCTAAAGAAGACAATACAAAATTGATCTACATCTTTGGGTTTCATCATAGGTCTTCCAGTATGCAGGATGTACAGGTGTTGGGAATACCTGAGGGTAATGTGATCATTAACGATTGTATAACCATGACGCATCCATTCCGAGGGAGTGATGAAACAGGTTTGGATTTTAGTGACTCCTCTCAATAGAGAAGTGACCTGATCTTAGTACATGTATTGGACATTGGTCTGAATGAGACTCAGATACAATGAGAAGATTAGGTCTACGACCTTGTTCAATCAAGCATTTGTGGGAGGTCCATGAGATCTGGATTTGAGATGTGATCTCAATATCCAAGTCACTATACGTGGAACAATACAATCACCCTGTCCTTATCTCCAAGTATTTGCAGAGAAAGCACATTATTCTTGAAAGGGTTCAAGCATAATTCCATAGTTGAATTATATCTAAGCATTGAGAGATTGATAATTAAATGTGATTTAATTATCTTGATGCATGTGGATAATTATCCAATATAATTAAATGTGATTTAATTATTGTGGATTGAATAATGTGGATAGCAATATCCAATTATTCATAATACATTATAAATGTGATTTATAATGTATTAGAGAGATCTAATTATGATTTATATTTGTTGATTAATTATTGATGTGAATTGGATTCACATTGTATAATTAATTGAAAATGTAAATTATTATTTGTTTTGGGTTGTGAATGTGATTCACAAATTTCCAATGGCAAGATTATTATATTCACAAAATAATTATGATTTTTTTGTAGAATAATTTACAATAATTGTTGTTGTCAATATCATGGGGATTACAAAGAGATTACGTAAAATCTCAAGATTGGTGGAGATCCCACCCTTCCTTATTGGGAGGGTGGACGGTCACAATTTCTCTAAGGAAATTGGTGGCCGTCCACTCCATATATGGAGAGTGGATTCTCCAACCAATTAACTCCATGTTTGGTTGATTTAATTTGAAATTGAATCATATTTGATTTATCAAATATATTTAATCTAAATTAAATTATTAGTTGGTTTTTTTACCAAAATAATCTTGACCATTGGATTAATCACAAATCAATCTTATCCATTGATTTGGTGTGTCTCATGAATTGTGATCCATAGACTCCCAAAACCCTATAAATAGAGAGGCATTCCTTGCTCTAGGATTATGCTATTGAGATACAACAAGCTCTGTCTCTCTCCTTCCACACGCCAACTCTCCTCTCTTCTCCATTGGTGGCCATCCGCCAAATCCCAGAGAAGAAGTTTCATCGTCGCTTCACCACCGCGCCACCGCCTCGACATTCCTCGGTTCTCCATCTTCATTGGAGTGCTTCGCTCACAAAGAAGGTGTTTGATCTCGTGTGATGAGATCATGAGTTCACCGTGCTTGGATCAACATCTTGGATTGCGAGGATCACGCGACTCATCCCCATGCTCTTTTCGTAGAGACTTGATCAACCACGCTACAAGAGGTATTCCTTTATACTTGATGTGGTTTTAGATGAAACGGTCCGAGAATCATTCTTGGATCATGTGGTTTCATCACATGAAAAATTTTTAAATTCTGCTGCATAGAACAACTAGTCCGACTAGTCGTTCTTTGTCGTATTCGATACGATGCTCACGCTTCCGTGATGCGCTTGAGGATTATCCCATATCGTTCATACACTGGTCACCCTCCAGTTCTTTTCCCCTTCTTAAAAAAATTTCTAGCTCTTTTGATTGTGAACACAACATGACTGAACCTAGAAGGAAATACCTGACTCCCCGAGGACGAGTTATTGGTGGGGAGGTTTGCATGGTAGTCTAACATTCTCGATGGGAAGAGCTAAAACATTTCACACACACGAGACAATCATTCAATGTTCTTGGGTTATTCTTTGTGAAGATGATTCATCTAAGATGACTTCTGAGATGAAACTATGACAATGATATGTAGAACTTGGAGGCTATTAATTTTAAAACCCAAATTCTCACAGTAGTTCCGCCGAACTAATAATCAAAAGGTTGGGACTATCTCCTTTTTCACCTTTTTTTCATGTTCTTGGTATGGAACCCAATCTCATTTCACCTCATTTGATTTATTTAGTTGCATGGAGACGAACATGGTTTAAGTATAGGATTGTTGATGAATCTGTGATTCATCATTCTAAAAGAGATTACTTAAGCTCAATTCTCCTAAATTCATCTACATTTAATAAAGAATCTTGTATTATTAGCATTCATGCATATGTAAATAATAATTTCATTTTATCATGCATAATTGCATAAAATAAGAAGCCAAAAATCACAGCCCAATTGACCTGCAAAATAAGCTAACTTCCATGATTTCTATTTAATTCAAGATAACCTTGAATCACCTGAAACCACCTCCATTGTGTACATATTACTAACAAAAATAAAAGAAAAATATAAAAAAATTCGCAGACATAAATAAGTGGACCAAAGACCTAAACCCTAAGTTCAGGACGATCGAACTAAAATACTGATATCTTCCTCATACATTGTCCGATTTGATCCTAGTTACTTTTTCACTAATGTACATTCAATTACCTTCAAAACAAGACCAAGCTAAAGTGGATCATAGCTCATATGTGAAAGTCAAGTTTTTGGCCTCTTTTGTACATCGTGTATTTTACTTGATTTGACCTATTATTTTATGTATATATTTGACTCATTTTATTTTATTTATTTTTCATTTATTTTATTTGACAAATTTTTTTTATCAAAACGTGTAAAAATTCAAATCCAAAATGAGCTTGAAGTCAAAGAAACTAACGGAGTCTGAGTGTTTACTAACAATATGTACAAAAGTCCTCTTTATCGTACTTTAATTTATTTTCTTAAATAATAAAAATAAAATAACTTATATTAATGTGTAAATATTTACCTTTTATTTTATTTTTTCCCCAATTTTTATCTTATTTAAAAATGAAAAAAATTACAAAATGCATAAATATAGGTATTTTATACATATAAAGTACCAAAAAAATATCACTTTGTGCAAATAACCTATTTTGATTTTGGTCTCTTCATGAAAGTTGTAGATCTTGTCGAGACTAGGTATTTTGTGAAGAAACCTTTTTGATCCGAGGTCGTTTTTCTTTTCATTTTTGTTTTTGATTTTTTTTGTAGTGATATGTGGCAGCTCCTGGAGCCACCAAGTGTCACCCGATTTGGGCTTTTTAAATTCTTTTTTTTCATTTAAAAAAATAAAAAAATTAAAAAAAATTAATAATAATAATTATTTCCATGTGGCTGCATTTGGACTAATAGATCTCGACTTATCAGACAACCACTATGCATCTCCTTCTTTCCCCAATTTCGGCTGTCACTTTCCCCTTTTTGCCACGGATCTTGCCACCGCCTCCCACGTATCTCATCACGGGCCACCACGAATCATCACATCACCCTCCTTCCAGATATGACTGAATCCCCTTCTAATCAATCGATTCCTCCACCTTCTCAATTAGCCGCCACATTCAAATCTTGCATGCCTCCCATCCCCCGATCCTCGCCTCGTCAACCCCGATTACTCTCCTAATTTGGCCGACCTCCTCTGCTATAAGAACCTCACCATCTCACTCTCCAGATCATCCACCGATATACACAATAGGAGGGGCCAAGGATAGGAGCATCAGTGACATATTCACTTAGCCCCTTCTCCCCTGTTGAAGAATCCCTCCGACGCTGCAGCGAGATCCGAGGTCCCCACCTTATTGAAATACCCTCACGATTGCCTTGCTCCAGCTTCATTGCCGTCGAGTTGTATCCCCAGAGACCATCCTCCCGCCAAGCCTCCACCAGAGGCATGCAACATCTACGACCACCACAGAGGCTTCGTCTCCTCTTCATCGCCACTGGGAGGCAGTTCCACCTCTTCCGCATCATCAACGATGGAAGTCCATTCGTCCCATGCTCCAGCAAGTGCCTCACCGACATTAGACATCGACAACCACCAGCTGGAATCTACCACTCTCATGTCAGACCTACAACAACCGAGCGCTTCACCGCCATCAACACCTTGAGATGCTTGCAGACCCCTCTCTAAGAACCTACAACCGTCTTCATCCACAACCACCGCCAGGCCTCTCCGCCAGGAAAATCCTCCCCCTACCGGTCCTCCATCAAGCTCCAAGAGGGAGGTACTCCGCCTGGCCTCCTCTATTCTCTTCTCCAGGCAGACCTCTCGAGGATATCATGCGACCGACGACCCCCCTCCTCACGTGATTAACATGCATGTGGGAGAGGCATTTTTGTGAAGGAGCCCCTTAGAGTTTCAACACATTCCCCAGAATACCCCCACTGCTAAGGTCATGTGCTGTGCATGTGCCCCTTATTAATTTTGCACAGAAGACCCTCCGAGTCTCGATAATTTCTTTTACATACTTGTACTACATTAGTTTATAATTTATTTAAATTTTTGTTTTGTAGTTAGACCCTTGTTTTTCCTCTGTATTTTGAACCTCAATTATGCATCATTTCATTGTCCAAAAAATAGCATTTTGTTCTAAATTAATTCTCTTCATTGTGGCATGCTCTTCATTATTTTACTCTCTGTGGTTAATTATTGATAATTGTTTATGTTGAATATTTCATATTTTTCCCACTTTGTGCTCAATAATTCGTATATAATTATCCATTTCTCAGAAAATTGCCAAAAATTCAAGGATTATAGAATTAGTTGTATTTATTATTATGACCAAAAAGAATTGAAGTTGGATGCATCAATTGCACTGTAAAATTTAGTTTGTAATTTTGAGTAATTAATTTTTAATTAGTATTAAAGTCAACATTTTTTGGGTTTAGTATTTTGCCAGGATAGTTCATTTATTGATCTGTCTTGGATAACATTCCTTGAAAATACATAGGTTTAATATTTATTATAATTAATTATTATGATTCACACTGTTTGCACCATTTAATTCATTAAATAATCATATTACATCAGAAAATTCCAAAAAATATAGTTCATTCATTTCATCATTATTTACATATCATCTAAGTTTCATAGTTTTTGGACTCTATTTGAATGGAAATTGAATTTTAGTCCTTAAAATTGGCCACATTTGCATCTGCATGCAAAAATTGCACTAAAAATAAAAAAATACGCCTAAAAAACTGCAAACAAACTTTGATAGAAATTCACCTAGGTTGTTCGTTTGCCTCCTTGAGTTCGACTCTGGTACTTGCCCAGGTTAAATAAACATAAAAACCACCTCGCATTAATTGAATTAATTAATTGTGGTTTATTTCTTAGCTGATTCTGATTGCCTGACTACGACACATAAATGACACATTTTTTATTCGCACGTAATTAATTCTTAATTTTTGAGAATTAACGAAGGGTATTTCGGATCAATCACTTATACATGTTTGACTTCGAAGCTAAAGGTTGGTTATTGACTATATACATACCACAACGGGAATTAATATTTCTTGAATTTTAGCCCCTTTTATTTTTTGGAGTTTTTGATTTTTACATTTTTTGAATACTATATATAGAAGAATTTACATAAGGACTTATTTCTCCTAAGACATTAGACTATCCCTCTTTTGAAGCATTATTGCAACCCACTGCATTCCGTCATTGGACCTCCTAGCTACTGGATCGGGTTGGGGTATAATGGCCACAAATATGTGACTTACGATGTTTCCACTGGCTTGTGTCTCATGCTGGAAATCTAGCCCTCTACTAATTTAACTGAGGTGAGCAAAGTGCAAGGTTCATGTGTGCAAGCTAGGTCACTATCAATAAGAGTCATGCATGTATTCTAAAATATTCTACTTAGGCAGTCATGACAACATTGAACTAAGTCTCGCGGTCTCAAAAATTAAGTCTAATAGACCTGAAGTGCCTCAATTCCAGTTCCTATAAGGTTCTTGTGATTAAATGGATTAAGGTCAAACCATGCTCCAATCTTCTGATTTTATTTAGACTTGTTCAATTATCAACATCAATCCCAAAATACAAATGCTACATATAATACAAGGAAATTTGTGAAGCATTTTGTTGGTTTTAACTTTTTATAGGTTTTTGAAAAAGTTTTGCAAATTTTTATGTCATTTTGAAACATTTTGCAAATTTTTATGGGTTTTTATTTTCGCAAAATTTTAGTGATTTTTCAAAACAAAAGAGTTTGGAAAATAATTATGCAGATATTTACACAGGAGTGCATCTTTAGGTTAAGGATTTACACAAGGTATTTATAAATTTTATTTATAGGGTTTCTAAAGAATTTCTATAGTTCTCAAAATAATTTGCAATGATTTTGACAAATATTTTGAAAACTTTATTCGGAAAGAATAATTTGATAAATATTTTGTTTGCAAACATTTATAAAATTTTGAAATTCATTTTGCAAAGATTTTTCAAACATTATGTATTGATTTGAAAAATCTTTTTGTAAGCCTTTCCAAACTATTTGCAAATAGATTTTCAAAATATTTTATTCATACAAAGAAAAGAAATTTTCACAAACAAAATATTTTTACAAAAGTTGAAAATATTTTACAAAATATTTTCTAAATAGTTTTCAAAAGATTTTTCAAAGAGATTTTCCAACTATTTTTCAACATTTTTAACCTGATTTGTTAATGTGTTCATTAATTTTTTTATTAATTAGCCATATTATTTAAAATAAGAAAGTACGACTTATGGATAAAGTATATATACTATATATACGACCCCCTATACTTAGCTTGAGCCATGTCCTATAGATTTAAGAGAAAAGAGAAGACGTAACTCGTGCTGAGTATAGACGGGCCTATACTATAATGATCGAGTGAAGAATGAGAGGTCCACTGTCCCCCATATTATTAGAATCAAATAATTCTAAATATAACAGATTGTACAAAAACAGGAATGATCAAGGATTAGAATTTACGAAATCAACGGCTCGCCCTGTCTCCCCCTATACCTAGGGTTAAATAACCCTATGTGTAGACAAAGAGGACATTAGAGATTAATGGATGAACATATGAACTCACTCATCCCCCCTATACTCAGCATGAAGCATATCCTAAGTATAACAGTGATGATTAAGACCAATGAAAGAAAGAAAGAAGAAAAAAATGAAAAGAACAAAAGAAAAGAAGAAAACTGAAGAAAGAGTTTTAGAGGAGCATTAACTGATCTTCCAATGCTGCCCTAGTTGTGGAGGAATTTCCATTGATGATCACTTGAACTGCATCGACAATGACCAAAAAAGTATCGTGCTCAAGGTATGGCTTCAGTAGCTGACCGTTGATGACAAACGGTTGTGCGTCAGATGAAAACTCTGGTATCAAGATGCTTCTGTTGTCATGCACTTCTTTTACCATGAATGGCCCTGTCCATTTACTCTTTCATTTTCCCCAGAATATCTTCAACTTGGTGTCAAATAATGACACTTTCTGCCTAGATTTGAAAGTCTTTTGTCTGATGTGCTGGTCGTGCCAGCATTTATCCTTCTCCTTGTACATCAAGCTGTTATCATATGCATAGTCTAAGAATTCCAAGAGCTTGTTCAGATCCACTTTTCATTGATAACCACATTTATGTGAGTCCATATTGCAAATGTTCACTGCCTAAAATGATTTATGAATTAATTCTACGGGCAAATGGCAATGCTTTCCCATACACTAGACGATAGAAGACATACCAAAGGGAGACATGTAGGCGGTCTTGTATGCCCATAACACTGAGTCCAAGAGTTTGAACCCATTCTTTCTGTCCGCCCATACTAGTTTCTGCAAGATGGTATTGATTTCTTGATTTGATAGCTCGTCCAAGCCATTGGTTTGAGGATGATATGGAGAAGTGACATGATGCTCGATGTCATACTCCTTCATTAATTTCTTGAACTCTTTATTTATGAAGTAACAACCCCCGTATGAATAAAGAATCTTCTGTATATTGAATTGTTAAATGTTGTACTCTCTCAGAAACCAAAACACTGCGTGACTATCAGTGTCTCGGGCGGGGATAGCTTCTATCCAGCGACACATAATCTTCGACAAGAAGGATATACTTGAATCCTTGATTGTTAGGAAAGGGTCCCATGAAATCAATGCCACATACATCAAATACATATGAAATCCGAATTATCATCAGGGGCATAGAGTTGTTAATAGTGAGGGTTCCTCCCATTTTCGGATAATCAGCATAGCCTTTGGCATATGCTGCGGCATCCTTGAATAGTGTGGGCCACCAAAGGCCGCACTGTAATACTTTTGTTATCGTTCGGTCTCCAGAGTGGTTTCCACCAGATTTGGGTGAATGACAATGCCCGAGGACACTATTGTGCTCCTCCAGAGGGATACACTTATGCCAAATACAATCTGGCCCTTCCCAAAATAAGTATGGGTCTTTCCATTTGTAGAATTGAAAGGTGGATAAGAGCTTGTCCTTCCTAATTTTTTTCCAATCTTGTGGGACTACACTGTATATGAGGTAGTTTACAATATTGGCATACCAATGGAGAGACGCCAAAGTGAGAATCGATATGTTAGGAAAGGTGTCTGTGATGGGTGTACCGTTCAATGGAGGATCTTGACATTCAATTCTTGAGAGGTGATCTGCCGCTACATTCTGAACTCCAGGTTTATCCTTGATTCCAAGTCGTATTCTTGGAGGAGAAGGATCCATCTGATCAATCTGGGCTTTGCATCCTTCTTCTGTTGTAGATACCAAACAGTAGAGTGGTCAGTATAAATTATGGCTTTATATTCAAGAAGATTGGATCTGAACTTCTCAAGGGAGAAAGCCACAACCGGCAACTCTTTCTCAGTAATAGTATTGTTTCTTTGAGCTTCCTCTAATGTTTTTCTAACATTGTGAATGGCATAGGGAATCTTATCTCTTCTTTGTCCAATGACAGTCCCAACTGCGAGCTCTGATGCATCTGTCTTGATCTCAAAGGGGAGAGACCAATCAGGTGGCTGTAGGATGAGAGCCTGAGTGACTAGCTCTTTTAATTGATTTAATGACGGGAGAACCTACTGATCAACACTAAAATTGGTATCCTTGTAGAGTAGCTTAGTGAGAGGTCGGATAATGCGATTAAAATCCTTAATGAATCATCTATAAAAGACAACATGCCCCAGGAATGACCTCACACTCTTGATATTCTGAGGTGGCTCAAGATTAGAAATAACATCCACCTTTGCCGGGTTGGCTTCCATGCCATGCTTGGAAATGATGTGGCCTAGCGTACTTCCTTAGATGACCATGAAGTGGCTCTTTTCCCATGATAGCACATGATTTACTTCATGACTTTCTGAAGCACACAGTCCAGGTGCTCAAGGTAAGAATCAAAGATATCACCATAGACATAGAAGTCATCCATAAACACCTTGAGAGAAAAACAACCATATCGATGAAAACTAAAATTATACACTTCTGGAATATTGTAGGTGCATTGCATGGACCAAAGGGCATTCTCCTGAAAGCATAAGTGCCAAATAGGCAAGTGAATGTGGTCTTCTCTTGATCTTCTGGGGCCATTGCCACTTGGTTGTACTCGAAGTACCCATCAAGAAAATAGAAGAAATACTTGCCAACCAATCTTTCTAAAAATTAACCAATAAATGGCAAGGGGAAGTGGCCTTCTTCGTTGCAGCATTCAGGTGGTGGTAATCCACATACATGCCATGATGTTGGTACCCGAGTTGAAATCTCCTCTCCTCTTTCATTGTTAACAACACCGATCCCTGATTTCTTCAGAAGTACATGCAAGAAACTCACCTATTTGGAGTCGAAGAAGGGATAAATGAAGCTTGCGTCATACCATTTTGTAATTTCTTTCATGATGATGTCCAAAAAATTGGGGTTTAGTCTTCTTTGAAACTGCCGAGATGGCTTGGCATCATCTTCCAAAAAATGTGGTGTGAACACAAGGCATGATTGATCCCACAAAGGTCTGATACATTCCAACCTAGGTCATTTTGGTTTTTTTCTAGAACCTCAGGCAGTCGAGATTCTTGGTCTAAGGTCACCCAGGTAGAGATGATGATTGGATACATCTTCTCTGCACCTGTAAGGAAAGCATACTTGAGGCCTGTCAGAAGCTACTTTAATTCCAGTTCTAATCGAACATGCTTCTCGATCACTTCAGAAACAATGCTGGTAAGTAATCGATCTACCAAGATTATTGAGGTGCTGCTCACCTTGGTCACTCATTGCTCATTTGACAATATTCTTAATAGATCATCAAGGAATTCATCATGTTCAGACTGGCTTGACTTTTCTGAATAAAAAAGACTCATCAACAAGTAAGAATCGGTCTTCAAGTTGACATTAGAGCATATATCGACTGTGCTTTCCAGGTCCTCCTCTAGAGAGAGGATTTCCTGAGTCCATGTTTCACTTAAAGATAATTCCGCATCTCTAATTTCTACAATAACGTCACAGTTCACTACATGCGGTTTTGCTCGGCTTTTATCAGATACAACTTTTGGTTCACTGATCATATTTATGGCGACTCTGTCACTGCATGAGCTGAACATGATCTTCCTATACCCATAATCGATAACTATCTGAGTTGTTTGAAGGAACAACCGTCCAAGTACAATGGGTATCTAGAGCAATGGGGCAGGCAAGTCCCTATCTAGGACAACAAAGTCCACTAGGAAGCGCATATCATGCTCCGTAACAATAACGTTCTCCAACAATCCTTTGGGTCACTTAATGGATCGATAAGGAAACTGAAGGATCATTGTTATCAGCTTGAGCGGACCCATCCCAAATTCTGTAAGCAGTGAGGCATGCACGAGGTTGATTGAGGAGTCGCTATCAAGAAGAGTTCGCTCAAATACTTGATCCAAAATCTCGCATCTGATCAAAGGCACTCCTTTGTCTATCTTCTTCTGAGGGAGGTTGCTGATGGCATTAACTGTAATATGGTCAAGATGTGCTTTTCGACTCCGTTGAGTCGGCTCTTGTGGGGTTGACGGTTTACTGTGCATGCTTCTTTCAATCCCTTCTCAACTGCAAGCATGTATTCCATGGATTTCATTAGGCATTTCTAAATCTAATTCTGAATAATCTCCACAACTAAGGGGTCAGATAATGCACTTTTCATTTTTTAAAATTTTTGGATTTTTGAATAGCATCAAGAAAAGGCACATTCATAGAACTGAAAGCATTGCTCTTATGTACATCAGAATCAACATTTACAAATGATTGGCTAAAAGAAGGTAAGCCATCATCCAAAAAGGTAGGAGATACATGAAGAGAAGCAACAAATTCAGCTTCGTTAATCGGCATGGGTTCCACTGCTGGTGCTGGCGTCTCCTCGGTTGTCTCGACTCCACCTTCGTTGTTATTCTATTTTTGATCTTTTTCCTTTTGTTGATTTTTTGGTCTTTTTGCTGGTGATGGTGGTTGGTTGTATCTAGTGCGGCTCCTCCAACTTCTTCTTCCTCACCCGATCCTATAGCTATCATGGCTAATGCAGAAGAGGATGATTCACCAGATAATGCTTTATTCTTTCCCATAACGGTAGTAGATAAGAGCAAAGTCCTACTACTCATGAGAGTAACAACACTAGATAAAAAAATTATTGTTGTCAATCTTTGTAGGGTTGGAAGGGACATCACACACTACCTGCTCCTTTCTTTTGAAGTTATTAGGGTTATTCAACCTACATCGCAATCAGAGTTTTTGTGGTGGTTAGGTCATAGAGCTTCAAGCTCAGCTCGGTAAGGCTCTTCAGTAGCTTAGCCAAATAGTCAAGGACATGGTTCACTGGAACTGCTCAGATGGTTCAACGTGCTAACCATGTTGAGACTGATAATTATGCGGAGGCTGATGGTCGTTTCTCTGATGATGCTGGGGAAGAATAAGATGATATTGCTGATATGGAGGAGGAGGGTACTGTTGATGCGGAGTAGCCACGTAAGATTTATATGGCTGACTGTATTGTGATTACTAGTTGGGTTGATTCTGCCTCCAGTTATTTGATTACTGCGGAGACTAGTGGTACTGAGGCTATTGGTTATGCTAGACATATCTACTACCATGAGGTCGGTGGTACGACTGAATGGTAGAAAACTAACCCTGTGGTGGTCCACCAGGACAGTCCAACTGTGAATCAATGTTCAAGGTGCTATTCACTTCTTGGATCTGGGGTGGTGGTAGCAAGACTGGATCATATGAGGGCTGGTAGTCTAGCTGGTATACCACCAAATGCTGCGGCGACAGGCTTGTTCACGAGCCTGCACTTAGTACACGTGTTGGACTGCCGACTGTTGTGGACTGGGCTGAGGATGATGCTGGGTGGGTTGCTCTTCTTTCTTCTCAGCTGGAGTCTCAGATGGTGGAGTCGCCGACTGGCAAGGGTTGATGGTGCTGACAAATAGCTCCAATTTCTTGGTGATCTGATCCAACTTGTCCAGATGTTGAGTTCTTTGTTCGATCACTGCTAGTTTCTCCAAATCTTATGATCATTTCTCAATTATGCCCACTTTGGATAGATGGACCTCAATTATACTAAGGTTGGAGCTTTCATCTCTATCTTCCTCATGAGACACTGCCATATAGACATGCTTGCGAATGATCTTTGGCTAACATTGTATGCACTGGATGAAAAGAGGGTGACCTCTCCTTTGGCCATTTCCTTGAATATCTGCCAGACAACATCTCCATCCTTGTTAAAGTGGGATCCACCATAGACAACATATACTAGCCTCTGACACTCAATATTAAGGCCCCCAAAGAAGTGTTGGACCAAGCTGGTCTTCGGTATGTCATGGTGGGGCCATTTCTCCTGCAGACCTTTGAATCACTACCATGCTTCATGAATAGATTCATGGGCAGATTGGGAGAAGTTGCTAATCCAAGCTCACATCTAGTTGAGATGACCAAAAGGGTAAAACTTGTGAAGGAACACATACTTAAGGTCCTCCCTGGTCGTCACGACCTTCCCTAGATGGTTGACCAGTACAAGGCCTTATATTGGAGCCTGAAGGATAACATGGTCATCTTGACTACGCCAAACAAAATGTTAGGGTAGTGCATAGTTCTACTGATGTGTGCAAACTGCTGTAAGTGAATGTAGGGTTCTTCATTAGTGTTTCCATGAAAGGTAGGGACAAGAGCAAGGAGTTGAAGCTTGAGCTCGAAGTGGGCATGCACCAGTGGAATTCATATCCACTCGGTCATTTGGCTATCTCCAGGATTGTAAGTCTGTTTCATCATAGGCTTTGGAGCCTCAGGTACATGTTCTTGTTCCTCTTAGTCATCGCGGGGTATCTCATTCTCTCCTTCTCCTAGTCTGTTCTTAAATCATTCAACATCTCTTGAAATGCAGTTTGGAATAATGCTTGCTCAATTAGCTGATGTTGGATGACTTGGATGGACGTGAGCAATTGAGCATTCACTTGATTCTGGTTGGATGCCAGGCCCTGCTCGATCTGTGGAGGCTACTGTCCTTTTACTTTTCTGACTGAAGGAGCCATTTCAGGGTCTGAGTCAGATGGCACAAATTCCAGATTAGGATCCAAGTTTTTACTTCAATATATAATACGAAAGGTATCCCAATCGGAGCAATTGTAAAATTGAGCACCAGTTGCATCAATTGAATTTTGAGATTAGGGTCAACCATAGAGAGTTGTGAATGGAGTTCTTGATATAGCCTGTAATCGTCCCCCATACACAATGGGTGGTAATGGGACAAGAGTGACCCTGACTTATTAAGGAAGTAGAAAGTAAAGAAGATGATGAGTCTAGAGATCGGTCCGCAAGATCCAGACCAGGTTCTCAAGAATCACCTTGAATTTATTGAAGATGTCAACTTCATGGAATTGATGTGGGTGTCGATGGAGTCCCGACTAAACCATCCATGAGTTAATATCTTGGAGGAACAAGAGGATGATCGATGCGGGAAGAAAGATACAATGGTAAACACGGAATAAAAGGAGTGCAAAACAGTATAAGGCTCTAAGTGAGCATGGGGTCAAAGAGAAGGAGACATGAACACAATTTGCACAAATGTGCATGACGTGGTCTTTGAACCTTAATCTAGATCTATACAAACACAATACAAAACCGAGTTCACCAACTCAACACAATGTTAAGACGCAAGAGATCAACTATTTTTATATTTTCAATTTTATTATTATTCTAGGCAAATATGATAGCGTGTCCTTATCGTCTAACCCTATAGGAGTGTGTGTACTGTCGGAAAAGTATCCCGTACTTCTTCTACCTCCTTTGTAACCTATGATCTACGCTTTTAAAGGTCCTTGATCTCGTGCATGGGGGTCTATTCAACCATAAAATAAGAGAGAGGAAGCTGATGGTGGCGAATCCAATACTTCGTACCATGCTCACAATGGAATCACCCGTGAGCATTCAAGTCCCTACTCGGATGTGAGACGATGAGACAAACACAATCGTGAGGGCGTGGCCTAAGATCTGTACTTCAGACATGGTCGATGTTCCATGTAAGGCAGGAACATCATCATCAACAAAGTCCTACTTGTCCACATATGATAGAAGCACCAGTACTTCACCACACCCAGGTGATAATCAAGGTACCATAAAATAGTTTTTTTGCTCTAATCCTTAGGGGTCGTGCCTCACTCTGAGGGCTTTATGAACCCAAAATAACGATGTCTATTACAAATTTTAATTAAGGTCAAAGTTTTATTAGTAGTACCCTTGTTTATTTTTTGGGATTTTCACATTCTTTGAGTATTTTTCAAAGCAAACTGTCTAACCATTTTTTGTATTTTTTGAGTCCTACATGATATAAACACAAGGGGATAAGGAAGAAAAGCAATGCAAGTTGTCACTAAGATGGAAATCTTACCTTAGTGACTAATGATGCATGGAAAGTTAGAATCACTTAAAGTGCTTCCCAGCTCTCCATGGGGGGTGCAGAACAAAATATATAAACCTATACTACGTGCACGGTATGCAAAGCAAGAAAGCACCCTAAACAATAGTTGCTATTATCGAGAAGAACCAATGCTAATTACCTAGAGATGAAACCTAAAGCTCCGGTCTTGAAGACTCCTCGGTGCCTGCCAAAACGGGTCCTGCAAGCATTGTGTGGAGTCTCTCATGGCAAGTTGTCTCAAATCTAAGTAATCCGTAATTAATTTTTCCAAACATATAAGACTATATGCACATGCTTCTATTAAGTGTTTGACCTATTTTATCGAGTCAAGCAAATCCAAGATCTAGGAGCCCAATCACAAAAAATAAAGCAAAACAAAGGCAGAAAGCTCAAAATGCATGAAACAAAATAAAAGAAAAGTGATGAAAACATGAAACTGCGATGAGACCCCCAAGTGAAAAGACACCCGGGCAATGGACCTCATAGGTAGAGTAGTGTCCAAGTCTAAAATTATTACAATTAATTTATACATACATTAATGAATAAATGGCACTCTCCTCACAAAATAAAACAAAAAACTAAATGTGAGTTGTTATGCTTCTCTCCTTCTTGCTATTCCTCTTGCTCTCTCCTGGATAGCTCACAAGTAGAAGAGCTATCCTTCTAGTAGCACGGGTGCATCCACCTCCTAAGAGATGTCCTTCACCATGTGGTCCCTCGCAAGAAAGACAAATAAATAAAAGTAGTCAGAATTGATCAAATAATAATAAAAAATAAAGAGAAAAAATAGAATAGATATAATATAAAAAATGCTACACTCTGTTGCAACCCGTCAATGACGCCATTTGTACAACCACTAGAATTAGAAGAGAGAATTGTACGCTCCACACAAGGTGGGAATGATGTCACTGAATTGACCTCTCACAAAGACCAAGCGATTAAAACAACAGTCAACCCACACAATAATATGAATCAATGCAAACTGGGGTGTGAATCAAAATTTATTATAATCCTATAAACACATGTGTATAGTGACAAGCATAGTAGGGTGTCGACCACAAGCAGACAAGTCGGTATAGCAGGTATATTAAGTATAAATAAATAATGAATAATAAATATAGGGGTATTTTGTATAATATTCACTCAATGAATCATTTAATTAATTAATGTTTTTGTGGGCTTTGAATTTAATTAATATATTTTTAAAATTTTAATTTATATAAATAACTTTTATTTTTAAATTTTATAAATTTTGTTTTCTTTTTATAATTTTATTGTTTTTAATTTCCTTTTCTTTTTAATATATAATGTATATTTACAACCCTATATATGTAATATGTATAATATAGGTAATATATAATAAAAAATATATAATAAATAAATAAAAAATCAGAAAGTATAAATAAATACAATCCTTTTTATTTTTAAGGGCTTTAGAAATAATTATAAGGTGATTATAATAATGATAAACTATATGTATTTATAAACGTATATTATACAATATAGGGTATTAAAATGATAAATAAATTAATATATATAATAAAAATGTAGAATACAATAATTTTGAGTTTTTATATTTTATAACGTTTTTGATATTTTCAGGTATTTTTGCTAATTTTAAGTACTTTTAAAGTCCAAAATAGTCAAAAAATAATGACTAATTAAATAGGTTGGATTTTTTTTGAGATTTAAAAATACAAACAAAGTTAAAAATTCTCAAAACTAATTTTATATGTAATATATATATATATATATATATGAGGAAAGGGAGCCTACTTTGTGAAGTAGGTAACTTACCTACTTCACATTTCATTTTTTGCAAATTTTTTTTTCAAAAATACCACATGGGTTTTCATAATTATATCCCTCTAATATGTCATTCAAATTTCGTCAGAAACAGAGACTCCTACGGCCTCCAGACAATCATTTTTTAAGGGTCACAGATTTGTTGTATTTTACATGTTCTGGATGAAGGCCGTAGGAGTCTCCGTTTCTGATGAAATTTGAATGATATATTAGAGGGATATAATTATGAAAATCCACGGTGGCATTTTTCAAAAAAAAAATTTGCAAAAATTGAATGTGAAGTAGGTAAGGTTACCTACTTCACAAAGTAGGCTCCCTTTCCTCTCTCTCTATATATATGTAAATATAAATATCAAATATAAACTAGTATTTTTAGTATTTTTAAAGATTTTTTTTATATTTTTCCAAGGATTTTGGATATTTTTATTTTTTTAATGATTCCTTTTTCTATTTTTGGGATTTTTTGTTTGTAGGTACAAAATACAATAATAGATAATTACTAATTTTTTGGAATTTTTATATAATTTTATATTTTTTGTATCTTTAAAGCAAATAGGGAATATCCGTGCTATTTTTGATTTGTACTAAATAGGGAAAATGCGTGAAATGCAAAACAAATTATATGGAATGAAAGAGCATGCAAGAATACACCATATTCTATTTTTTCATAATTTTTGGAGCATAGATGCTAACTTTAAAAAATTGAAAAATGCACAAAAATTAATTGAACTAGATAGAGTATATTTCAATTAAAATAGAAGGCATGGGCAAATATGAAAATACCCCAAAAAATTATTATTGAAATTTAAATTTTATAAATTAAAATATAATTACAAAACCTACAAGGGCATATATGCAAAATACCCAAATCATGTGGGGGACCATGAAAGTTGAGCTAGCAATGAACTAAATGTGAATATCCAAAAGTTTGAGGGTTTCTTGCGATTATTACAAGATTTTTATAAATACGGTAGAAAATTGAAATATTAAATACCAATATACAAAAAGGCAAGGGCTTCTCAGATGTTTACCCCCACGTGCCCGTGAACGGACGACCAGGAGTGCGCCATATAGGCGCACTTAAGTGCACGGGTGGCTGAGGCGAGGCACCACTTTGTCTGATCTCAATGAACTACATTAGATCTGTGCCGCGCTTGGAATTCAACGGCTCTGACGGAAGAAGGAAGAATAGGGAAGAACATCTCCCTGTCCCCCTTCGATCGGGAATTCCCCCGCATCATGGCCACCATCTCCTTCGTTGATGGGCTCCTGAGCTTCCTGGAAGCGCTTCGCGACCACTGGTACCGACAAGAAAGCTCGGGCCTCACTAGGGAAAGGCCTGGAGCTCAATTAAAGTCGGGGCTCCTAGGGACCTCCTCCTGCTCCGGAATCGATTCTCCTTTGGTCTTTAACATGACGCACCTACAAAGGAAGGTTCAGGGGCTCGAGGTGACTCGCCTTGACCCTAAACGAAGCTGTTGCGCATGAAGATGGGAGTATGTAGAGGGGCTCCGATGAACGAGGGAGGATCAGCCCTGATTCGCGGATCCAAGAAAGGTCCGATTAGATCAAAGGGTGGAATCGATGCAGAAGACGTAGAGGAATGAAATGGGCATAGATTGGTGGGTCGAAACAGTCAGAGACACAGTGAAACATGGCCAGAGCAGAGAGCTTCGGTGATTGCAGATATTGAAAATACTCTAGATTACGGTGCGATTGAAAAAATATAAGCAACAATTACACAACAACAACAACAATAACAAAGCCTTTTCCCACAGTTAAGTAGGATCGGCTACATGGATTCTTCGCCTCCATTCAGATCTATCTTGGGTCGATCTCGGGCTTACATCCAAAAAACTAAGATCCCTTCGTATAGTCTCTTTCCAACACTTCTTGGGTCATCGTCGCCCTCTCTTAGCCGGCTCAGCATCCCAACACTCGCATCTCCTAACTGGTGCTTCCGTTGATCTTCTTTGCAAATGACCAAACCATCTTAAGTGGTTTTCCCGCACCTTATCCTCGATCGGAGCTACACCAACTTTCTTTGTGATTCCATCATTCCGAATCTGATCTTTACGTGTGTGTCCACACATCCACCTTAGCATTTTCATTTCTGCTACAGCCATTCTCAACACATGTCTATGGTTCACAGGACAACATTCAGATCTATAGAGCATAGTAAGTCTCACGACTGCTTTGTAAAACTTTCCTTTAATTTTTAAAGGAATTTTATTATCATAGTGAACAAAAGAGGCCCCTCTCCACTTTAGCCAGACTACATTTGTTCTATTAGTAACATCTCCACCAATTTCCCCATCCCGTTGCAAAATAAATCCCAGATATGTAAAAGAATCTCTCTTCCAAATGTTATTGTCACCAATCTTCACCTCAATTCCTTCACTATTGCTTCCATCAAAGGTGCACTCCATATATTCCATAAGCTACAATTACACTACAGAATGAAAAAGCAAGCTAAAATGCTAGAAAGAACAGATCGAACCTGGGTATTCCAGGGAGTAGGGACCCTCACCAGAGTTACGAAGCTTCAACAATGGTTTATTGCCTCTCCTCATCCTTTCTCCTTCCCGACACCTTAGGGTTACTGATGAATCCACATTTCATCATCTTTATTCTATCATTTTGGCCTCAAAAACCCTAGCAAATACCTGAAAATAACATTAAATAGAGTAATTTAGCATTCATGCATATGTGTGTAAAAAGTGTATAAAATACTATTTTAATGCCAAATTATAGAATAAAGAAAATAAAAGAAAAATAATAAAATATTGTAAATATTTTATGACCCGAAACCACGAGACCTAGGCATCCTGATGAATAGGTCGATAAGGAATCAAGTAGGGGGAGATAAGGGCCAAATACCTATATTTATTAATTCATTCTTTATTCATTTTGGGACCTATTTTTGGTTCCACTTTTTATGCATCAAATAAATAAACTTTGAACAAAAAAGATGTAGATAATTAAATAAAGAAAAATATAAAATTGATTTCACTGCAAAATAATACACAGATAAAAAGTTATGGTCTGAATAAAAATCCAGAATCTCAACTTCCCAGACCCGTATCTCACAAATAAAAACTCCAAATGCAGCAAACTCACCTTTAATTGTATATAGTATAAAATAATCTTTTTAATGGTGGTTGGTTTCGCATTTGGCGGAGCTACGGTTTGAAAGTTGAGTTTTGGACCCACATTGTACACTTGTACAGCTTAAAATATTCAATTTATTCTTTAATAATTATTTTTGTATTTTTATATTTTTATAATTTTATGAATATTATTTATAAAACTTATGTAAATTAAAACAGGAAGAAAAACCCAAATAAAACTCAAAATAAAAATAAATGTAAATAAAATACACATGTATTATTCATATGTACAAACCTATACAATATCTACTTATATTTTATTTAATATACAAAACACCTCAAAAAAATAGAATAAAAATATATTTGTGTACATAAAAGTATTTTATAATTTTAGAAAATAATAAATAAAAATAATAAAATTAAAATACATAAAATAAAAATTAAAGACTAAAATATATAGGAAATATACCTATAAGGGATACAAAAGTAAATTAGTAAAAATATATTTCAAAAAAATAATTAAAAATCATAATAAAATATTTCATAAATTAATAAACATTTTTTATTTTTTCACTAAAATGTAATTAATCCATTTTCTATTTTTAAATGATTTTTGAAATAATTTTTAGAGGATTTTTCCAGGTTGGTCCACGTGGACCAACCAGGTTGGTCTGACAGTTGACCTCGGTCAACTGTCTGACCTCCTCCTCTAGACCTGTCAGACGACCATTTTGTCTCTTCTTCTCGCCATTTTCTAGGGCTGACCTTGCACCGATTCATGTCGATGCCTTCTGCGTTTTTGCTCCTCGAACAGTGGTGAATCACGCCCAAGTGATTCCTTGGGCTGAGGACCACTGATCGAGGCGGTGGACCCTCGTCTTCCACGCCACCCGTCAACCATTCAAAAGCCACCCCCCGACTTTGGTTTTTGATCCTTCTTCCGCCAATTCCACCCGAAAACCCCTAGCCCTTTGTGTTCCTGGTGACATCAAGCATCGAATCGAGCCTGGGTTTGAGTCGTTTGGCGTCGAATCGAAGAGATCCGACCCTCGCCGGAGCTCCGCCCGAAGCTACCCACTTCCTTCTCCGGTGAGCTTCTCCCTCTTCTTTTTCCTTTTTCTTGTAGCTTTAGCGTAATATAGACTAGCCTAGGAGTAATTTGGATCGCCTTCGTGTTAATCACCGTGAATCATCGATCGAAGCCCACGGTGGAGCTGAGCTCCGCCCACTGTTTCCGGTCCCTCCCTGCATCCATCCGATCACCTGTCACCTCCATCTCCTTTCCCTTCACTCCATCGCTCTGCTCCATCCCTCCATCCACCTCGATCTCGCCCAGATCGAGCACCCGAGTTCCCCTCTCCGCCACTCGCCGGAGCTCGTCGCCCGAACCACCTTCCACCTCCATTGAATCATCAGAACCCCCCTTTTTGTTCGCCTGGATTTTGTGCACCTAACCTTGCAGGTCTGAGCCCAAGCGAAGGCTCCATCGAGCCTCAAAATCGCAAGGAGCAGCCCCCCAGGTCGCCTCCGCCGTCCGAGCACCCCACGCCGTCTCCGACTCACCGGAGGCCACCTTCAGACGCGGAGAAGCCCCAGGATCATTTTGCCCTTGATCCTAGGGCCGGAGAGGCCGTGTGTCGGCTGCAATTGCCAGCCAAACCTCATCGGGGGAGGTGTTCTTCGTGAACCTCTCCCCACCGTTGGATCAGCGGCCCCCTCCATACGCCACAGCCGCCGTCGGATCGCCACGCACCCCCCGCCGTCCGATCAACCATCCTTGATCTGATCTCAGCCACCCAGGATGAAGGGGTACCCGCCGTTCGATGCACGCCACGTGTCCAAGTGGCTCTCTCTCGGCCGCACGATTCGCCTCTTGGGTATTTTGCTATTTCCACCCAAGATCTTTTTGTATTTAACTACTAGTCCTAGAACTTTATTTTCAAGTTTAAAATTTTTTGTAATAATTGCACTTAGGCCCCCGAACTTTTTATTTGCACTTCAGTCCGCGCCACGCCACCTCATGTGACTGGGGCTCGTGTATTTTGGGCATTTTGCATTTTTGGTCCCGAACTTTCATGTATTTGCTGTTATACCCCTGTGTGTAGTTAATTAAATATGTTTTTGGAATAATTGCATGTTTGCCCTGCCAGCTTTTATTATTTACAAAAATGCCCCTGTGAATGACAAAACACGTGCCTCGCGCGTGTCTTTTGGTGAAATTTGCACCTAAACCCCTGTATGTTTCTATAATTGCATATATACCCCTGTCAGGCTTAGGATTTTTGTGTGCTTGATCCATTTATTTCACGCATCATTTAAGTGCCAAAAACTCTCAAAAAAATAGACTTAAGCTCCTGTCAACTTGCCATTGCACGCGATATTTTTATTTTTCATTTTTGTCGCATTTTATTATTTATTAAAAATTAAAAATAGCTATTTTCAGTACTATCTAACTTAGAAAATACCAAAAAAATATTAAAATACCTCTAAAAATTCCAAAAAATTACCTATTATGTATTTTAATCTATTTTAGTGTCAGTTTAAAAATCACTAAAAATCTCAAAAGAGAAACCTTAAAAATTTGAAAATACATAAAAACTTCAAAAAAATATATAAAATCATAGAAAACTCAGAAAAATATAAACTCAGTTCCTGTTTATTCTATATTTTTTCCTCTTTATTTTAAAATTAGTTTGAAAAATTTTGGTGGCTGTTTGCTATTTTTAATTCCCATTTTACCCCCAGCCAGTAGCTTGTTCACTGTTTTGGTTTATTTCAGTGTTTAAAAATACCATAAATATTTTGAAAAATACCCAAAAATCACAAAAACAGTAAAAATTTATAAAAAGATCAAAAAGATTTTATTTCTGAATTTTTGACTATTTTTGCATATTTTTATAAATATTTTATCTTGTCTTTCATTATATTGCTTTCTTATTCCAATATTGAAAAAGAACAAAAAAATATAAAATATAAAATTATAAAACAATAAAAAAGATTAAAAATTAGATAAAAAATAATAAAAAAATAAATTAAAAACCCGTAAAAAAATTAGATTGGCTAAGTAGCTTATTAGACCTAGATTTTGACATTTGTCTTTACTCTGCACCTTTGTTTCCTGTGTTCGACCCCTACTTGCTTGCCATTGTACATTTTTAGTAGGGAATAATAAATTTTAATCCTTGCTCTTGATTGCTTGATTGATTGTGTGGGTTAATTGTTGACGAACGAGAAGGCTTGAGTAGTCGCATCAGCGACAGTGAGTCTGACTTGCCAGACCACTTTTTAGCGGCTCTCGCCTTTTCGTTTTTCAAATGGCGTCGTTGCCGGGGGGCATCGGCTTGTAGAGTACTTTTGTGTCTTTTGTCTGCTCAGCCATTTTTGCTTATTTGTTTCTCGTGCATAATTTGTTTTGAACTGTCTGACACTTCTCTTGTTTTCTTGCGAGGGACCGCTGACCGAGGAGGATCGCCTAGGGGATCCTGTGCATCCTTGGGAGGAGGAGCCGGCTATTCTATCCTAGCCGGCAGGAGAGAGCAGGAGAGCTTGAGAGAGAGAGAGAGACAATCAGATTTTTTTGTACCTTTTTGTGAGGGAGAGTCATTTAAATTGTAATAATACAGGACTTGGACACTCGGATACTTCGGGCCTAATTTCCGGGTATTTGTTCACCCGGGGGCTCACCGCTGTTTTCTTCGTGTTTTCCGACAGTCATTTTCCGGTTTTGTTTTCATTTTCATTTCTTTTGTGGATTGAGCCCTTAGACCTAGGTATTGCTTGATCGGTTAGATTAGGTCCAAACACCCTAACAACAATTGCTTGTACCTATAGCTCGTGCTTGGACTTAGTTTAATTAAACAACTAATTCACTCTTCTTTGATCCGCGCGCCACGAGCTCTCCCTGCCAAGCGCTTCTCCTAAACTCGATGTGTCGAGAGAAGGAGGGGTGAGCCTAGACCGGACATTAGGATTAAAGGATAGTGGTTAGCTTGTGGTTCTTCACGCTAGCAGTTGCCTATCTTAGGACGATTTCCGCCTTGCATACCGGCATGTAGTTAGGTTTATAAATTCTTCTTTGCATCCCGCATGAAGAGAGCTGGGATTCGTTGTAAGTCTTCTTACTTTGCATCCATCATCTAGGCACAAAGGTGAGATTTCCACCTTGGTGTCGACTTGCATTGGCTTTTCCGACTCTATTCTCCCTCTGTTTTTGGACAAAGTAGGATCAAGAAAATACAAAATCGTTAGGCGCTTGTTTGAATCCACTCAAAAGAAGCGATAACACCAAAAAAATTAAAAAAGGGACTGCTAAGAAAACCTTGACCTAAATAAAATTGGTAATTGGACTCATTGATTGGGGAGAGCAATACCCTCACTTGTATTCAGGTTGCATGGGAAGGTCTCCTTCCAAGTGAGTAGAGTGCTTCGTAAGGATTAGAGCCCAAATCCCAGCTTGTGGCTGCCTTGTGTATCGCCTAGATTTCCGAAGTATTGGCGCTACTATCGTACATAGGCGAGTAGGGCTTGGTCGCCATTGGTGACTCACTATTGTGTGAGCATCGACCTTGTCCGAAGTACCGAGCATAGGCCATGCCTTCACGGGTGTGTCTGTCTCACCGTCTGCGTCCGACTAGGATCTTGCACGCTCACGGGTGATTCCGTTGCGAGCGAGATCCGAAGTATCGGTTTTGCCTATCAGCTTCCTCCCTCTTTTCTTTGGCTGAGTAGGGATCCAGGAAGGGTTACAAGGACCTTAAAAAGCGCAAGCTACAGGTTACACAGGAGGAGAACAAGTACGGGAATACTTTTCCGGCAGTACTCTCGCTCCTATAGGCGTAGAGCTCTAAGGACTCGTTGAAAGATAACTTCCTGAATTCAAGATAAAAATTATAAAGATAAAAGCCGAACCTTCACGGCTTCACGCGTTGAGTTGGTGAATTCCCTTGTTTTGTGTTTGATTGCTAGTTACATTTAGGTCAAGATCAAAAATATCGCGCGTTTGCGCAAATTTTGTCTTCCCTCCAGTTGACCCTTGCTCGTTGTGAGCCTTCTACTGTTTTATACTCCATTTATTTCTTGTTGATCCCCGTATCTTTCATCCACATCGATCTTCCTCTTGATCTTCGAGATGGCGACTAATGGGCAGTTTAGTCGAGACTCCATTGGCACCCACATCAGATCCATTCGCTCTCCCTCTCCAATAATTCAGGGCGATTCCCGAGAACCCGGTTCAGCTCCCGTGGACCGATCTCCAGACTCCTTGTCTTCTTCAATAAACCGGGATCACTCTCGTCCCGAATTCTGTCCGTTTTGGATGGCAATTGATTTCACTCCTTACACATCGCCGTCCTTAAAAAAATTCTGTGTTGACCTTGACACAGCCCATATCTCTCTATCTGGTGCTGCAATTCAGACTGATCGGGGAATTCTACCATGTGCAGAGTTAGAGTCCGAGTCAGCAAATCAAGCAGAATCTGAGATGGCAGGAGGAAGAGGAAAAGGATCACAGCCCCCACCTGAACCTGAAGTCAACCCGGGGGAAGGGCAGTACACCATGCAGAACGAGGTTAACAGTCAACTGCTGGCTTCCATTCAAGCCATCCAGCAGCAGTTGACTAACCAAGCCCTGGCCCAGACCGCCTTCCAAGATATGCTGAACGATCTGAGAAGGAGGGCCGACGCAAGAGACGGCCAACGAGAGGATGATCCAAACTATGATCCCAATTTCCAAGAAGTCATAGATGAGTTCTCAGTGGGAGGACTAGAATTCGAAGCAGCAGAGGCAGATCCACCGCAGCCAAAGACTACGCTCAAGGAAACATACAACCCAGGAGCGGGACGCATCACTGAGTGGATTCAGGTTCCACGCATGCACGCCCACTTCAAGCTGAAGCTGCAATTTCTGTCGCTACTTCCCACATTCCACGGGAACATCACAAAGGAACCGTACATTTTTCTCAAGAAGTTTTGCCGCATCTGTGCCACTGCTCACTACCCTGGAATCCCTCTGGGGGTAGTCAAGATGACCACGTTTCCCTTCAGCCTTCAAGACAAGGCCCTTTATTGGGTTGACCATCTTGGGAAGGTCGTTACAACCTGGGAGGAGCTGAAGTATGCATTTCTCCATAAATTCTATCCTCTTGGGTGATTAAATCAGATGCGTGCCCGGATCTCCAGTTTCTGCCAGTAGCCCCACGAGACCATCCATGAAGCGTGGGAGAGATTCAAAGATCTTCAGGAGAAGTGCCCCCACCATGACATTCCAAAGACCAGTCTCGTACAACACTTCTTTGGGGGGCTATCATTTGAGAGCCAAAAGCTTGTAGATGCAACTTGCGGCGGTTCACATTTCAACAAGGATGAGGATGTGGTATAGAACGTCTTCGAAGAAATGGCTGAAGAAGAAGCAACCCAATCCTCGTCCAGAGTATACATGAAGCCACCAACCGCCATCAGCAAGCCAGTGAACATGGCTTCTCACACCGAGGACAAGGATGAGAGCTCCAACCTGAGCATCATTGGGAGCCACTTGTCCAAGGTGGATATCATTGAGAAGAGGTCACAGGACCTCGAAAAACTGGCAGTCATTGAGAAGAGGACCCAGGGTCTGGAAAAGCTTGACCATATCTACCAACAGCTAGAGCAGCTCGTTCGAGCACTGAATGCAAACATGTGCAACGCTGTGTCTACCTCTGCAGAGCCGAATGCTGAGAAGAAGGAGCCTACAATGCAGCAAAACCCTCAGCCGACTCCACCGCAACCCCAGCCAGTCCAGCACGTGTACTACGTGCAGGTCCCGGAGCAGCCCCCGCAGCCCCAGACACAGATGGTTGTATATCAACCTGAGCCCCAGCCAGCATACTCCGAGCAGTTCTCTCCACCCCCGCCACTGATTCAGGAGATCAATGGCGTATGGAACAATGAAGCGCAGCTGACCCGTCCTCAGGGACACTCTCAGGGTCAGAACATGGGCAACATGCCCTATCAGCAGCAGCAGGGTGGGAGACCCTTCCAGCCCTCTTACCAGTACCAGCCTCCATCCCATGGAAACACCTGGAGGCAGAATTACCAGCACGGTCCGCAACAGTCCGGATATCGCGGACAGGGATATCACCAGCAGCCGGCTACTCAATACAGTCAGCAGAATGCACAATATTCCTCCAACCCTCCTCCTCACCAATTTTCACAAGGTTATCAGTCACAATCCCAGCCGCCATATCAACATTCTAGACCCCAGCAGGGGGACTCCTCTGAGATTGTGCCGGTCAATCCGGCTCTGGCCTGTTTAGAGCAGTTAATGAAGAATATGGCTGAGATGAACCAGAAGATCGACGACCTGACGGCAGCCAAGACCGTCATACCAGCCCAGGTCGAAGCCAACCCGAACAACTTCCGACGCAAGGAGCAGGTAGCCGGCAGTGTCCAACCCGAATCAGGTGAATTAAATTGTTTTTTATCTAATGCTGTTACTCTCAGGAGCGGTAGGACACTCCAGCCATCGGCGACGGAGAAGGGAAAGCATCTTGCATCTGACGGAGAATCGTCAGTCCAGCCAACACCAAGGCCATGAACCATTTTGGGAGCAGCACCAGTAATCAGAAAATCACAAAATAATGAAGAAAATGATAAAACACAAAAAGATAGCAGCAACCTTGGTGGGGATCGGCCAGCATTAGAGACGCATCCACCTGCCTTACAGCCAGTTCCTGAAAGGAGGAGCACTGCACCTGCAGCGAGTCCAACGCTAGCACCAGAAGCTGAGCCTGTCATTTTTGGTCCACAAATTGTAGATGAATCCATTCCTTTTTTCCATCTACCTGTACACAACAATATGAACACTATTTTGAATGAAAGTGGTGAAGATTTTGTAAATATTCCTTTTCCTGAAGCAATGAAAAAACACAAAAAAATGAAAAATTTGAAAAATGCTTTGTCTGATCCTGCCATCATAGAAATCATCCAGAATTTGGTGCTGAATATGCCATTGATGAAAGCTCTTGAGTACATGCCAGCAGTGAAGAAAGGATTAAAAGAGGCATGCACGACCAAGCGCAGGCCGAATCCCCACAACTCTAGAAGCAAGGGTGGCAAGTCCGAAAAGCATATTCTTACAATGGCCACCGTGAACGCCATTAGCAACCTCCTGGATAAAAAGCCAGATATGGGAGCACCTCTTGTACGTTGTCAGATGTTCAATCAGGAGTTTGAACGAACACTTCTCGACAGTGGGTCTTCTGTCAATTTTATGCCAGCTTCGCTACTCACGGAGTTCAGGCTAGGACCGCTCAAGCCTACAAAGATGATTCTGCAGTTCGCAGACAAGTCAGTCAAGCGACCTAGGGGCTTGTTGGAGGACGTGATCGTCACGGTTCAGGAAAAGTCATTCCCGGCCGATTTTGTGGTCTTAGATATGGACGTCCCCTCTCCGTTGCTCCTTACCCCGATCATACTTGGAAGACCATTTCTGCGGACATCAAACGCAGTAGTGAATTATGGGACGGGAGAAATCACTTTTGGAGCTGGTAATGAAACCATCAGAGTAGAGACCCTTTCTGAGGGAACACCAGCTGAACATACATCCGTATCATGTGCAAGGGTGATCGAGCATGCTAATGACTGCAACTTTCTAGCAGAAATTCAAGATACCAATTTATTTTTGGATGACAATGAGATCCATGAACTCCTCTGTCCCGAGGAGGAAGTGGAGTCCGCAGTCGAATTTCCCCTTATCGACCAGGATGAGGAACTCGCTGATGTGCTGCAAGAGACTGCCGTGGGGGTGATGTGCCTTCAGAACCAAGAGCAGAAGTTTGAAGGATTTTCTGATGAAGAGGACATCATTGAGGAATTTTGTCAGGATTTGAGAGAAGAACCGATTATGGTGGACACCGAACAGTTGAAAGAATCACCACCTGTACTAATAGCTGAGGTCACCGTTGAAGCAGCTCAGACCCTGCCAGAGCTAAAACCCTTGCCCTCCAATATGAAGTATGCCTTCCTTGCAGGAGAACCAAATATGTACCCGGTCATCATCAATGCTCATCTGACCGAAGACCAAGAATCTCGTCTGATGGAGGTTCTTGAACGCAACCGCAAGGCGATAGGCTGGCGAACTTCTGATCTCCATGGGATCAATCCGTCACTATGCTCGCACCGCATCATTCTGGAAGAAGATTGCAAGCCCTCTCGAGAACTGCAGAGAAGATTGAATCCGAACCTGCGGGAGGTCGTTATGAAAGAGATCCAGAAATGGTGTGATGCGCGATTTATCTATCCCATCCCCGACAGCAAATGGGTGAGCCCTCTGCATGTTGTGCCCAAGAAATCAGGGATCACCATTGTGAAGAATGACAAAGGAGAGGAGATTACAACCAGAGTACCCACTTCTTGGCGAGTATGCGTGGATTACAGAAGACTTAATCTCGCTACCAAGAAGGATCATTTTCCTTTACCCTTCATCGACCAGATCTTGGAGAGATTGGCCATGAAGGAATATTTCTGCTTCTTGGATGGCTACTCTGGGTATAATCAAGTTGCTATAGCTCCTGAAGATCAAGAGAAAACCACGTTCATCTGTCCTTTTGGCACATATGCCTTCAGACGGATGCCGTTCGGGCTTTGCAATGCCCCAGCAACATTTCAGAGGTGTATGCTTGCAGTTTTTGCCGATATGGTGGGCAACTTTCTTGAGGTCTTTATGGACGACTTTTCGATCTACGGGGATTCATTTGACCAATGCTTGGATTACTTAGACCGAGTCCTACGGAGGTGCTGCGAAGTTAATCTTGTGCTCTCGTGGGAGAAGAGCAACTTCATGGTGACCGAAGGGAATGTGCTGGGTCACGTTGTTTCTAAACGTGGTATGGAGGTTGACCCAGCCAAGGTGGATGTGATTTCCAAACTTGAGCAACCTACAAACATCAAGCAAGTCCGGTCATTCTTGGGCCATGTCGATTTTTACCGACGATTCATCAAAGATTTCAGTAAACTGGCCAGACCGTTGACTGAGTTGCTCGGCAAGGACAATGAATTCATTGTAGATGACCGTATGCTCCTTGCCTTTAATCAGTTGAAAGAGCTCATCACGCAGGCCCCTGTCTTACGGCCACCGATTTGGACTCAGCCTTTCGAGATCATGACCGACGCGTCAGATTATGCCATCGGAGCTGTACTGGGATAGAGGAAAGATAATGTACCATTTGCCTTTCACTACGCTAGACGAACACTCGATGAAGCCCAGAAAAACTACACTGTCACTGAAAAGGAGCTGCTAGCGGTAGTCTTTGCCTTGGAAAAATTCAGATCATACCTCCTTGGGTCCAAAGTAATCATTTACACTGATCATTCGGCCATTCGGTACTTACAGCAGAAGAAGGACGCCAAACCACGTCTCATTCGGTGGATCCTTCTCCTCCAGGAATTTGACTTGGAAATCAAAGATAAACCTGGGGTAAAGAATGTAGTGGCCGATCATCTGTCAAGGCTTCCTGAACCAGAGTCTCCTGAGCTGAACCTACAGCCGATCACAGAGACCTTTCCAGATGAGGCAATTCTGTCTGTAGCCTCACTTCCTTGGTATGCGGACATCGTGAACTACCTGGTCGCCAAGCAAATCCCACAGGACTGGCCTAAATTGAAAATAGACAGGTTCTTGTCTAAAATCCATTTCTACCAGTGGGAAGACCCGTATTTGTTTCGTGAGGGAGCAGATTGTATCTGGACAAGGTGCATTCCTCAGGAGGAAGTTCCAAGTGTCCTCGCTTTATGTCACGACCAAGATTCTGGAGGACATCATTCAGGCAAACGAACGGCAGCAAAGGTTCTTCAAAGTGGCCTCTGGCGGCCTTCATTATTCAAAGATGCAGATGAGTATGTCAAATGCTGCACTGACTGCCAGAAGATGAGCGGAACCATAGGAATGAGAGACACGATGCCTCTGAAATACATTCAGATCTCAGACATCTTTGACACATGGGGCATTGACTTTATGGGCCCGTTTCCCAACAGTTAGGGTTATGAGTACATTCTGCTTGCTGTCGATTATGTCAGTCGATGGGTGGAGGCTATTCCCTGCCCGAGCCGCCGACAGTAGGACTGTCTGTCGATTCTTGAGGGATCACATCATAGCACGGTTCGGGATTCCCAAGATTCTCATATCTGACGGGGGTAGTCATTTCATAAATAGAGAAGTGAAGAAGCTGACCCAAGAATTCTGCATTGAGCATCGTGTTGCCTCACCCTACCACCTGCAGTCCAATGGCTTAGCTGAATGTTCAAATAGGGAGATCAAGACAATCTTACAGAAGCTTGTGCGTCCGGATCGCAAGAACTGGTCTCAGCTTCTTGATTCCGTTCTTTGGGCTTATAGAACAGCGTACAAGTCACCATTGGGAATGTCTCCCTATCGCCTTGTATATGGCAAGCCATGTCATTTGCCCGTGGAACTCATCCACAAATCTTTATGGGTCATTAACATCTATAATTTGGACTCCAAGCAAGCAGGAAAGAACAGAAAACTCGATCTGAACAGATTATTGGAATTCAGAGATTATGCATATGACAACAGCCTGATGTACAAGGAGAAGGTCAAAACATGGCATGACAAGCATATCCGCCGCAAGTCCTTTGATCCAGGTCAGAATGTGTTGTTGTTTGATGCGAAATTGAAAATCTTTCCAGGCAAATTGAAGAGTAAATGGACTGGGCCGTTCATGGTTAGGCAGGTGCGTGACAACGGAAGTGTATTGATATCCAATCTGTCAGCTGACGCACAACCATTTGTAGTCAATGGACACCTTCTGAAGACATACCTTGAACATGATACATTCATGGCTGTCGTTGACTCGGTTCAAGTAATCTACGAGGATGAGCTGAATATCTCCAAAAAGGCAGAGGAAAGCGAAGCTCACCAAAACATTTTTGAATGACTTTTCTTTTTCTTCTTTTCTTCTTTTCTACCGAAATGATGCCATCCCTTTCATCAGTGCTACACTTAGGATGTACTTTATCCTAAGTGTAGGGGGGATGCGCATCCCGAGTTGTTCATACCCAATTTCATCTCTTTTCTTCTTTTCTTCTTTTCCTTTCCTATCTTCTGTATCTATCCAAAAAGTGTCGCCCCTTGTAGACAGTCTTCTATACTTAGGACGTACTTTTTCCTAAGTATAGGGGGGTGTACACCCTGAGTTTTCTTCTATTTTTTGATCCTCTCCCTTGTCTCCTCTTCTCGTCTATACTTAGGGATATCTTACCCTAAGTATAGGGGGAGACAATCTGAGCACGATCTGTTCATTCCCACCCTTGACCATCCCTGCTTTGTGTACAGTCTGCTATACTTAGGATTATTTGATCCTAAGTATAGGGGGGACGGTCAACTTCTCATTCGTTCAGTCATTCCTTCATTTATTCATTTATTTGTTAGACTTATCTATACTCAGTACGAGTTATGTCTTCTCTTTTCTCTCTGATATATGAGGACATAGCTCAAGCTAAGCATAGGGGGGTCGTATATACTGCGTATATCCTTTAACCATAACTTGTACTTTCGTATTTTCCCAATAATATGGTTAATAATTCTTTAAAATTCATTAAAAGTCTTTAATAAAAAGGTGTTCTGTTCCTCAAATTCTTTTGTTTATTTACTGATTAATAAATCAGGTGAAAATGTTTTTTGGAAAATGTTTGAAAAATAGTTTGAAAATCCCTGTGAACATTTATTGAAAACTATTTTGAAAATATTTTGTTACATGTTTTCAACCTTTGTAAAAATGTGTGGTTTGTAAAATTTCTTTTCTTTGTGTGAAAGAAAAATGTGTGCAAAATGATTTGCAAATGGTTTGAAAAATGGTTGCAAAAATGTTTTGAAAAATCTATATATACTGTTTTGAAAGCCTTTGCAAAATGATTTTCAAATGTGTGTACATGTTTGTAAAATGTTTGTAAAAATTATTTTGGACTATAGTTCTCAAAAAAATTGTGTGAAAAGCTTGTATCAAATAAGTTTGAGGAATACTTACATCTCACCAAAATCCACTTTATCTATATATATATATGTATAAAACTGACCACTTACCCTTCTAAATTCTTAAAATCCACTTCTTGTAGATATAAGAAGCACTCCCGTGTATATATTTTCACCTAACTTTTAGCCAAAATCTTTTTGTTTTCAAAAATTCCAAAAACATTTGCAAAATTAAAATCCAAAAAAAATTTGAAAAATTTCTTTGAAAAATACAAAAAAATGCATCTGCATATGCATCATCATCATCTTTTCAAAAATCCATAAAAAGTTCAAAATCTTGAAAATTGCATCACAAAAATATTTTCTGCATTATGCATCGCATTTGCATAGCATTCACATTTTTCAGATTGAGTTTGATAGTTGAACAAGCCTAAGTAAAATCCGGAGATTGGAGCTTGATTGGACTTTAAAACCTACCTAATAACAGGAACCTTATAGGAACTGGGTTTGAGGTACTTCAGGTCTAGTTAACTTAATTCTTTGAGGATCACGGGACTTGGTTCAATGGATTCTTGACTGCCTAAGTAGAGTATTTCGGAGCACACGTACAACTCTTGTTGATAATGACCTAACTTGGACACCTGCACCTTTCACATGGCTCAACTCAGTTGGAGTGATAAGGGGATTGGATTTGCCGGTATGAGACGCACACAAGTGGAAACATTTGTCCTCCTCTAGGGAGGGAAGTGCACCCCAACCCGTCCAGTGATAAGTAAGTCTAAAGATAGGAGGCTGTGGGTTGCGATAAAGCTTCAAAAGAGAGATAGTCTACTGGCTCAAGAGGAAAAACTCCTTATGTAAATGCTGTTGTGAATAGTATTAAAAAAAGTGTATGTTCAGGCATGTACAAAAATAAAAAAAGCCTGCAAGTATGTACAGAGTCAATAAGCAAGCTTGAGTTCCAAAGTCAAATATGTGAGCCTGCAGCAGGATGACTTGACTACACTGGTCTTGCATCCCAGGATAGGTAGCTACACTGGCTACCGTCCATTCTTCTCTTCACCCCCTCCTCTTGAGCTGGTTGCCACTTGAACTTAGAAGGGAATACCCCACTCCTCGAGGATGGAGTTACTGGATTGGGGAATCACTGGGTTGTCGTACTGGAGAAGTCAGTCTCTTTGTCATTCTAGTTGGGGAGAGCCACCATCACTTACACTGTACGAGTCAGATTCATAGTCGTAAGATTTTGCGTATGAGTTGAAGTATTTCTGACCTGGCTATTGAGGAGACTTGGACAGAGTTTCGGGATTACAAGGACTGTTGAATTTCAAATTCGGTTCTCATTAAGGTTCCGCCCGCACAAAAATTCCAAAGGTCCGACTTAAGCTCCAAACTTTGATGTTGTGAAGACAAGTTCGATGATCAAATAAAATCCAAGTTCTTCTTTTTCTTTTCTTTCTTTTTCTTTTTGCACTTATTGCATAAGTGTTTGCTAGGGACTAGCAAAGGTAAAGTATAGGGGGATGATGAATCCACATTTCATCATCTTTATTCTATCATTTTGGCCTCAAAAACCCTAGCAAATACCTGAAAATAACATTAAATAGAGTAATTTAGCATTCATGCATATGTATGTAAAAAGTGTATAAAATACTATTTTTAATGCCAAAATTATAGAATAAATAAAAGAAAAGAAAAAGAATAAAATATTGTAAATATTTTATGACCCGAAACTCCGAGACCTAGGCATCTTGATGAATAGGTCGACAAGGAATAAAGTAGGGGGAGATAAGGGCCAAATACCTATATTTATTAATTCATTCTTTATTCATTTTGGGACCTATTTTTGGTTCCACTTTTTATGCATCAAATAAAGAAACTTTGAACATGAAAGTTGTAGATAATTAAATAAAGAAAAATACAAAATTGATTTCACTACAAAATAATACATAGATAAAAAGTTATGGTCTGAATAAAAATCTAGAATCTCAACTTCCCAGACCTGTATCTCACAAATAAAAACTCCAAATATAGCAAACTCACCTCTAATTGTATATAGTATAAAATAATCTATTTAATGGTGGTGGTTTCGCATTTGGCGGAGCTACGGTTTGAAAGTTGAGTTTTGGACCCACATTGTACACCTGTACATCTTAAAATATTCAATTTATTCTTTTATCATTAGTTTTGTATTTATATATTTTTATAATTTTATGAATATTATTTATAAAACCTATGTAAATTAAAACAGGAAGAAAAACCCAAATAAAACTCAAAATAAAAATAAATGTAAATAAAATACACAGGTATTATACCTATGTACAAACCTATACAATATCTACTTATATTTTATTTAATATACAAAACACCTCAGAAAAATAAAATAAAAATATATTTGTGTACATAAAAGTATTTTATAATTTTAGAAAATAATAAATAAAAATAATAAAATTGAAATACATAAAATAAAAATTAAAGACTAAAATATATAGGAAATATACATATAAGGGATACAAAAGTAAATTAGTAAAAATATATTTCAGAAAAATAATTAAAAATCATAATAAAATATTTCATAAATTAATAAACATTTTTTTAACCAAAATGTAATTAATCCATTTTCTATTTTTAAACGATTTTTGAAATAATTTTTAGAGGATTTTTCCTGGTTGGTCCACGTGGACCAACCAGGTTGGTCTGACAGTTGACCTCGGTCAACTGTCTGACCTCCTCCTCTAGACCTGTCAGATGACCATTTTGTCTCTTCTTCTCGCCATTTTCTAGGGCTGACCTTGCACCGATTCATGTCGATGCCTTCTGCGTTTTTGCTCCTCGATCAGTGGTGAATCACGCCCAAGTGATTCCTTGGGCTGAGGACTACTGATCGAGGCGGTGGACCCTCGTCTTCCACGCCGCCCGTCAACCATTCAAAAGCCACCCCCCGACTTCCATTTGGTTTTTGATCCTTCTTCCGCCAATTCCACCCGAAAACCCCTAGCCCTTTGTGTTCCTGGTGACAGCAGGCATCGAATCGAGCCTGGGTTTGAGTCGTTTGGCGTCGAATCGAAGAGATCCGACCCTCGCCGGAAATCCGCCCGAAGCTACCCACTTCCGTCTCCGATAAGCTTCTCCCTCTTCTTTTTTCTTTTTTCTTGTAGCTTTAGCGTAGTATAGCCTAGCCTAGGAGTAATTTGGATCGCCTTCGTGTTAATCGCCGTGAATCATCGATCAAAGCCCACGGCGGAGCTGAGCTACGCCCACCGTTTCCGGTCCCTCCCCGCATCCATCCGATCACCTGTCACCTCCATCTCCTTTCCCTTCACTCCGTCGCTCCGCTCCATGATGACCGAAAAGCCCGAGCAACTAAGGATAAAGAAATAGAACTAAGGTCGTTGCAACCTCAGTCGCTCAAGAGTCCCTCGGTCAATCAAGAAAATGAAGATCAGACCACCAAAATCAAATCGAAATCAATCAAACACGATAGCGGTCCTAGCTATTAGATTAGCCTGGTATAGCGACAAGGGTCGGACTCAGGGAGCACGTGATGGCCTCACGGCCTACGAAGTTGTCTAGAAAAAGAATTAAAATAAAAGACAAGTGTTTTTGTTGGATTTTTAATTGTTTTTAATTTTTTTGGATTTTTACTTAATTAAGAAAATAAAGAAAAAAGGGAAACAACCAACTTCAAGCAATTATTTATTGCATCAAAAATCAATCAAAAATTCAAATAAAAATGTTTTTATGCTTTTTGTGATTTTTACTGTTTTTAATGAATTTTTGATATTTTTTTATTTTTATTTAATTTTCTAAAAATAAAACAATGCAAGAAAATGAAGGTACTGTCCAGCCGAGTTTTGGGACTTAGATAAAATATCTAAAAGCCCTTAAAAAGCTTGGAGGTAATTTTCCTGTATAGAGAAAGAAACAAGGAAAATTTAGGCACAGAAATTATGGTTTTTGGATTTTTAAATTAATTATTAGAATTTTTATGAAGTTTTTAGTGTTTTGTAATTTTTATGAGTTTTATAAAATGAAAAAATGACCAAATTGGTCAAAAAATCAAGCAAGACAAATTAAACAATAGATGATGTTTTTGTAATTTTTAGATGAGTTTTAATATTTTTTGTGATTTTTCAATTCAGATAGTAAAGAAAAAGGATGTTTTTGAATTTTTAAAAATAGCAAATAAAAGCAAAAATGTCTCCAAAAATTCTAGAAAATTTTACAACATGGCAGGAGCCATGTGTCCAATTTTCATTGAATTCGGAGTAAGTTTGATATTTTATTCAAAATTAAAACCTAGGTAGAGTGCATTAGGACCTGTACGTAATTATCCAAAGTTCCAGGGGTACGGTGCGAAATTCCCAAGAAGTCACCCACGAGGCACGTGTCTGGGGCACTCAGGGACCTATTTGCAAACAAAATAAGGTTTTGGGACTAATTGGTAAAAGGTACCAAAAGTCCGAGGACCTTTCTGTAAATTACCCACAAATAAACGCACATGCACAAATAAATCACGCACAGGGGTATAAATGCAATTTTCTAAAAATATTCATTCATTCATAAACATCCCAGAACTACAAGGCTAAGTATGCAAATATCCCAAAAACACATGTGTCGATGCACGTGACACACTACAGGCAGGGGTATACATGCAAATATAGAAAAGATAAGGTCTAAAGTGCAAAAGTACCAAAAATAAAACAACTGATTATGGTATTTACAGGACTAAACTTGAAATAAAATAAACAGGGGGGCCTAAGAACAATTACCCCTTATTTAAGATCCAAGGGCAGAGCGCGCGCCACGTGTGAATCCAACGGTGGAGAAGAAGAGGCGCCTCGCTCCTGTAACCCTTGGCGTGATCGGACGGCTGAGACGAAGACACGTGTAGGATCTGACGGTGACTGCTCAGCTGAGCCTCATCTCAGGATCGAACGGTCTGGATCAACTCCTCCTTTGATCGACGGTGCTGGCAGCTCCTGAAGCGAACGGTGGCGGTCAAAACTGGAGTAGGAGGAGCATCGGACGACAGAGAAGGATCGAGGAAGAACTGATGGCCGGTGAACTTCGTCGGCCCGCTGCGTGCACTCCCGTCCTCCTCGCGGGGCTCTGATGATCGGAGAAGGCTCGTCGTGGGCTCCCGCGTCAAATGGCACTCTCCTATGGAGCAACAGAGCTCTGAGGAGCTCGGTCGGCTCCGGCGGAGGGAAGGCTCCTGGGCTCGAGTTAGAGGACCTCAGACAGTCCTTGTTGTACCTGCAAAAGGGCACCAGAAGACTCGCGGGTCGAGGGCAAAGTGCCTCGACCCCATTAGGATGGGTGAAGGTGGACGGTGCGGTGGTGCGGGCGAATTCCGGTGATGCGACGGCGAAGGAGTTCGAACCCCAGCTCCTGTGCGAGCTGGGTTGAACGGAGGGGCGGAGAAGGTGCGCGGGAGGAAGGCGAACGTGATGGAAGATTCCAATGGTCGGGACGATGGGTACGGTGGTCGGAATCGGCCCGGAACGACGATGGGTCAATTTGGGGCTAAATGAGAATTCGAGAAATAGAAAGGAAACTACGGCTACCTGGGCGGATAAGTCGACTGTGGAGGAGCTTGCCTTGCTCCTGGTCCTTGCCTCGAGGACCGTCGGCGTCCAAGGCTCTGGCGCTACCTCCAGGCGGCGTACGGCGACGCAAGCTCGCCGGATCGATGGCCTCCTTGCTCCCTCCTCGCTGCAACACCCGCCGGGGCGAGCTGTCACTCTCGCCAAGACGATGGAGGTCACTGGGTGGAAAGCAAATGATCCAAAGATAGGGAAATGGGGCGGCGGAGCTCGACTTATGTATGGTGGGAGGTCCGGGAAGAAGGGCTCGGGTCTGGCTCGATTGAGCACGGATCCCTAGGCAGAAGATCGTGCGAGGTTCCCGGATTGTAGGAGAGTGATTAGGACCCTGGGTTAGGCGAAATGGTGATCGGATCTGGAGGGGATAAATGGGGGAAGTTGGGTCCGTGAAACAGATCCGTGGGAAGTGGTCCACAGGGGGGAGTTGACCGGGGAGTCAACATTCCCCCGTGGACCAATGAGAAGGGGCCACCTGGAAAAGATTTAGAAATTGAATTAAAAATAACAAATGGCCAAATTATTAAAAACTTAAAACATGAAATATTTTTGTTTTAATTTTTTCTATTTTTTTGGTGATTTTTAATTAATTTTTCAAAATAAAATAAGGTATTTACACTATATAGCTATATATAAGTATATATACAATATGTCTTTTTAATTTTTGATTTTTAATTTGTTATTTTTGTGCATTTTTATTCCCATCTTATATTTTATTTATTTTTAGTATAAAATTAGGAATAAAAGGGTATTTTTATTTTATTTTTATTATTTATATACAATAGTGAAATAAATAGGTATATACATTTATGTACATGGTGTATTTACAATGTGATTTTTGGTTTTTAATTTTGTGCTTTTTATTTTTTTTGTTTTAATGGTTTTTATTTTATTTATATACAACATAAAAAGTAGAATATATACAAATTTTATAAAAATTAATTTTATTTATGTATAAGGTGAAATAAATATAAGTGTGGTTGTATGTACATGATGAATATATACACAAGTGACTATTTTTATTTTCTTTTTAATTTTTCTATTTTTGTTTTGATTTTTATGATAAATATATACACAATATATACAAGTCATTTTATTCTATTTTTTTAGAGGAAAATATTTTTATTTTATTTGCAGGTATATTTACACACATAAGCCCCTATCTCCCTCTACTTTGGCTTTTATGCGGTCAGGCCCATGCTGAGCCCTCCCTTGGGTTAGGTTGCTCAATATTTATTCTAAATATTTCCTCTTTTTCTTTTTAATCTTTATTCTTTTATTTTTGCCCATAAACATGCTAATTATTACTTTTTACACCATGCATGCTTTTGGTAATTATTTATATTTACAAATATATACATGCATTTGCAAAGGTTTTTGTAGCTAAAATATAAGAATAAAGAGTGATGAATGAGTATTCATCACCCCCTATACTTAACTTTGCTAGTCCCTTAACAAACACTTATTTGAAAAAGAAGTGAAAAAGAAGAAAGAAAAAGAAAAGGAGAAGAATGTACATGGATCAAGGTTGATTATTAAACTTGCCTTCATTAAATTCAATTATGGAGCTTAATCAGATCTTTGGATTATTAATGTGTCGGAACCTTATTTGGACTTAAGCTTAAAACTCAACAGCCTCTAAGTTCCACTAATCTCTAATCAAGACTCCTCAATGCTCCAGATCAGAACAAGTCATCAATCACAAACCCTGAAGACCATGAATCTTTCCTTGTCCTGTGAATGTGGGGTATAAGCTCTCCACCTCAGAAATGGTAACTTGACAACCCTCCCCAACAAGGTAACTCTATGACTTCAGTCTGGCCACTCTTTCCTCGAGGAGCGGGGTATTCCCTTCTAAGTTCAAGTTCAACCGGCTCAAGAAGAGGAGGAAGAAGAGAATGGACCATGGCCAGTGTAGCCATGTATCCTTGGGAGCTCGACCAGTGTAGCCAAGTCTCCCTGCTGCAAGCTACATAGGTAGAACATGGATCTCAAGCTTTGCTTATTGCACTCTATATACATACTCCGGTGGGATTATCATTTTCTCTCAGACCCACCACTTTTTTGGAGCTATTTTCTTTTTGCATTTTTTTCAAGTGCATCTATACAACATATACATGTGCAGCATATATACAAGGAGTTTTTCCTCTTGAGCCAGTAGACTATCCCTCTTTTGAAGCTTTATTGCAACCCACAACTCCCGTCGTTAGACCTCATGGCAACCAGACCAAGTTGAGACGCACTTCCTTCACTAAAAGAAGAAGAGAGGTTCCGCCTAGAAGTACTACCCTCATATGCTACCCCAAGTCAAGGAAGACTGCCTCCTCACCACCTCATCCGTAGAGAGCTCGGTGCAAAGTGCTGGTGTCCAAGTAAAGCCATTGTCTATATGAGTCATGTGTTGTCGTTAAGTGCTCTACTTAGGCTCATTGAGATGACATGTGATCATAGCCTAGTGGACTTAAAGAATTAAACCACCATGGACCTGAAAAGCCTTAAACCTAAGCCTATAAGGTTCCTCTTATAAATTAGGTGGATTAATCAAGATCCATTTCTCAATTTGATTTCAGGCTAGTTTAAATGTCAACTATCATCCAGAAAAACTATATACATATGTACAAAAGATGCTATTTACACAATATTTTACAAACATGCAAAATTTTTGAAAAATGTTTTGAAATCATGAATGGATGAATGCATGAAGTGCAAGTTTTGCAAAAGTATTTACACATATTTACACAAGATTTTTGCAAACTTTTGATTTTCAAAACATTTTGGAAAAATTTTGTACTATATACATAATTTTGATACGAAAATATTTTCACAAACTTTACACAAAAGATTTTTGAAATCATTTTTACAAAAATAATTTGTACACTAGCTATTTATGTGCAAATAAAAGAATGTTTATGTACATGAAATTTTTTTTAATTTTTGTGATTTTTAGGGTTTTTAGCCATTTTATTTATTTACACACTCACACAAAGTACGAGTTATGGCTAAAGTATATATGAAATATATACACACCACCCTATACTTAGCTCGAACGATGTCCTCAGAGTCAAGAGCGTTGAAGAAGACATAACTCGTGCTATGTATAGGGAAGTGAAAAGGAAGGCTATATACAAAGACGAATGAATGAATAGAAAGTCAACAAGATCTCGGGTTTTCCCCCTATACTTAGGATCAAGTAATCCTAAGTATAGAAGGTTGTATACTAAGGGAAAACCGAGTGGAGAATGTACAGGGTCTACCCCCCCTATACTTAGGGTAAAATATCCCTAAGTATAGGCAGCAAAACATGGGTAGAAAGAAACAAAAGAAATCTCAAAGGTCCTACATCCCCCCTATACTTAAGGTAAAGTACACCCTAAGTATAGCATAATCAAAGGGTGAATAAAGGGATGTGGGACTAAAGAATGTGATGATATGGACATCTGGATCTATACAAGTCGGAAGATCAGTGAGACTCAGGCGTGAGATGCCATAGATGTGAGTCAAAAACCACATCTCACGCAAAATAAATAGGGGAAACATCAACGACCCGCAACTCATGATCTAGAAATGGCTTGAGCCGATGGCCGTTCACTCGAAAGGTACTCTTAGAAGACAACTCGGATATATCAATGCTACTGTTGTCGTATACCTTTCTCACCAAGTAGGGTCCCTTCCACTTGCTCTGTAGCTTCCCTGGAAATAGGAGAAGCCTCGCATCAAACAGCCATACTCTCTGTCCAGGCTCAAAATGCTTGTGGCTGATGTGAGAATCATGCCACTCCTTTACTCTCTCCTTATAATGTAGGCTGTTTGAGAAGGCGGTATCTCTCAACTCCTCCAGGGCTGCTAACTCTGCCCTCCTCTGGTCTCCCACACCATCTGGATCCATAAGTATCTCAGTGACTGCCCAAAGTGACCTGTGTCTCAGCTCAACAGGTAAATGGCACGGCTTGCCATATACGAGGCGAAAGGGAGATGTGCCCAATGGTGTCTTGAAAGACGTCCTATATGCCCACAAGACCGATTCCAAAAGCTGTGACCAATCCTTTCGGTCAGGGCGGACGACTTTCTGCAATATAGTCTTGATCTCCCTGTTCGACACCTCGGCTAGACCATTCGTCTGTGGATGGTAGGGTGCAACACGATGGTCTATACCGAACTCACTAGCAAGGGCCTTCACCTGGTTGTTGATGAAATGAGACCCCCCATCTGAAATCAATACTCGAGGTACCCCGAACCGCGTGATGATGTGCTTCCTCAAAAATCTGCAAAACTGTCCTCGCATCAGCGGCTCGGGCGGGGATAGCCTCAACCCAACGACTAACATAATCTACGGCCAACAGAATGTACTCGAATCCCTGACTCTTAGGGAATGGACCCATGAAATCGATGCCCCATGCGTCAAAAACCTCACAGAAGTGAATGGGTTGCATCGGCATCATATCACGCTGTCCACAAGTGCCCATCCTCTGACAGTCAGTACACCTCTTCACGAACTCATCAGAGTCCTTGAAGAGGGTAGGCCGCCACAAGCCAGATTGGAGCACTTTCTGTGCCGTTCTCCTCCCAGAATGATGTCCTCCTGCCTCAAGCTTGTGGCAGTATGTGAGGACGCTATGGTGTTCCTCCTGACGAATGCACCTACGCCAGACGCTATCCCCTCCGTGGTAAAGGATGGTATCCTCCCAGTGGTAGGACTTGACCTTTGCAAGGAAGGTCTCAAGCCTCTTCCTGGTCCAATCTTGTGGGACTTTCCCAGCAATGAGAAAGTTCACAACATCGGCATACCATGGGAGTGAGGCGATAGCAAGGATCGCCTCATCTGGGAAGGTCTCACAATTGGGATCAATATGCTCAGTCTCCTCAGGCTGCTCTAAACGGGAGAGATGATCCGCCACCACATTCTTGACTCCAGTCTTATCCTTGATCTCAATGTCGAACTCCTGGAGTAGAAGGATCCATCTAGTCAGTCTGGCCTTGGCATCCTTCTTTGCCATGAGGTATCGGATGGCGGTGTGATCAGTATGCAAGGTCACTCTAGATCCAATGATGTAAGATCTGAACTTATCTAGGGCGAACACTACGTCTAGCATCTCCTTCTCTGTGACTGTATAATTCCGCTGCGCGGAATCCAATGTGTGGCTAGCATAGTGGATAGCAAAGGGGACTCCATCCCTCCTCTGTCCCAGCACGGCCCTCACGACAAAATCGGAGGCGTCCGTCATGATCTCGAATGGGAGAGACCAATCAGGTGGCTGGAGAACAGGAGCCTCAATAACGCTCTACGTGAGAGTCTCAAAGGACGAAAGACACTTGTCATCGACAAGGAACTCGGTGTCTTTCGTCAGTAGGTCAGTCAACGGCCGGGCGAGTCTGCTGAAATCATGAATGAATCATCGGTAGAAACCGACGTGCCCCAGGAATGACCGTAACTGCCTCAGGTTGGACGGCGGTGCGAGTTTTCTAATAACATCTACTTTGGTCGGATCAACCTCCATGCCCCTGTTGGAGATGATATGGCCAAGCACCGTCCCTTGAGTCACCATGAAGTGACTCTTCTCCCAAGATAGCACCAAGTGAACATCTATACATCGCTGGAGTACTCGGTCTAGGCAGTCAAGACAGGAGTCGAATCCGTCACTGTAAACCGAGAAATCGTCCATGAAGACCTCCAAACACTCCCCTACCATGTCCGAAAAGATCGACAGCATGCATCTCTGAAAAGTCGTAGGGGCGTTGCATAGCCCAAATGGCATGCGTCGGAAGGCGTATGTGCCGAAGGGACAGGTAAAGGTGGTCTTCTCCTGGTCCTCAGGAGCGATGGCCACCTGGTTGTAGCCCGAGTACCCATCCAGAAAACAATAATGGCTCTTCCCTGCCAGTCTCTCAATGATCTGGTCAATAAAAGGCAGGGGAAATGATCCTTCTTGGTGGCCTGGTTGAGTCTCCTGTAGTCAACGCAGACCCGCCAAGAAGTGGGTACTCGTGTAGCAATCTCCTCTCCCGACTCACTGATCACAGTCGTGATGCCCGTCTTCCTGGGCACCACAAGCAAGGGGCTGACCCACCTGGAGTCGGAGATGGGATAGATAAAATCGACGCTCCACCATTTCGAGATTTCCTTCATGACAACCTCTCTCAGATTGGGGTTCAGCCGTCACTGGAACTCACGCGACGGCTTTGTCTCATCCTCAAGATAGATATGGTGGGAGCACAGGGCCGGACTAATCCCCTGGAGATCTGCTACGCTCCATCCAATTGCCTTGCGGTTCTTTTCAAGAACCCCCATCAAACGGGATTCTTGCTCTCCAGTCAGATAGGCGGAGATGATGACTGGGTACATCTCAGGCTCACCCGCAAGGAATCGATACTTCAGCGAAGTAGGGAGCGGCTTCAGATCTGGACAGCTGGGTGCTGGCAAATCTGGCTTCGAAAGAAGCCGCGTGTATGCTGCCAAATCTGCCCGGGAGAATGAGAACGTACTCTCGCAAACTGGATCTGAAGAAGGCTGCTCAACTGAACTGTCTCTGATCTGCTCGGCATCTACCTCCTCCTCAACTGTAGGCTCAGTGGAACTCAGGTCTGGCATATAATCCTCGCAATCTTCCCAATCAGACTCTGAATCCGAGGGATCTGCATCAAATAAGGTGGCATCAGTACCACCAACATCACAAAAATCCGTGTCACGGTCAAGAACCTGCTCTGTTGCCACTGAAGTATCCTGAACCAGGAATGTGCTCTCCAAGCTCTCCTCTGCTGTCATCTCTGCATCAGCGGTATCTGAAAATGAGAGGATGGCCTGTGCTGCTGGGTCTGCCCAAACTGCCTCATCGTCTGTGATCACAAAATCACAGTCCTGGTGCATGTCTAGCCCAGCATCTGTCAGCTGCTCTGTGTCTGAAGTCATCTCTGAGCATGATCTATCTCTGGCTCTGCTGTCCTCGACCGTCTCTATTTGTACACTCTCGCCCTCGACGCGAAAGTATACCTTCCCGCTATTATGGTCAGTCATCGCCTTGGCTGTGGCCAAGAACGGACGACCGAGGATGATGGGGGTATCGGTCACTGAATCAGGGATCTCCATGTCCAACACTACGAAGTCCACGGGGAATTGCAGGCCCTGAATAGTGACGACAACATCTCGCAACAACCCCTTCGGCCTCTTGACAGATCGATCAGCGAACTGAAGGACTGTCCTGCTCTGTCTAAGAGTACCCAACTCGAAGCGGTCGAGTAGGGCTGCCGGAAGGAGGTTGATAGACGATCCGCTATCTAATAGAGTCCGGTCGAACTTCTGCTCTCTAATGTGACACCTGACATAAGGGGCTCCTGAATCTGGCCTCTTGGCCGGCAGACGGTTCTGAATCACGAAGCACATGGCTTTCGTCAGCACATGGATCTCTGAATGGTGGTTCCTCCTCTTCCTCCTGACGGTCGGAGGGAAGGCTCCTGGGCTTGAGTTAGAGGACCTCAATCAGTCCTCGTTGTACCTGCAAAAGGGCACCAGAAGACTCGTGGGTCGAGGGCAAAGTGCCTCGACCCCGTTAGGATGGGTGAAGGTGGACGGTGCGGTGGTGCGGGTGAACTCCGACGATGCGAAGGCGAAGGAGTTCGAACCCCAGCTCCTGTGCGAGCTGGGTCGAACGGAGGGGCGGAGAAGGTGCGCAGGAGGAAGGCGAACGTGATGGAAGATTCCGATGGTCGGGATGATGGGTACGGTGGTCGGAATCGACGCGGAACGACGATGGGTCGATTTGGGGCTAAATGAGAATTCGAGAAATAGAAAGGAAACTACAGTTACCTGGGCGGAAAAGTCGACTGTGGAGGAGCTTGGCTTGCTCCTGGTCCTTGCCTCGAGGACCGTCGGCGTCCGAGGCTCTGGCGCTACCTCCAGGCGGCGCACGGCGGCGCAATCTCACCGGATCGATGGCCTCCTTACTCCCTCCTCGCTGCAACACCCTCTGGGGCGAGCTGTCACTCTCGCCAAGATGATGGAGGTCACTGGGTGGAAAGCAAATGATCCAAAGATAGGGAAATGGGGTAGCGGAGCTCGGCTTATGTATGGTGGGTGGTCCGGGAAGAAGGGCTCGGGTCCGGCTCGATTGAGCACGGATCCCTAGGCAGAAGATCGGGCGAGGTTCCCGGATTGTAGGAGAGTGATTAGGACCCTGGGTTAGGCGAAATGGTGATCGGATCTGGAGGGGATAAATGGGGGATGTTGAGTCCGCGAAACAGATCCGTGGGAAGTGGTCCACAGGGGGGAGTTGACCGGGGGGGTCAACATTCCCCCGTGGACCAATGAGATGGGGCCACCTGAAAAAGATTTAGAAATGGAATTAAAAATAACAAATGGCCGAATTATAAAAACGTAAAACATGAAATATTTTTGTTTTATTTTTTTCTATTTTTTGGTGATTTTTAATTATTTTTTCAAAATAAAATAAGGTATTTACACTATATAGCTATATATAGGTATATATACAATATGTCTTTTTAATTTTTGATTTTTAATTTGTTATTTTTGTGCATTTTTATTCCCACCTTATATTTTATTTATTTATAGTATAAAATTAGGAATAAAAGGGTATTTTTATTTTATTTTTATTATTTATATACGATAGTGAAATAAATAGGTATAAACATTTATGTGCATGGTGTATTTACAATGTGATTTTTGGTTTTTAATTTTGTGCTTTTTATTTTGTTTTTTGTTTTAATGGTTTTTATTTTATTTATATACAACATAAAAAGTAGAATATATACAAATTTTATAAAAATTAATTTTATTTATGTATAAGGTGAAATAAATATAAGTGTGGTTGTATGTACATGATGAATATATACACAAGTGACTATTTTTATTTTCTTTTTAATTTTTCTATTTTTGTTTTGATTTTTATGATAAATATATACACAATATATACAAGTCATTTTATTCTATATTTTAAGAGGGAAATATTTTTATTTTATTTACAGTTATATTTATAGACATGAGCCCCTATCTCCCTCTACTTTGGCTTTTATGCGGTCAGGCCCATGCTGAGCCCTCCCTTGGGTTAGGTTGCTCAATATTTATTCTAAATATTTCCTATTTTTCTTTTTAATATTTATTCTTTTATTTTTACACAAAAACATGCTAATTATTACTTTTTACACCATGCATGCTTTTGGTAATTATTTATATTTACAAATATATACATGCATTTGCAAAGGTTTTTATAGATAAATTATAAGAATAAAGAGTGATGAATGAGTATTCATCACTCCACCCCTCCATCCACCTCAATCTCGCCCAGATCGAGCACCCGAGTTCCCCTCTCTGCCGCTCGCCGGAGCTCGTCGCCCGAACCACCTTCCGCCTCCATTGAACCATCAGAACCCCCATTTTTGTTCGCCTGGATTTTGTGCACCTAACCTTGCAGGTCCGAGCCCAAGCGAAGGCTCCATCGAGCCTCGAAATCGCCAGGAGCAGCCCCCCAGGTCGCCTCCGTCGTCCGAGCACCCCACGCCGTCTCCGACTTACCGGAGGCCACCTTCAGACGCGGAGAAGCCCCTGGATCATTTTGCCCTTGATCCTAGGGCCGGAGAGGCCGTGTGTCGGCCGCAATCGCCAGCCAAACCTCACCGGGGGAGGTGTTCTTCGTGAACCTCTCCCCGCCGTTGGATCAGCGGCCCCCTCCAGACGCCACACCCGCCGTCGGATCGCCACGCACTTCCGCCGTCCGATCAACCATCCATGATCTGATCTCAGCCGCCCAGGACGAAGGGGTACCCGCCGTTCGATGCACGCCACGTGTCCAAGTGGCTCTCTCTCGGCCGCACGATTCGCCTCTTGGGTATTTTGCTATTTCCACCCAAGATCTTTTTGTATTTAACTACTAGTCCTAGAACTTTATTTTCAAGTTTAAAAATTTTTGTAATAATTGCACTTAGGCCCCCAAACTTTTTATATTTGCACTTCAGTCCACGCCATGTCACCTCACGTGACTGGGGCGCGTGCATTTTGGGCATTTTGCATTTTTGGTCCCGAACTTTCATGTATTTGCAGTTATACCCTTGTGCGTAGTTAATTAAATATGTTTTTGGGATAATTGCATTTTTGCTCCGCCGGCTTTTATTATTTGCAAAAATGCCCCTATCAATGACAGAACACGTGCCTCGCGTGTGTCTTTTGGTGAATTTTGCACCTAAGCCCCTGTATGTTTTTATAATTGCATATATACCCCTACTAGGCTTAGGATTTTTGTGTGCTTGATCTATTTATTTCACGCATCATTTAAGTGCCAAAAATTATCAAAAAATAGACTTAAGCTCCTGTCAACTTGCCATTGCACGCCATATTTTTATTTTTTATTTTTGTTGCATTTTATTATTTATTAAAAATAAAAAATAGCTATTTTCAGTACTGTCTAACTTAGAAAATATCAAAAAATATTAAAATACCTCTAAAAATTCCAAAAACATAACTTATTATGTATTTTAATCTATTTTAGTGTCAATCCAAAAATCACTAAAAATCTCAAAAGAAAAACCTTAAAAATTCGAAAATACATAAAAACTTCAAAAAAATATATAAAATCATAGAAAACTAAGAAAAATATAAACTCAGTTCCTATTTCTTCTATATTTTATCCTCTTTAGTTTAAAATTAGTTTGAAAAATTTTGGTGGTTGTTTGCTATTTTTAATTCCTATTTTACCCCAAGCCAGTAGCTTGTTCACTGTTTTGGTTTATTTCAGTATTTAAAAATACCAAAAATATTTTGAAAAATACCCAAAAGTCACAAAAACAGTAAAAATTTATAAAAAGACCAAAAAGATTTTATTTCTAAATTTTTGACTATTTTGGCATATTTTTATAAATATTTTATCTTATCTTTCATTATATTGCTTTCTTATTCCAATATTGAAAAAGAACAAAAAATATAAAATATAAATATATAAAAAAATTAAAAAGATTAAAAATCAAAATACAAAATTAAAATTTAGATAAAAAATAACAATAAAAAAATAAAATAAATTAAAAACTCGCAAAAAAATTAGATTCGCTAAGTAGCTTATTAGACCTAAATTTTGACATTTGTCTTTACTCTGCACCTTTGTTTCTTATGTTCGACCCCTACTTGCTTGCCATTGTACATTTTTAGTAGGGAATAATAAATTTTAATCCTTGCTCTTGATTGCTTGATTGATTGTGTGGGTTAATTGTTGACGAACGGGAAGGCTTGAGTAGTCGTATCAGCGACAGTGAGTCTGACTTGTCAGACCACTTTTTAGCGGCTCTTGCCTTTTCGTTTTTCAGTTACTCCGGTTGTCACGAGGAAGCACACACGCATATAGGATAGGAGTTACAGGGCTCATAGAGGGATCAAATTGAGGAAGGAAAAAGTTGGTTTTATTTACAAACAAAATGGGGAGGTTTATTGACCTAGGGTTTGGGATGAATCCAAGCTATGTACAAAGGATCCAAAGATTAAGTGTGTATTAGGTTAGATCGACGGTTGATTTGCTTGAAAGATTGAATTGACTAGTGTTGTTAGACAACAGTGAAAATGGAGAGAAGATGGGGGTTTTCTCACCTCTGACAGCGGTAGGTAGCCTGGTTCAAAGAGTTGACCCAGGTCAACCAAGTGAGCCCTTTGTTTGGTCCACGTGGACCAACTGAAAAAATCTAGGCATCAAATTCCTTATTAATTGAATACAAAATAGTAGATGATTAAATTATTTTTAGGTTAGAACATAAAGTAAGTTTCTTATTTTTCGTAGTATATTATTTTTATTTTTTACAAATTAATTTTTTAGGTGCTAATAATTACATATATAGTTGTATGTATATTTATCTATATATTGTATATTTTATTTTTATTTTGAATTTTATATTTTATTATTTTATATACATAATTTATATATTTATAACTTATTTATATGTATATAAATATAATTTTATTTTGTTTTTTAGAGTTACTTAATTACTTAAATAAATACATGTATTTAATATATAGCTATATGTACATGTAATTTATCTATGTATTTTAGTATACTATTTTATTTTCTTGTATTTTTATGATTTTATTTATCTTAATTATGTAGATATATTATGAATATTATTTACAAAATTATAAAAATATCAAATTATGAAAAATATTAAGAATAATAAAATGAATATCTTATTCATGTATAGTATACAATAAAGGTCCAAATACTAACTTTTGCATCTTCATTCCAATCAAATGTAACCACCTTCATTAAATATCTAATTAAAAGTTATATACATTTAAGATGATTTTGCTGAATTTTGAGTAAATACGAAGAAGATATGGCTATGGGAAGTTTGGATTTTTTATTCTTATTTTGAGTGTATAATGTACATTTTGTTTTATTTCTATGTGAAAATATTTTTCTATATATTTATCTTCACACACGAAGTTTATTGATTTGATGAATAAATAATAAAGGATAAAATAGTTTCCAAAACTTATTTATTTGGAAAAGTAAATTGGGATTTTTATTGTATTTTTGGCCCTTATCTCTCCCTACTTTATTCCTTGTCGACCCAATCATCTTGATGCATAGGTCTCAAGGTTTAGGGTCATAAAATACCTTGGTATTTTATTTCTTTTTCTTTTCTTTCTTCATTCTTTTATTTTGGCATTGATTATAGTATTTTATACAATATTTATGGAATAAATAATGACTGCTATTTTATATAAATTAACGCTATTTACATGCATTTCGCTTGGGAACCAAGGCATTTAATTAGGAGCATGTTTGTGAAGTGTACATATACTCTATTGCACTACATCATTATTTATCATATAAATTAAATGCATAAACATGTTAAAAAAATGGCATGCATTGTGTTTATTGCATTTGGCTTGACCTAGGTAGCCTATAAATTACACAAGTAGATAATTGACTCATTCGTTAAATTAAATAATTGTTCGTGTCCCTGTGTTCGACATTGGACTTGACCAGGTATAAATTTAAGCTAAAAACTCTTCCCATAGATATTCTCTCAGTTCTATTATTTGTTGATTGGATTCTACAATGAGTGCATGTTATATTAGTTGACTGATGATTCATTAGATGGATGCATTCCCAAGGGAGTGGTGCATTATTTGATTTCAACTAGAGTTGATTATTAATTTTAGTGATTTTTAGAGCTTTTTAGGTCAAGTGTTTGTATTGTGTTATTTTATTATCTTGTCTTGATTATCTCAACGTTTGTAGTTATTTAATTCACTAAATTTCTTCTGAGAATTCTCTGAAACTCTCATTGTTTTGTGGTAGGGACAGTAAATCCAACAACTACCGAAGGAAAGTGGAGGCGAGAAGCTTGGAGCTTTAGCTGAAGAGACCACTTGATAATTACATTTGGAGAAATTTTAGTCTAGTTAAATAGTATTTTGTGTTGTACTTTGTGTGTATTATTTATTGTAATTTGTGTTATAATTACTTTGTGTTGTAAATTTACAATGGTTCTTGATCAAGTTTTGTGAATGTAAAAAACTCCTTTATTTATTCTTTAATTGTGTAGTTGTGTCGAGAGTGATTCTAGACTTAACTGGTAATTTATGTTCAGGCACCACGAATCAAATAGAGATATCTTAGGTCCCTTTTTCTTGATCTATATCGTAACTTAGGACACACAATTACTTCTCATAAGATTCACTAAAATTTTAGGAGATTCATTAAGATGCACATAAGCTACGTTTTGTCTAGTCAAATTAATTTATATTCTTCATCACTAATAGAACTTCTGCTCGCTGTGATTTTTTTTCGACTTGCAACACATAGAGTAAATTTTAAAAATTCAGACTTGCATTCACATCAAGAGTGTTGGGAATCACCATGAGTATTCCTGAACAACTGCATGCAACATTGATTTCAGCATGCATTTTGTTTTCCATTTTCTTCCTCAGTTTTGCCAACCTAAGCATAAAGGAAAATGGACTGTATGATAGGTGATTATTTTGTGGTCACCTTAATCAAGTGATTATCAAATCATAAAATCGGGACTTAATTATGCAAGTTGACATCAAATATTTGGAATAAAATTAACCTTTTATACGGGCAGTAAAACCCTCTATAGACATAGGTACTTACCCTTATATAGAGTAGGTGAGGATGAATCCCTATGGTTAGAGCCCAAAACCCTAGACTTCCACCCTAAGTCTTGAGATCCGAATTTTGCAGATTTTGGGAGCTGCAAGTGGTTGCCTTAGTCCTTAGAAATACATTTTGGTTGTATGAACTTTTCAATTCTTTTTGGTGTGTGATATTTTAAGCCTAGGAAGACCACTCCATTGATTGAGGGCTTATATGACTTCAACTGGGTGTAGTAGAAGACTCCCTTTGTGCTTGTACAAGATTGCTTGAATCACCAATTAACATTGACTAGATAAAATATGTCGAACTCTTATAACCTTCATGTGCTAAGTTTGTGAATCTATTCAAAGGGGTTTGATTGCTTTACACTGTGTGAGTTGATTCCGCACATTTACGTCATCGTAGTACTAGTTTCTTTTTGAATCGAGTGTGCTCATATCTTGTATTCTTCTTGAAATCTATGATGGATAGTTTGCCGGAAATTCGTTAAGACTTGGGAACCTTTCCCTGAACAGTCCAAAAATCACATCTTCCAAGGTCCAACCACCTTCCCAGATCTGAAATAACCCTTGTTTTAATCAGGAATATTGTGATTCATTCCTAGGGAGCGGTTACATTCCAACCAATCTGTTTCTTTATTCTTTTTGTTGGACATTCAAGCTCACGACGAGCCATTATGTAATAATTGTTATTGCGAATATCATTCCCTGATCTGAAATGAAGAATAATTAACTTGCATAATAGGTCCCTTAGTACAACGAGGGTTATGTACCATGTCCATCTTAATGATCATACAACTGTTGATTCAATTGTTGAATCGTAGAGGCTGGTGCTTGGATGAATATCTAAAGAGTTAGATTAAGGACTACCCAAGCACCATCAAATGATTAATAAGAGAGGATATCCAGCTTGAGTATGAAATGACAATCCTTTCTCATAAGGCTGATATCTAAACGACCTCTTGATGTAGGTTGTCTACATAGGAATAGAGATTCAGAGGTGTTAGATAAGTTATGTCAAGAGTTGACTTAACGAGATCGAGATAACCAAAGACCTATGTCGTATGCTGTCACGATAAAGGAACACATCCTCTGACTGAAGATAGATGTGTTACTATATGTCTGAGTATGTACATTTGGCAGACCATTAGGTTGATGACCTAATCAAGGTCTATACACTGGCACACTAGTGTGCATATAAGGGCATATGAGTAATACAATCTCTCAAAGGGATCATACAAGTTCATTTATTGAACCAGAAGACATGAGCTTACTCATGAGATATTGGGATTCAAATTCCATGCACAGTTTTCTCGCTCTGGAAGCTTGACTAAATAAGGTTTGATATATACATTTGGAAAATATATGATCCCCACCTAGGTATGATATATGCTTTTGGAAATTATATGATCGATACCGACTCCCAATGATCGAATGAGAAACTTACTGAAAAACCATGCAGTAGACAGTGTAAAATTGATCTAATACTTCGGGTTTATTCTGGGTCTTCCAGCATGCAGGATGTATATGTATTAGGAATACCTGAGAGTGATGTGATCATAAATGATTGTATAACCATTACGTTTCCATTCCTAGGGATTGATGAAACGAGTCTTGATTTTAGTGACTCCTCTCAGTAGAGAAGTGATCTGATCTTGATCCAAATGTTGGACATTGATCTAAATGTGTTTCAGATGCAATGAGAATTTAGATTTTTGGTCTTGATTTAATCAAGCATCTATGATAGGTCTGTAGGATCTGGACTTGAGATGTGATCTCAATATCCAAGTAACTATACGTGGAACAATACAATCGTCATGTCCTTATCTCCAAGTATCCGCGAAGAAAGCGCATTATCCTTGAAAGAGTTTATGGATAATTTCGTTGTTGATATATGTATCTGAGCATTGAGAAAAAGGATAATTAAATATGATTTAATTATCATGAATAATACGAATATGATTCATATTATATGGAGAGTTATATATGATATTAATGATTTAATTATCAAATATGTGAATTATGTGAATGTGATTCATATTATTTTGGCATATGAGAATAGAGATCCAAGATGATTAAATGTGATTTAATTATCATGTACATGAACAATGTGGATAGCACTACCATATTAATCATATATATTATAAGTGTGATTTATAATATATAAGAGAGAGCTATTTGTAAATAACATTTACAAATTAAATGTTGATGTGAATTGGATTCACATTGAACAATTAATCAAAAATGTAATTTACATTTTATTTTGGGTTGTAAATATGATTCACAATTTTCCAACGACAAGATTGCAATATTCACAAAATAATTATGAATTATTTTTGTAGAATAATTTACAACAAGTATTGTTGTAAATATTGGATATTTCCATGGAATAATGTAATCTCATGAGATTACATGAGATTGCCTCCTTCCTAGTTGGGAGGGTGGATGGCCACCAACTCCCATTAGGAAAGGGTAGGCAATCTCTTTTCAATAATCTCCAAGGTTTATTGATTTAATTTGAGATTAATTTATATTGATTTTTCAATATATATTTAATCTAAATTAAATTAATTGCTTTTGTGTTTTACAACAAAATTTTAGCCATTGAAAGAAGCACAAATAGATCTCATCCATTGATTTTATGTAGTCAATGGATTGTGATCCATGGACTCCAAAAATGCTATATAAGAAGAAGACTCCTTGATCTTCAAAAAGAATAACAACAACAACATATGCTCTCTCTCTCTCTAATTCACTACATGTACTCTCTTTCTCATTGTGGCCATCCACCATGGAGCCCTAGAGAGTCGCCATCACCGCAACATCATCATTATGTTGCCGGATTATTTGCTCATGGATCTCCATCTCCTTCGGTGTGCCTTGCTCGTGAAGAAGACGGTGGATCATGTGTGACGAGATCATGAGATTCATTTCTTGGATCATCAACATGGATTGCGAGGAGCACACGTTTCATAAATGCGCTCGCAAGTGTCTCTCCTCCATCAGATCGAATTTGAGATAAGAGGTCTCTTCGTTTAGAGACTTGATCGCAACCACGCTTCAAGAGGTAACTCTAATACTTGTTTGTAGTTTATATGAATTGATTTAAGAAGTGTTCTTGGATCATGTGGTTTAATCGTTTGAATTTTTTTTAAATTCCACTGCCTCGAGAAACTAGTGCGACTAATCACTCCCGATCGCATACAATGCGATCCTCATGCTTCTGTGATACGCTTAAGGATCTAACCATATCCTTCAAGTGGTATTGAAGGCATAGGTCGGAGGTTTCGGATATGATCCATAACCTAGATGACTTGGGCCCATTAGGGTTTGTGAAAATTTTATCGCATTTGGTTCTCACTCTATTTTGTGAGTTTTTTCCGCCATGCTTAATTGTTTAAACAAAAAATTATCACTTTTTTATTCTTCCCATTAATTAAGGAAACCCTGAGATTTGAGTTTGCATGATTTAGAATCCGATTGCTCAAGTTATGATCATTTTAGTGAACATGTATCCATTGTTTCGGGGATGGCAAATCTTGACATAATTAAAGAGTTAATTAGGATTTTGATACGCCTAGAAATGCATGCAAATCACTTGTATTCTTCTGTAAATCAAATTAGCAAACTTCATAAACTTATTTTGCATGATTTGGATTTAAATTGACGGAGATATGCTAATTTCAATAAGTGAGGGCCACTGCTGGAAATTACACTCCTAATCAAGAAACATGTAATTGTCATTTAATCAATTAGTGAAATTAATGGTTAATTTCCTAGAATAATTATTGATGAATATTTTATGAAATATTAGATAATGATTATTTCCATAAATGACATTGCCTTAACAAATGATTGATTAGATATGATCTAGATCACAATTGGTTACATGTTCTTCTTTCCAACAAACAAAATTGCTTGAATAGGATTGGAGATTTGTTTAGAAAATCTCCTTATATTGATAAAAAATGTTTTGATTATTATTATATGGTATAACTTAGGTTGAGAAACCGATTATCATCTCAAGTACAAAGTGATCAATTGGCATTATCCTAGCTCGAGGCAGATATGATGTCTAGTCGGGGAGCGTTAGGGTAGCAGGTTGCTCCGTGAGTGGTCTGTCCCACTCCCGTCGGTACTGGCCATGACAACGGGCATGGAAGGGATAATGCTTGAGAGATCATGATGTATTTTTCTAATTATTAAAATTCAAATAATACGTATTTTTGAGATAATACCATCCTTCAAGTAATAATTAGAAATTGTTTGTTGGTTGATTGATTGGATTGATAATTGTTTTAATATGATTAAATTAATTAGATCTACATAATATTAAAATACTTTATTTTGAATAGAGTTGTTATTTCACTTGGAAGAATTAATCGTAATGAAAATGATTCATAATGATTAATTAGAATTTGAACATGATATGGAGGATATCATAAGTGACATCCATGGTCTTCCGTCAAGGCGAAAGATTCTGCTGCCTGGGATTGTATGTAGGAGACGCCTGTCCGAAGTGACAGCTCTTGCATACAAGTGCATCTAGATCTGGCTCTTTTCTTCTCGAAAGAGTAAGGCCATATGAGTAGTTATACCAATATCGGGTCCTCATATTATTGGGACGATATTGGATTGCACATAACGAGTTTTAATCCTGTTGACGATTGGTTCAATTAATGACGCGTCAACATCAACTTAGGGGTGCTGGGCATGGGTGTTAAAGACCGACTTGGGAATGCAAGTTGGACTTACAAGGAGGAATGTGTTCCCGATTCTTTTTATCCGAGTTACATGTTCTCATATTATTAGATGTGACAAAGATAAGAAAGGAGAACCCAGATCTTGCTTGAGATATAATGATAAGTATATCTCTTACATTGACAGTGATTAAGGGAATGAACTTTCAGGGTGTGTTTGGATAGTGGGTTTAGGTGGGTTAAACTGGTAGCAGGTAACCCATTTTTTGATTTTAGTGTTTGGATAGAGGGTTAAACTGAGGGTGGGTTAGAAGTGGGTTTATTATGATATGATTGTATTGAAGTTTGAAAAAATGAGTAGTTATTGTGATGTGATTGTTTTGGAGTTTGAAAAAGTGAGTAGAAGTGGAGTAGTTTATAATTTTTATATGATATGATGGTATAATATATTATTTTTTGATGGAATTGATGACGGGGAATTGATTTATTTATTTTTTTAAAAAGATAAAAAGTGGACCCCACTTAGTAAGAGAAAGGAGTGGGTTAAGGAGGGTAAACCACCCCAAGGGGGGTTTATCCCCCTAACCGAACAACCCCTCAGTGTTGACAAGGTAAGACAACTTTGATATAAAATTCCTTAATCAAAGTAAAATATATATTTATATTTATTTATGCAAATTTTTTATTTCACATAATCCTTCATTTGACCCACTCAATGTTTTACGCAATAATAATCGGTAAAATATCATGGATTGGATCTATGATCAAGATATTGTACTTGTAGTTGGTAACAAAATGTATGTGGTTGCAATGTGCAAGTTTCCTCATAATAATGAGGAATGCCAATTAAATAAACAATAGGACAACAACCTAGGGTTTGTGTATCTCTATAGTCTTGATCTCTCATCGAATGTACTTTAGAAGTGACATGTCGATGATGATTGTAATTATCCTTATAAAATCTAAGAGGATGTTCTGGCATACATATGTGCTCTCAACATTTATTCATGAATGACATGGTTCAATGCATCATGCAGAATGGTATCTCTATAAGAGATGATGTATTCAAAATGTTTGATTACCTACCTGAACTAAGTCTTTAATATTTAAGATGTATGTAGATACGATTAGTGTCATCATTATACTATCTATACTCATTCATGAAGCTTCAGAATATTCATATTGTATGAATTGAATGAAGCATGTATAAATGTTGAAATACTTTTATATTGAAATCCTTTGAATTCAACATAAGACATCCTTTGTCTTAAGAAATGGTTGTTTATAGATGAAGGGAGCGTAGTGGAAGTATGGGTCGGACCCAAGTAAGAAGGAAAGTCAAAGAATTGATTGTACTTCTGTGACTTCCATTTGTCATCCAAAGAGTTGGATGAATGCCAATACTGTAATAAGCCGATGTATTGATAGTGTGATTATCTAGACTATCTTGGATACTTAGAGAAGGACCTAGATAGTGCATTGAAATAATCTATAATCTACATTTAATCATTGAAACTGACTTTCTTATTTGATAATATCAAAGTCTAATAATTGTATCTCATTCTTCTAATAACACTTGCAATTGGTTTCATATGTTTTAGAAAACTAGAAAATTTGATCTTAAGGTTTAATAGTCAGCCACATGGATATTGATGCAATTGTTGCAACAATCTCTATTGGATAAATAGACTTCATATTTTCAGTGGGAGATCCCTTAGTCTCAGAGAATGTCTCTATGACCTAGATATTAGAATACATTCATTGTTTATTTATAAATGTTGGAAATAAACATGAATTCTGGAATAGACCTATCATAAAGAGTTATGATGGATATATTTTAGATATAGTCTGACATCTGGAGGACTCTACTAAATTAGAAAATTAATAAATGGTTCATTAACATTTTTAATACTGAAAAAAACCTTTTAAGATCAAATAGGGGGATGAATATCATTTGACAATGATCTGGCATCAAGTCATGGACATATGTCTATTGATGAGATTAGTAGACAAGTAAGAGATGAAACTTTAGAATGTCTGAAATTTCAAATCTTTCATACTTGTGAATATTGTATTCAAAGTAGAAAATGTACAACACACTTTTCTTCGAGAATGGTGTAAGATGTCGAGGTTGTATTTAGGATCTCATACATATTGATGTATGTGGATCATCTATATCATAATAAACGTTATGGATATGTGATATCTATTGATGATTATTTTGTGATATGATATTTCTTCCCTTCACCTTAGAAACCTGTGAAATGTTCAAATATTTCATTTTTTGGTTTAAAAGTAAATATTGAAGGAAGATTAAAATGAATTTAATCTAACCTAGGTAGCAAGTACCTATTAGATGAATTCAAGGAATACCTTATGGAGAAAGGAATATCATTCCTATCTCAATCCTCCTAATTCACCTAAACTCAATAGAGTTGTAGGGAGATACATATGGATCATGTGCAACATGATTTGATCAATGATTAATCTTAGCTTAATTATCTCTTAGTTTCCAAGTATATGTATGTAGTAGAGACTACATTATATATCATTAATAAGACTCCATGCGGATCTCAACCAGAAAATACTCATAAGCTACGGTTTGGAATCTAGCCTGGTGTTGTAAACTTGAGGATTTAGGGTTGCTTAGTCCACAACTTTGTCATGGATGCAAGTAAGCTGGAATCTAGCACCAAAGAGTGCTGCTTCATTAGGACAAATAAAGGATGGTATTGGATACCTACTTTATGACCTTGAGATTCTTAAAAGATTTCATATCTGAGAATGTGATTTTAGAGGATGACTCTCTTGAGAATAAAGATGAAAATGAAGTGAATGAATTCATTTAATCGTGGGAAGACAATGAGGCTCCTGAAATTGGAAACTAAATGGACAATTAAAGATGAAACACTCATACCTCTTCAAATGAGTTTGAGGAAGGATTCTGTGTGTCAGTTAAGTCTGACAATGATCTTACTTCATGTGATGAAGCTTCTGAAGATCATGACATGGAAAGATGGATGTTAGCAATAAAAGTCTAAGGTAGACTTCATATACAAATGTTGTATATGGACCCTCGAGGATCCACCTATAAGGGTTGGACCCGTTAGGTGTAATGGATCTTCAAGAGAAAGAGGGAACCTGATGAGAAGGTAGAGGCCTCAAAGCACGGTTTGTATCCACATGATACAGACTGAAGAGAGACATCGCCTGCGATGAGACTTGCTCTCTAGTGATCATGCTTAACCCATCAAAATATTTCTAGCTATAGCTATACAACTTGACTATGACATCCTCAAGATGGAAGTCAATGTTGCATTCCTCTATGAATAACTCTCTGAGGATATTTACATGAAGTAGCCCCAGGGATTCATGGTTGAGGAAAGCCAGGTGTGCAAGCTGAAGAACTCAAACTATGGACTCAAATAAGCTTCTTGTAGTTGGAACATTGGATTTCATGAAATCATAAATGTTATGATTTCAGATAGAATCTTGATGAACCGTGTGAAGCTTAGTCGGAGTGCCATTGTGTTCATCTATCTAAATGTAGATAATATCCTAATCATTTGGAATGATATAAGGATGATAATAAGTGTTTTATAATATCGCTATCCCATATCTTGAGATACGATCTCAAGGATATCGCTTAGATCTTAGTTCTGAAGTTGTTCAGAAGCAAAAAAAGAGGGTATTGGGACTGTCACATTAGTGGTACACCTTGGACATTTCTATTTTCTAGAAAATTCCAAGAAAGACTTCTTTTCCTTAAGATATGGTACTGACCTATCTAAAGGTATAGTACCTCCAAGAGTTGAGGATATGAATACCAAATATATATGCCCTAGTGCATTAGCTTTGGGAAGCTCAGTATATGGTAGATATGTACAAAAGCTAGATGTCTGCCATGTAGTGGGAGTAGTAAATTATTGCTAATCCTACTATGGAGATAAAACACTTAATTGCAGTAATAACAATATCTTCAAAGAAGACAAAACTTAGAGATAGTGGTCTCAAAAGTCTTATCTTCAGGAACTTAAGACTTTATATATAATGATCTAAAAGGTCTTAACTACGGATACCTTAAGAGATAGAGATCTTCGAGAATAAGGGTATTCTGATAAGGATAGTGGAAAATTCATACTGGTTATAATAATTATTGAGCTATAGTGTCAAGGACACTGTAACTTACAAGATTGAGTATTGGTTGCATAAGATGTAACTTTCACATTGGATGCGAGCACTGTTACTAGGAGATATGCAAGTTCCGTAAAAGGACTTGGCGTTGTCTCTTGGGAACAACGTGACTGATCAACTTGCCTAGCTATTTTTCTAAAATAGCCTATGATTGTCACATGAATGCAGATTTAAAGATTACCCCATTAATGGCTCTTTGGGCTAGTGGGAGATTGTTGGACATGCAAGCCCACGACGAGCCATTATGCAATAAATGTTATTGCAAATATCATTCCTTGATCTGAAATGAAGAATAATTAATTTGCATAATAGGTCCATTAGTACAATTAGGGTTATGTACCATGGCCATCTTAATGATCATACTGCTGTTGATTCAATTATTGAATCATAAAGGCTAATGCTTGGATGAATATATAAAGAGTTAGATTGAGGACTCATCAAGTACCGTCAAATGATTATTAATAGAGGATCTACAGCCTGAGTATGAGATGGAAATCGTTTCTCATAAGGTTGATATCTAACCGACTTCTTGATGCAGATCCTCTGCATAGGAAAAGAGATTCGGAGGTGTTAGATAAGTCATGTCAAAGAGTTGACTTAATAATATCGAGATAACCAAAGACCTATGTCGTATGTTGTCACGATATAGGCACACATCCACTGATCAGAGATAGATGTCTTACCATATGTCTGAGTATGTACAATTGGCAGACCAATAGGTTGATGACCTAATCAAGGTCTATACAACGACGCGCCGGTGTGCATACAAGGGCATATGAGTAATACGATATCTCAAAGGGATCATACATGTTCATTTATTAAATCGGAAGACATGAGCTTACTCATGAGATATTGGATTCAAATTCCGTGCACAATCGTCTCACTTTAGAAGCATGACAGAATTTGTAAGGTTTGATATATACTTTTTGAAAATATATGATCAACACCTAGGTCTGATATGTGCTTTTTGAAAAATATATAATCGATACTAACTCCCAATGATCGAATGAGAAACTTAATGAGAAAAACCCTGAAGTAGACAGTGTAAAATTGATCTAATACTTCGGGGTTATTCTGGGTCTTCCAGTATGTAGGATGTACAGGTATTAGAAATACTTGAGGGTGATGTGATCATAAACGATTGTATAACCATGACGCTTCCATTCCTAGGGAGTGATGAAATGGGTCTGCATTTTAGTGACTCCTCTCAGTAAATAAGTGATTTCATCTTAACCCAAATGTTGGACATTGATCTGAGTGTGATTCAGATGTAATGAGAAGATTAGATTTACGGTCTTAAGCAAGCATCTATGAGAGGTCCGTAGGACCTGGATTTGAGATGTGATCTCAATATCCAAGTAACTATACGTGGAACAATATAATCGTCCTGTCCTTATCTCCAAGTATCCACGAAGAAAGCATGTTATCCTTGAAAGAGTTTATGGATAATTTTATTATTGATATATGTATTCGAGCATTGAGAAAAAGGATAATTAATTGTGATTTAATTATCATGAACAATACGAATATGATTCATATTATAGGGAGATTATCTATGATAAATAAATGTGATTTAATTATCAAAGATGTGAATAATGTGAATGTGATTCATATTATTTGGGACATGAGAATAGAGATCCAAGATGATTAAATGTGATTTAATTATCATGGCCATGAATTGTGTGGATAGAACTACCATATTAATCATATATATTATAAGTGTCATTTATAATATATAAGAGAGGGCTATTTGTAAATAACATTTACAAATTAAATGTTGATGTGAATTGGATTCACATTGGACAATTAATTGAAAATGTAGTTTACGTTTTATTTTGGGTTGTGAATGTGATTCACAATTTTCCAATGACAAGATTGCAATATTCACAAAATAATTATGAATTATTTTTGTAGAATAATTTACAACAAGTGTTGTTGTAAATATTGGAGATTTCCATGGAATAATGTAATCTCATGAGATTACATGAGACTGCCTCCTTCCAAGTTGGGAGGGAGTATGGCCACCACCTCCCATTAGGAAAGGGTAGTCAATCTCCATTCCATAATATCCATGGTTGATTGATTTAATTTGAGATTAATTATATTGATTTTTCAATATATATTTAATCTAAATTAGTGTTTTACAATAAAATCTTGGCCATTGAAAGAAGCACAAATCAATCTCGTCCATTTATTTTATGTGGTCCATGGATTGTCATCCATGGACCCCAAAATGCTATATAAGAAGAGGCACCCCTTTATCTTCAAAAAGAACAACAACAACAACATATGCTCTCTCTCTCTCTCGTTCTCTATACGTACTCTCTCTCTCTCTCTCTCTTATTGTGTCCGTCCACCATGGAGCCCTAGAGAGAGTCACCATCACCGCAACATCGTCGTTATGCTGTCAGATTGTTTGCTCATGGATCTCCATTTCCTTCAGTGCACCTCGCTTGTGAAGAAGACGTCGGATCTTGTGTGACGAGATGAGGAGATTCGCCGCTTGTATCATCAACTGGATTGCGAGGAACATGTGTTTCATCATCACGCTCTCAAGCATCTCCTCTGTCAGATCGGACTTGAGATAGGAGGTCTCTTTGGTTAGAGACTAGATCGCAACCACGCTTTAAGAGGTAACCCTAATACTTGTTTATGATTTAGATGAAACGATCCGAAAAGTGTTCGTGGATCATGTGGTTTCATCGTTTGAAATTTTTTAAATTCTGATACCTCGAGATACTAGTGCAACTAGTCTCCCCGGTCGCATATGATGCAATCCTCTTGCTTCTGTGATGCACTTAAGGATCTAACCATATCCTTCACTTTTCTCACTGAGAAAGATCATTGCCTTAGTGAGATTGAGTTGATTTCAATGTCTTCATCAACATCTCACTCTAATCCTTTTTTAATGAAGGTTTAGAAGAATCTTTCATAATACCTCCAAAGAGATAGAACAGAGAGGAGGAAGAACATGAGGATTAGATACAAATGGTACTAGCTAGGATAACAACCTCGGAGCAAAAATTATTGAGAGCGTAGACTAGCCAACTAAATTTTGGATTAGATGCACCCATGCATGCAACGTATAACACTATTCAATATCAAATGACAAATTGCTTGAGTCCATCAGAGTCTGAGGTAGAATATGAGTTGAGGCCGCATTTCCTTATCGTGTTGCCTCATTTTCATAGGAATGCACATGAGGAATCGTATGCAGTCCTAAGGAACTTTTAGTTGGTTTGTACTGATCTTCGTTGACCTAGGGTTAGCCAAGATTACATCAGACTCAAAGCTCTTCCTTTTGCCTTGATAGATAAGGTTGATTATTAGGTGAAGGACCTAGGGGTAGTTGTAACTACCTATGTGCAGTTCAAGGATCTCTTCTTAAAGAAGTTCTACCCTTTGAGTAGAACAAATATGATGCGCTTACACATCACTACTTTCTCCCAACTTCGAAATGAAGCATTCTATGTTACATGGGAGAGATTCAAAGATATCTTGCATCCTTATCACGGACTAGAGCATAGTACCCTAGTTCAATTAGTTTATTGCGATCTCAACGCTGAGGTGCATGGTTTAGTTAGTGCTGCTTGTAGAGGTAGATACACTTCACATGGTGCAGAGACCGTCTAGAAGATGTTTGAGAGGATGGCTGAGACGAGCCGAGCACAGACCACGAGCAAAGCTCAGATATACACCCCCTATCTCTTTTACCTAGAGGGAACACAAGGGTTATAATTGATCCATCTAACATGGGTATTATAACATATAAGTTAATAGTCATGAAGAGGATCGATAGGAAGATGGATGAGTTGGAAAATAACTAATCCAAATTGTTGAAGCAGAAGGCATAAACTATCAGTAAAAGGTATCCAAGATCAAGATACCTACCATGACTACATATGATTCTCCCGTTTATCGTTTCCATAACATTCATGAGCAACTGATGTTAGGGCCACCTCTATTGTGGGTAGAGGACCAGGCTCTTTCCTATTCCTATCAGTAGTAGCCACCATCCACAGAGAAAGTTATCGAGAAGCCTTCCTATGTGTGGGTTGTAAATGGTGTGTGGTATACACATGACCCTACCAGATAGGGGAGTTCAGGGGATCGTTTCTCTTACCAACATTCTCTGACTTTTTACAACACGACGTCTACCCTTACACCTCTTCGAACACAACTGAGCTCTGAAGCCTTTCACTCTTAGGCACTGAGGCAACAACAGTCGTACATCCATCAGTAGATGTACCGACATGACCTGTAGGGCCCACTAGTGCAACATCTTTCCCATCAGCAATACTACCAGGGCCATCTGGGCTAGTCTTCACATTCTTCTCATCCTTCTTCACAACAAAATCCATCATCGTCAGGTCCCACATATTTTCAACAATAGAAACTTGAGGAGTTAAATTCCTTACAGAACGAGATACAAGATTTATGTGTTGACCGCAACCACTTATCCAGTTTGCACGACGAGCAGTCCACCCCTTCTACATCTATTCCCGCCTAGGTTCAGGCTAACTCTAATAGCGTGAACAAGACTCATCAGCAGCAGACATATGATCATGTATATTACTCATATTCACATAAAACTGCGCATGAGATCCTTCCTTTTGATTGTATTAATCACATGTCACTCAGGAGTAGAATGACCGTGGTCGTGCCTTATCGGGGAAGGTATATGGAGAGGACAATTTATGAAGATGACCATGAGGATGCTTCAGAAGATGATAAGGCCATGCATTACGAACAACAACTTCAGCATGAGGTGTAAACATCTATGAGAAGGAGTATGAGAGCATCACTGCACCACATAACAGATTCAAAGTCTATAGAGGACTTTACGCCTTCGATTGAGGAGAATGCACCTTCAATAGACATTCCCCAATCTTTAGTAGATAATTGTATTTAAAGTTCCAAGTTATTTATTAAAGTTTTGGTTGTGAAAAATCTTTGTTTCTGGAAATAAAAAGCATGTTTCTATTTATGGTTCAGATTCTTTGCATTCTTCTACTTGTCCAATCCCTTTCCCTCGTGCTCTAATGACAGGAAAGCGTACTTTAAAAAAGATTCAAAAAGATTATCCTAAAATGGCACGATTTTGTAAAGATAACATTAAGGTCAAAGTGCCATTCCATGAGTATGTGGTAAGTCATCCCACTTTCCAGAAATACTTGAAAAGACATTGTACACAAAATATTTAGCAAGAATAAGATGAACAATTATGTCAAGACATTTGTTTTGTCAGTTGCCACCACATATTGCCTTAAGAGCCAACAACTAGTGAGGAAAAAAGAGAGATTTAGATGCACATTATGTGGTGAGTCATATTGATAACATAGCATTTGCACACATTCTCCTAGATAACAGTATTTCGATCAACTTACTTCCCTTTGCTTTATATGTGAAGCTGGAGTTGGGTCCACTTCGTAAATCTAGAGCATTACTTCAATTCGTTGATAAATCTATGAAGAAGGAAAAGGGTGAGGATAATGAAGTTATCATATAGATTGAGGGACAAGATTACAAAGTGGGACTTCACTGTCCTTGATATGGATATCCCTATTAGCAATGTGAGCTCGAGGCGAAGCATTCCTACAATAAATATTATTGTAATGTTTGATATATCAATAAAAGTTATTGGTTTATTTCACTCCAAGTCTAAGATTAAATGAATGAATGCATTATAAGGTCCCTTTGTATAATTAGGGTTATATACCATGGCTATCTTGATGATCATACAGTTTTGATTCAATTGTTGAATGATAGAGGCTGGTGCTTGGATGAATATTGAAATAGTTAGATTAAGGACTCATCAAGCAACTTCAAATGATTGTTAAGATACGATCTCTAGCCTTAATAGGAGATGGCAATCCTTTCTCATTTGGCTGATATCTGACCGACCTCAAGATACAAGGCCTCTACATAGGAATATAGTTTTGGAGGAATCAGATTAGTTAGGTCAAAGAGTTGACTTAGCAAGATCGAGATAACCAAGTCCTTTGGCATATACTATCATAACATAGGCATGCATCATCTGACTGGAGACAGATCTATTGCTGTATGTCTATGTATGTATATTTGGAAGACCAAAAGGTTGATGGCCTAATCGAGATCTATACACCGGCGAGCTGGTATGCATATAAGGACATATGAGTAATATGATCTCTCAAAGGGATCATATAGGTTCACTTGTGAATCAGAAGACATGAGCTCGCTCATGAGCTATTGGGACTGATCAAATTCTATGAATGATCATCTTGCTTTGGAAGCAAGATAAGAATTTCTCGGTATGATACATGCTTTTGGAAAGTATATGATCGATACCAACTCCCAATGACCGAATGAGAAACTTAATGATAAAACCATAAAGATGACAGTGTACATTGATCTATATCTTCGGGTTTATTTTAGGTCTTCCAGTATGCATGATGTACATGTATTCAGAATACCTGAGGATGATGTGATCATTAATGATTGTATAACCATGATGCTTCCATTATGAGGGAGTGACGAAAGATGTCTGGATTTTAGTGACTCCTCATGTTAGAGAAGTGATCTGATCTTTTTCCAAGTGTTGGAGTTGATCTGAATGTGATTCAGACGCAATGATAATATTAGATCTATGATCTTGATTTAATCAGGCATCTATGAGAGGTCCTTGAGATCTAGATTTGAGATGTGATCCCAATATCCAAGTCAATATACGTGGAATATACAATCTCCCTGTCCTTAGTTCCAAGTATCTATGGAGAAAGCACATTATTATTGAAAGAGTTCAAGAATAATTCCATTGTTAAATTATATCTAAGCATTGAGATATTGCTAATTATATGTGGTTTAATTATCATGAATAATGTGAATATGATTCATATTATTTAAATACATGAGAATGATGATCTAGGACAATTAAATGTGATTTAATTATCAAGGATGTGAATAATGTGGATTGTGCTATCCATATTATATATATATTATAAATATGATTTATAATATATTAGAGAGAGCTAATTATAAGTGGCATCTTCGAGTTAATTGCTGATTTGAGTTGGATTCACATTGGAAATTAATTGGAAATACAATTTACATTTTATTTCAGGTTGTGAATATGATTCACATTTATTTAATGGCATGAATGTAATATTCACAAAATTAATTTGGAATTATTTTTGTGAATTAATTCACAACAAATTGTTGTTGTAAATAATTAAAGGATTATGTGTGATAAATTGATCTCACATAACTGGAAGGGGAACCACCTTCCATATATGGATGGTGGACGTCCACTTTGACTTGTTCCAGTGGTCGTCCCCAACATATGCGGAAGTTGGGCTGCCACCTTCCTTATCTCTTGATTAATTGTCAATTTAATGAAATATAATTATATTTATAATATCTCTATATTTAATTTAATTTGATTTAAATTATTATTTGTTGTTTTATTTTTGCAATAAAATCATGACCAATGAATAGAAACACAAATCAATCTCAACCATTGATTTTATGCTTCACATGGATTCTGATCCATGGACTCCCAAAATACTATAAAAGAAGTGGCAACCATAGCTATTCTGGATACACTTCTCTAGAAAGTCTCTCTATATTTCTCATTTTCTTAACTCGACCCATATCTCTCTCTCTCTAGTGTGGTCGTCCATACTTTGTGCTATAGAGAGTCGTATTCATCGCGACCACTTACGGATCGCCATATTCTTTGATGCTTCTTGTCCGTGAATAAGATGTTAGATTCTATATGATGATATCATGAGTTCCAGTCTTGGATCTTCACCTTGGATTGCGAGAAACCCGAGTCTCTTCAACGCACTCATAAGCGTCTCCTCCGTCGGGTCGGACTTGAGACATGAGGTCTCTTCGCATATAGACTACGATCGCAACCACACTTCAAGAGGTAATCCTACATATTGCTTGTGGTTTGATGAAACAATCCTAGAAATGTTCTTGGATCATGTGGTTTCATCACTTAAATTTTTTAAATTCCGATGCATCGAGCAACTAGTGCAACTAGTCGCTCCGATCATAAACGATGCGATCATCTCACTTCCGTGATTCTATTAAGGATCTTTCCATATCCTTCAAGTTATATCAGAGTCAGGTTGAGGTCTTGGATATGATCCAAAACCCTTGATGATTAAGGTTCAAGTTTTGGATGCATGCGAATAATTGTTTTTACATTTGATGCAAGATTCGAATCGGTTTTTTGCCTAATTAAAAAGCCTATTGTTTATGTACTTATTGGGCGTGCTTTTTTGTTAATAAAATGCATTTAGAATGTCTAAATAACCCAAATTAGTAACCTATAATTGGTACCAAAAGTGCATGAAAATGATGCGATGTGTTCTCGCTATGAATGATGTTTTACATGAAATCACAGATCTGTAAGAAAAATATTTTTTATTACTATTTTCCCATGATAAAACATAAATTGGATCAAGTAATGAATTAAACTGTCAAACCGCTCGAAGTTATTTTATGCGATTCCGACCACGTTTGCCCTAGATATCCCTTATTTAGTGGAGATGGGTCGGAAGATGATTAGATTATAAAACCTATTTACTTAATGTTCTTATAATTCAATGGAAATCATGGAAATTATAAATTTTCCTTGATTAAGTATGATTCCTAATAATTATGAAAATAAATTATTAATAATCACAAGCATTGAATGGATGTTTCATGAAAACCCTAGTTTATCCTACAATAGTTGTAGGACAATCTCTACGTGCAAAACATTATTGCTTGAATATGATTGTGATTTATTTTGAAATTATCCATATAATATTAATAAAAAAGATTTTGATAAACATTATATGGTATAACTTTGGTTGAAAGATCGATTATTATCTCAAATACAAAATAATCAAATCACATTATCCCGACCTGAGGCGGATATTATGTTTAGTCTTGGATCGATAGGGTAGCAAGTTGCTCCGTGAGTGGTCTATCCCACATCCTATGCATACTGGCCATGACAATGGGTAAGAAAAGGATAATGTTTGAGGTGATCATGATGTATTTTTCTAATTATTAAAATTCGAATAATACATATTTTGATATTATACCATCCTTTCAAAAATTATTTATTGGTTGATTAAATAGGACTGATAATTGATTTAGTACGATTAAATTAGCTATATCCAATTAAAAACACTCTATTATGAGTATAGTAGTATTTCCCTTAGAAGAATTAATTATGAGAATATGATTCATAGTAATTAATTAAAATTTTAACATGATATAGAGGATCACATAAGTGACATCCATGGTCTCCCATCAAGGCGAATGGTTCCATACCAAGGGATTGTATGTAGGAGACGTCTGTTTGAAGTAACAGCTCATGCATACAAGCACATCTGGATCGGGCTCTTTTCTTCTCGAAAGAATAAGGCCGTATGCGTGACCCCAATATCAGTTCCTCACCTTATTGGGGTGATATTGGATTGCGCATAGTGTGTTCTAATGTTGTTGACGGTTGGTTCATTTAAGAACGAGTCAATATCACCTTACAGGTGGTGAGCCCAGGTGTTGAAGGCAGAATTGGGAAATGCAAGTTGGACTTATAAGGTGGAATGTGTTCCCACTTATTTTTACTGGAATTACAGTTTCTCATATTAGTGGGATGTAACTAAGGTTAAAAAGGAGGTCCCAGTTCTTGCAAGAGATATAGCGGTAAGTATATCTCTTATTTTGAAAGTGATTAAGGGAATGAACTTTCAAAGTAGAAAAGGCAAGACTATTTTGATTAAAAATCCTTAATCAAAGAATATAATATTTAATATATGTATGTTCTAATATAGTGCATTCTTAATTTTAGATAATGAAGTCCATAAACCCACTCAGTAGGCTTCTGGAGGTCAACCAATTGACCGAACCAAATTACTCGGATTGGATCCAAAATTTGGATCTTGTTCTCTCCATGGATCGCATCTTGTATGTGTTATCCAAGGACAAGCTATCAAACCCTAAGATGCTGTAATATATCAAATACAATGAAAAATACCATGAAGATCATTCATTGGCCAGATGTTATATTCTGGGATCTCTTTCCAATGTGCTTCAAAAGTAACATGTGGAGGTGGAGACCTGACAAGATATAATGATGAATCTCAATGAGATGCTCATAGATGTCAACTGAACTCAGTAATGTTATGAGAGAGATTATTCGCCATAAGATGCAGGAAGGGACTTCAGTTAGGAAACACATACTCAAAATGTTTAGGTACCTGTCGGAACTGGAAACTCTCAAGGATAACATGGATGCAGATATGCAGTCCGATTTCATTCTACTATCACTCCTTAAGTCTTTCAATAACTTGTTGGTGTCATTCTACATGAATAAGGAGAATTGGTCTAACACTGAATTGTTGGATTCATTAAAGTTTGTAGACGATGTAATGAAGAAAGACAATCCCTAGCAGTTCAATGGTTGCACAGGTCAAAGGGAAACACGATCGGCATCAAGGATCTAAAAAGGACCTGACCCAGACGAGAAAGAAGAAGAGTCAAAGTGTTGGCTCATCCTCTACTGCTTCTGTAGTAGTGACATCAGAGAAGACCGATGTGTGTCAACACTGCAAGAAGCCGGGGCACTAGAAGCGTAACTGTCCAGATAACCTGAAGTATGTTGACAAAGGTAAAGCGCCATCGAGTATTAATTCTACTTTCATCATTGAAACCAATTTTCTTATAGAATGAGAAGGTAGTTAGGGTCATTGATCGTGGTATTTCTATTCATATATGCCATTTGTTGCATCTATTTCATGAAACTAAGAGTCTTGATGAAGGGGAGATAATCATCCAGATGGTATCTGATGTAATAGTTGCAGCAATCACCATCAGGACATACAAACTATCATTATCTAGTGGAAGAGTCTTAGTACTAAAAGAATGTATATTCCAGATGGCAGAAGGAATTTAATATCTGCATCTAAATTAGTTAGAAGTGGATATTCATTTCTATTGTGTAATAAACTTGTCATAAGTTGTTACGATAAATATATGTGGATGGTGTTATGACTTCTGGTGGACTCTCTGAATTGTGCATTGATGAAAATATCATGAAAGTTACTAGACTAATAAAAACCGTAAAAGAACCAGGGAGGATGGAAATTATTCTAACATAATTTGGCATTATAGGCTTGGTCATTTATCTATTGATAAGATCAATAGATTGATAAAGGACGGACCCTTAATTTTTTGTCAGGTGCAATCTTTGCCTACCTGCAAACATTATATTCGAGGTAAAATGACTAGGATGCCTTTCAGTAATAAGGATACAAGATGCAAAGTTATTCTTGACCTAATACTTGCCGATGTATGTGGTCCCTTCATTAATGCAAACCAAAATGGATATTGATATTATTTGACATTTATTGATAACCATTCACGATACAGATTTATCTTCGTATTACGTCATAAATCTGAAACTTTTGAAAAGTTCAAAGAGTTCATGGCTTTGGTTGAGAACCAAACCAATAAGAATATTAAACGGATTTGATCTGACCAAGGTGGCGAGTACCTCTCAGATGAATTAAATGGATTCCTTAAAGAGAAAGGAATTGTCTCAAATCTCACTCCTCCTGGAACTGCCAACTTAATGGTGTTGCTGAAAGACGCAACAGGACCATCATGGATATGGTCTATTCAATGATTAGTAAAGCACATTTACCACTTAGTTTCTGGGGATATACAGTAGAGACTGCAATATATATCCTGAACAAGATTCCTAGCAAATCCATACCTAAGACTCCTCATGAACTTTGGTATGGAATCAAACATAGTGTTAGATACTTAAGGATTTGGGGTTGCTTGGTCCATGTGAAGAACGTGAACGCAAGTAAGATAGAATCTCACACTTGTGAGTACTACTTCATTGGGTATGTTAAGGATGGTATTGGATACCAACTTTATGACCTTGAGACTCAGAAGGTCTTTGTCTCTAGAGATGTAAAATTTCTGGAGGATGATTTCCTTAAGAGTTAATACAAAAATGAAGTAAAGGAACTCATTGAACCCCATGAGGATATTGAGTTTCCTGAACCAGAAACTGAGGAAGTAAATGAAGGCACATGTACCTCTTCGAAGGAGATCGAGGGTGTTGTACCGCTTGAAAGGTACACATCCCATGTGCCAGGTAAGACTAACAATGATCCAATTTCATCTGATGACACACTCACAGATCATGCCATGGATAGATGGATGCTAACAATGAAGTCAAAAATTGACTCCGTGCATAAGAATGGTGTACGAACCCTAGAGGATCCACTTAGAGGTGTAAAAAACATTGGGTGTAATAGATTTTCAAGAGAAAGAGAGGACTTGATGGGAAAGTAGAGACTTTCAAAGCACGACTAGTAGCCAAGGGCTATACACAGAGAGAAGGCATCGACTACGATAAGACATTCTCTCCTGTGACTATGCTTAAGTCCATCAGGGCACTGTTATCTATAGCTGCATTTCTTGACCATGACATCTGGCAGATGGACATCAAAACAGCTTTCCTCAATATCCCAAGGAGGATATCTATATGGAGCATCCCCATGGCTTCATAACTGAGGAAGACAAAGTATGCAAGTTGAAGAAATCCATCTATGGGCTCAAACAAGCTTCTCGTAGCTAGAACATCATATTTGACAAAACCTTAAATAGTTATGATTTTGTGCAGAATCCTGATGAACTGTGTGTGTAAGAAGCTTAGTGGGAGATCCGTTGTGTTCATCATGCTTTATGTAGATGACATCCTTACCATTGGGAATGGTACATGGATGATGACTAGTGTTAAGATTTGGCAATCCCATGCCTTCGAGATCAAAGATCTTGGAGAAACATCTTACATCTTGGGTCTGAAGTTGTTTAGAAATCAAGAAAAGAGGATCTTACGATTGCCACAACATGGGTACATTAGAAAAATCTTGGAGTGATTCCATGTGGAGAACTCTAAGAAAGTTTTAGTTCCCTTTAAGACATGGTATCCACCTATCTAAAGGGATGGCTCCTAAAATTGTTGAGGAAAAGAAAAAATGTTGAGCATGCTCTTCTCGGGTTTTAAATGTGATGTAATACAAACAAGTGTCGTCGCAACCCAATCACATGTCAACAAAAAATTCTATTCGATTCTCAAGCCAAAATAAATATAAATAAAATATTAAGAGAATTTTGCTATTTTGTTTACCTGTATAGTAACAAGATCGAACTCACAGAGGCTACAAATCCCGAGGGTTATTCAAATAATAGAAAAAATATTAATGAAAAGAAATAGGAAATTCAAATGCGAACTATCTTAGTTTTTATAGGATTTTTTTATCTTTTATTTATTATTTTTTATTTGTATATTTTTTATTTTCTGATTTAAAAACTGTAATGATATTTTGCATATTTTTAATTTTCAAGCATATAAGTTTTAAACAAGTTATATACATGAAAAGAGAAATGTTTTTTTAATTGTCAAAATATAGTAAAATAATTAAAAATAGCAAAATATTTTTTAAGTTTTAATATATCTTTACTATTTTTAGTGATTTTGGGATAATTTTTCGAATTTTTAAGATTTTAAAATGAATAAAAAGAGGAGAAAAATCAAACAGTGAATAGACATGATAATTTTGCAATTTAAAAATATAAAATAAACTAAAAAAATATCAGATTTATTTTTCCTAAAAACTATAGTGAATAATCTATAAACAGGAAGTGAGATCACTATTTCTGGATTTTCTACAATTTTATATGATTTTTATAAGACTTTTAGTAATTTACATTTTTTTGGGTTTTAAAATTATTATGTGAAATTGGCACAGGAAATGAAATATACAAAAAGAAAATTATTCCAATTTTTTTAGAATTTTTGACTTAATATTCAAATTTTTATGAAATTTCAAATTTCAAATAGTAAAAAAGCGATGTTTTTGATTTTTTAATAATATGAAATGGAAATAATATGTAATGAAAATTTTATACTATAAAGAGACCAGTGGCAAGAACTTAATATTATTTTTGGAGAATTTATTGAGCATAGACAACATTTATTTTAATGATAAAAACATGCTAAATAAAAGTATGGAATACATGGAATGAAATGCAATTATTTAAAGTTTTTGCATCAAAAATTAACAAGAAATGAAGGCGAGGTCAAAATCACAAATTACCCAAATGATGTGTGCGCTACACGTGATAGACTCTAGATGGGGTCCTTTTTGCAAATGTTGAGAAACCTGTGGGGTTGATTGTAATTTAACCAAAAATAATAATAAAGTGGGCGCATGTGCCTCGCACGTGCATCGCTAGGGTTGAAGCAGGTGTCTCTTTCCTTCGATTTTTTCCGAAGCCAAAAGGGTGCTGCCGCCCCTTTCCTGCCTTCACAAGCAACATGGGGCGCGCCACCCCTTCCTTCTCGCAGGTGAAGAACGGGCGAATGGCGGATCTTTGGAATGGCGTTGAGATTCAAAGGCGGGTGCGAAGGAAGGGCGGTGGCTACGGTGGAATCTTCAGCTCAGGCAGAAGTGAAGGTCAGCGACGATTGTTAGAACTGAAGAGTAGATGCAATGTCTCCTGAGCAGTTACTACTTCCATTAAAGAGACCTTTCCATATGAGGCGATCTTATTTGTTTCCTCACTCCCATGATATGTTGATATTGTGAACTATATTATCTCCGAGAAATTTCCACGAGATTGGACCAAGCTGAGGGTAGATAGATTCCTGTTAGAGATTCATTTTTATTAGTGGGAGAATCAGTACCTATTTTGCGAGGGTGCTGATTGTATCTGAAGGAGGTGCATTCTCTAGGAGGAATACACCAGTATGGTTGAGCATTGTTACTGAGTAGAAGCCAGTGTACATCATTCTGGGAAGCACACGACAGCAAAGGTTCTACAATGCAACCTATGGTAGTTATTTAAGGATGCTATAAATTGTGTGAAGAATTATATGGATTGCTAGAGAATGGGAGTTACCATTTGTTCCAAAGATACAATTCCCCTGAAATATATTCAAGTTTTAGAAGTTTTATAATGCTTCGGGCATTGGTTTTATGGTCCAATTCCCCGTCAGTCAAGGATTCTAGTACATCCTACTTGTCACAGATTATGTTAGTCGTTGAGTAGAGGCTGTCCTCACTGGAGCCATTGATAGTCGTACGGTTTATCACTTTCTCAAGGACAACATTATTACTTGTTCCAGGATTCCCAAGATTCTCATTTCAAATGGGGTAAGCCATTTTATCAACAAATAGGTCAGGAAGTTAGTTAAGGAGTATGGCATTGAGCATCGAGTCACTTCTCCTTACCACCCACAAACTAACGACTTGGTTAATATTTCAAATAGGGATATCAAGAGAATTCTTTAGAAACTTGTACGTCCAGATAGGAAAAACTTGTCCCAGATACTTGACTCAGTTCTATGGGCTTATCGGATGGCATACAAGTCTGCATTGGGTATGTCTCCCAATAGATTGGTTTATGGAAAGACTTGACACTTGCCAGTTGAGCTGATACACAAATCATTTTAGGCAATCCATGTTGGCAATTTGGATTATCAGAGGAGTAGGACAGAGTAGGAAAGTTGCTCTGAATAGATTGTTGGAATTACGAGATTTCGCTTATGACAACAACCTTATGTATAAAGAGAAAATCAAGAGATGGCCTGATAGATACATTAGGATAATGAATTTCGAGACTAGTCAGAAAGTTTGGTTGTTTGATGTGAAACTAAAGTTGTTTCCAGGAAAACTCAAAAGTAAATGGTCACGACTATTCATATTAGACACATGTCTGTGACAATGATAGTATTCTCATTTCTGGGTTGTCATTTGACACATAACCATTTGTAGTGAATGGACATTTGCTAAAGCCTTATCTCGATCTTGATACATTCCTGTCCGTAGTTGATTCCATTCATGTTGTATCAGACATTGATCCTTTGACATCTTTTACGTTTGATACATGAGTTGATATTCTTTTTCATATATTCATTTCATTTTATTCTTTCTTTCTTCTGTTTTTACATTCACCTCTTTTCCATGTGTGTGTGCTATACTTAGGATGTACTCTATCCTAAGTATAGGGGAGCTGAATGACTTGATTTGTTCACTTTTCGTTATGTTTCATCACTATTGTTGTTGCTTACAGATCCTTTACCCTAAGTATAGGGGGAGTGATGTCGTTCATTTCTTTCATCTTTATTTTTCTTTATTTTTGTTTTAGTTCTTCTGTTCACTCGCTTGTCCTTCAACTTGTTGATATTATTTTCCTATACTTAGGGATCTTTTACTCGGTCTTTTCCATTTGTACATTCTTTTCATCAGTTTTTCCCATTTGTACAATCTTCTATACTTAGAAATATTTGATCCTAAGTATAGGGGGATCACCGACTTCTATTAATTTCATTCTTTGAGTCATTGTAGTATATGATTCTTTTCACTATTCTATACTTAGCATGAGTTATGTCTTCCTTTGTCGCTTCTTGGTCACTATGAGGACATAGTTCAAGCTAAGTATAGGAGATGTGGCATATATTGTATATATACTTTATCCATAACTTGTACTTTTATTTGTCTAATAATATGACTAATAAAACCAGAATAAAATGTTTTGTAAAAAGCTTGCAAAATTCTTTGTGAATATTCTTTTATAAGTACCTTTGTAAAATAATTTTGTAAAATTCTTTATAAAATTTATGTAAAATGATTTTGTAAAAGCTTTTATAAAACATTTTAAAATTATTTTGTTGTAAAATGTTTGTAAATTATTTTGTATAAAAATTATGTATATTGTAAAACTGTTTGCAAAATGTTTGAAATAAAATGTTTGTAAAAATAATTTTGTAAATTTTTTGTAAAACTTGGTAATATATTTTTGTAAAGGTTTTGTAAAATATTTGTAAAAACTTCTGTAAAATAGTTTGTTAAATTATTTTCTCACCTTGTGTCTAAATAACTTTTTTGTAAATATGTGTGTATAATTGTGTATAAATTATTTTTGTAAATAAACCTTTTGATACATTGTAAAACCTATAAATAAAAATATTTTAATAAGATTCATTGAATAAAATTTGTAGAAAAAATTTGTATACAATTTTTTATTAAAATTTGTTTGTAAAATTCTTTGCTAGATAAAATCTTTTGTAAAATATGTACAAAAAATCTATAAATAAAAACTCTTTTTGTAAATCTTGTAAAATTATATATAATCTTGTATATAAATTTTGTATAAAGTCCTCTGTAAAGGTGTGTAAAATCCTCGTAAATTCTTATAAATAATAATAATCTATTAAAGATTCCATAAAAATTGAAAAGATAAAATCCTTAAAATTGCAAAAATTATTTGAAAATCCTTTAAAAAAGTTTATTCTATTCTTTTATTTTCTTTGAAAAAAATGTGTTTTATTTTTTGCATTTGCATTTGCTTTTTTAAGAAATTGATGCCGAAACCATTATAGAATAAAGTCTGGAGAATGGAGCTTGGTTAATAAATTAATCCACTTAATTTCAAAAGAACCTTATAGGAATTGGAGTTGAGACATTTCAAGTCATACCGACTTAATTCTTTGTGTCCACAGGACTATATTCACATGTCATTTGATTGGTCTAAGTAGAATATTTAATACGCATGCACGATTCTTTTAGACTGTGACCTAACTTGAACAAGCACTTTGCACGTAGCCCGTCACTAATGATGTTGCGAGGGGTAGAGTCCTCTGGCAAGAAATGCACGCGAAAGGAAACATACACTATCACCTTGAGTTGCCAGTGCGCCCCAAACTAATCTAGTGGCATGGACGTCTAAAGACGGGAGTTATGGGTTGAAATAAAGATTTGGATGAGGGATGTTCTGCTGGCACAATGTTTTCTAAGAAACAAAACAAGGGAGAAAAGAAATATTCTATATCTGTCGGGGCACAATAAGATCAATGCAGAGCAACAATTCTTTCTACCAAATAAAAGCCAAAGTTACACTAAATAAAAAAAGTATATTGACCATATTGTTCTAGCTTCAGAGAAACTGAATATCTTAGTGGAGACTTGGCTACACTAGCCAGCTTTACAAGGAGTTGTGGATATACTGGTTAGACTCCACTTCCCTTCTTATTCTTCTAACTTCTACCCTCTTCGATTGTGGACACAACACATACATGTACTTAGAAGGAAATACCCCACTCCTCGAGTAGATAGACTGGGGAATTATGGTCACCTTGCTGAGAGAAGGTTGTTCTTTGTCACTTCTGATGTGGAGAGCTATATTTCACTTACACAATACAAGTAGATTCATAGTCATCATAATTTGTGTACGATGACTTGTTCTGACCAGACTGTTGAGGTGACCAGAATAGACACTTGTGGAACTTAAAGGATGTTAGGACTTAAATCCTACCAATAAGGTTCCACAAAACTAATAATCCAAGGGTTTGGCCATGCTCCATACTTTGATTTTATGAAGATTGTATTAAAAATCAAAATTGTCCATGTTCTTTATTTTTTCTTTCTTCTTTTTTAGTCACATATTCTTCAAATATGTGTTTGCTAAGGGACTAACAAAGGTAAAGTATGGGCGGATGATGAATCACCAATTCATCATATTTGTTCATCTATTTTAGCTTATAATCCCTTATAAAATACCTGTAAACATCATTAAATATACCTTCTTAATAAATACCCATTCTTCTGGATATATTGTGTATTTATCTTTTTTTTAACCTAAACTAAATAAAGAAAGAAACAAAGAAAATGAAAGACTCTATATATGTAATAAATATAGGCTAACTCTATCCCCGAGAGTAGGTCAAGGCTTGACCTAATTGAGAACAAATAAAATAGGGGGGAGATAAGACTTGATAACTAAAAAAAATCCACAATAGTATTATTCAATTGTGAATATTCATCATGCACATTCATCACTATGTATAATATATTTTTCTTTTACTATTTTATGTATCATCAAAATCATCTCAAAGAAAAATGTTTTCTTCTTGGAACTTCTACACAAAAAAAGTTATAAATGTTATAAATAATTTCAAAAAGAAACATTATACGTATTAGAAATAACAACACTTTTAAAAAGCTGCAAATCACAACTTGTTAGATCAATATCTTCCCCATAAAAATTCAAAATAAACCAAACTCACTTTAATTGTGTTCAAAATTAAATAAGCTTTAAAATGAAAGAGCTTTCAGTAAAATCGAAGTCAAGATGTGAAAAGTTGCTTTTTGGAGTGTTATTGTGTGCTATGCCTATGTTGTACATTATACTTTGTGTGATTCTATTTATTTTCTTGTATATTGTGTACATATTGTATTTTTAATATTTGTATATATATAGTATTTTTTCATATAAAATGCAATTAAAAATAATTAAATAAAAAATAACCAAACATAAAATCTTGTATATATTGTATAGGTATCAAATACCTATATTGTAGATAACACTATTGATTTAACTTAATAAAATAATTCATAAAAATCAAATAAATGTATAGTTAAATCCTTAAATAATTATGTAAATTAATAAACTAATAAATTATGTATTAATTTGTAAAATAATTTATTAAAACTCAAGTTTTTGTATATAGGTATTTTTAACTATGAATAAAGGTTGTTATTTATTTTCACCTAATTATTTAACTTGTTTAATTATAAATAATCATGTAAATTATGTTTATTTAATTATTAACATTTTTATTTATCAAATTATTTATTTAAATTCATTTTCTAATTTATTTATAATTTATTTCATTTTATTTATGTTTTTGTCTTTCTCCCCTATTCTTGTACAGGCCGGGCACTCTGATTGGTCGAACCCATATTTGTTGTCCCGGGTCAACTGCCTAGTCTTTCCTAAAATCTGAATAAGTTGCATGGACATCGTTCTTCTTAAAATGTTCTCAATCGATACGGCCACCAATGCCACCCGATCCCTATTTCATTTTTCTCGCCTGAATAACATTCAATCTTACCCGAATAAGAAATTCAATTTCCATGTCTCGGTTTGATTGCAGCTATTATTTCATAATTCGCTACAACCACATCTATAAATTCCTTACCAGATCAAAACTCCACCCCGTGATCTATTTTCCATTGCTTTTTGTGCCTGACGTTGATCCTTGGATGAAGCTACATTGACAATGCTCCTTCTTAGTAGCCGGGAAAGTGTGAATCACCTTGGTAGACATGATCTGAGTATGTCATCGAAGAGCCGTTGACGTTGAGCTTCTTTGAGCCATTGCACTAGGATCGAGGCTGAGACCAATCATCTTCACCGTAGATTTATTCTAGGTTAGTATAGCTTCAATTTCATCTTTCATTTCACGTAATTTCATACTGACAATAGTTAGATCAGTCATCTCCGATCTAGCTCTGATTTGCTCGATTGGAGCCCATTTGTGTGTTATTCTTCACTTCTGACCAATCCTCGATCTTCACCATCCAATTCTCCACTGTCCTATGATACCTGATCATTGAAATCCTTTACGGATCTGGAAGTCGACCTTCATCCGAGCCATCTACGATGGAGGTCCCCATCTACCCTTCATTTTCTTGTCTTTTAAGCTAATAAGGCTGGCAGGGGCACCGTCCTAGAGCAATAAAGCATTTGCTGGTGTCTAGGGAAGTTGCTTGATCCAAGAACATGACCTGGAGCTTGAACTTCTACCGCAAAACACTTCATACTCCAGATCGTAGATCGCCAAGCTTCGAGCTTCATCGCTACATCCGATCGACATAGTGGACCTTAGTGAACCAACAACTACCTTTAGGAGCAGAATCAAACCTAGATCAGTTGGGATCCAGCCTATTGAAGTTTGCCAACAACCCCCTTCTCCAGAGTTCTTCTTGGTGTCTCCTCTGCTATTGGATCAAGAGCAACATTTCCAGATTCCATCCAGGCCATAGAGGAAGTCCCAAGGTTGACATGTCGATCATATCTGAAGAAGTAACCTAGAGACTTTGGATTAGCGTGTGTTGTGTACATGACTCAGTGAATAATTGCATTCCAGCCCTGGTATTTTTTTATTTTGTAAATAAGTGCTTCCAGGACACATGTTTGAGTCTAGTGTTATGAATAATTGCAATTAGTCCCTTAATTATTTTTATAATTACATACAGGTAAAGTTTGAACTGAAAATGTGCAGTTGCGCGTGCATATTTTCATGAAGTTGCAATAATATCTTCATGCTGTTATGTTACTGTTTGGCCCTTGGGAATTAACCGAGGTCCATGCCAACGCGACTCACATGCGTCGGCACATGCCTTTTCGTGGGAAATTTGTAGGAATCGCCCAATATTTGTTTATTTGGTTATTTCTTCAGCCCCTTTAATAATTTTCTTTACATTTTCATCCTTGTGTTCCAGAGTATTTGATTTCTCGTTAATAAGGCTTAATAAATTGATAATCATCTCCAAAATTTTCTTAAAAATTCATACAAGTTTCTGTTTATAACTTCTATCACCTCTAATTTTGTTTTGCAAAATTAATTAGTTTTACTAATTTTATAAATTCAAAAACCACCAAAATTTACTTGTTAAAGAAAAAAATTAATAAAAATTGAAAATTGTTTGAAAAATTCTACAAAATCTTTTGATTATGTGTTTGGATTTTTTTGATTTATTATAAATATTTTGTTAGGAATCTTTTTATAGAAATCCTAAAAATTACAAAATATAGTAAACACTAAAAAATACATATATATAATCATTAAAAACACAAAAACATATACAATAACTTGAATTAAAATATGAAAATTGTCTTTATGTTTATATATATTCAGTATTTTTGAGTTTATTTTCTATTTTAAAAATACAAAAACAATGGTTTATTTTATTTACGTTCTATTTTCTTGTTTTTAATTGTTTTGAAAATCTTAAAATAATTTAAAAATATTTGAAAAATCACAAAAAATAAAATATTATCTAAAACACAAAAAAATTGTTTAATTTTCTACACATTTCTCTTATTTTCAAAAAATACAAAAGATTTTTTTCCTTTATTCACATTTTCTTTTACTTTTGCTTTGTTATAAAATAAAAAATATTAAAATTTACAAAAGTGAAACTCAATAAAAATTGAAAATTAGAAAATAAAATTTGTAAAAATTCAAATTTTTCAAAAAAATACAGAAAATAAAATCTCAGAAAGGTCAAAAAAGAAAAAGAACTCATTATTTTTTAATAATTAATAAGCCTTGGGTATTGTAGCCTTATTGAGTTAAATCCTGTAGGCTATATAGGTAGAATAAATAACATCTCATTTTATCTCTCTTGAGCTGCTTTGCTTAGTATAATTCTTTTATTAAAAAATACTTTTTGTTTGATACTTCTTTTATTGCGACAACCACAATTCCCCTTGTGCATATATTCACCTTCATTTCCATCTAAATAAATTGAAAACCTGAAAAAGATCTTCTCAACAATGCTTTAGATTTCATAGTTGGCGTTGTATTTAGACAGGGGAGGAATGGATTCCCAATTGTTATACATTATTCCAGTCGGACTTTAGATGATGCACAATAGAAATTATATAGTGACAGCGAAAGAGATACCGGCAATGGTTTTTATAATGGGCAAATTCAAATCTTGTCTTCTTGGTTCCAAAATCACAATTTAGACATATCATTCAGCTATCAGATATTTTATGGAAAGAAGGATGCAAAGGCATGCCTTCTTAGATGGATTCTTCTACTTCAGGAATTCAATTTGGATATTAAGGACAAACCTAGATGAAGGACGTGGTAGCTGATAACCTCTCCTATTTATAGTTAGAGCAGTCTCCAGACGAGTACTCGCCATATATTGCATAGAGATTTCCCATTGAGAGGATCTTTGCAGCGATCGAGCTTCTACGGTATGCCGATATAATGAACTTTTTGCTACATAGAAGAGTCCAGAGTGATGGCCGAGGGGTCGAGTTAACAAACTAGATTCTGAGGCACAATACTACCACTAGGAGGATCCGATTCTTTTTTGTGAGGGACATGATTGTGTTTACATGTGACACATTCCTCGGGAGGAATACAATATTGTCCTCACCTTATGCCACTCTCTATAGGCAAGGGGACATCATTCATGGAAGAGGACATCACAGAAGGTACTCCAGAGCGGTTTTTGGTGACCAATACTAACGAGAGATGCTTGCACATTTTTGAAGAGTTGCCTAGTTTGTCAGAAAACATGAGGAACGATCAGTGCACGTGATGCGATGTTGATGAAATCAGTGATCATTTGTGGGATATTTGATGCATGGGGCATTGATTTTGTGGGACCATTTCCTTTGAGAAGTGTCTTTGAGTACATAATTCTCGATGTAGATTATGTAAGCAGATGGGTGGAGGCTATACTTGCACGAACTGCTAATAGAAAGACGAAGTACAGGTTCCTCAAGGAACACATTATTTCACAATTCAGGATCCCACATATTCTCGGGGGTAGCCATTTTATCAACAAGGCTGTAAGAATTATGCTTTAGATCATAGAATAACTTCTCCATACTAACCACAAATGAATGACATGGGTGAAGTTTCGAATAGCGAGGTAAAATCCATATTTCAGAAGTTGGTACATCGCGACAGGAAGAATTGGTCTTGACTTATAAACCAAGTTGTCTTGGTACACCATGCTGCATATAAGACCTCCCTAAGTACTTTTGCATTCAGGCTTGTTTATGGGAAGCCATGCCATCTGCCCATAGAAATCATGCATAAATCAAAATGGGCTATCAGAAAGATATCACTTCATATATAGAGAGACGAAACCAACTGGAAGATGGATCTGAATGAGCTAGTTGGGATTCAAAACCAAGCATGTAAGAATACCCTCATCTACAAGGACAAGGTTAAGAAGTGGCATGACAGACACATTCGCCACAATACCTTTATTCATGGACAGAAGGTTTGGCTATCAATGCAAGGTTGAAATTTTTTCTTGGCAAGTTAAAGAGAAAATGAGAAGGTCCATATATAATCATAGCGGTGCGCGATAACGAAAGCATAGCCATATTAGATATGTCATGGTGTAGAGACATTCATGGTGAAGGGGTTGTTGTTGAAGCATTTCATCTAAACTACAGAGCATTTGTCCTGAGTTGAGGTCATCTACTTTGTACAAGACTTGTAACTACTTTTCCACTTCATTTTGTCATGTATAAAAACCTTGAAGCCTTTCTCTTTGGAGTTCACACTACTTGTACATTCTTCCAAGATCCCAATAGTCCCCATTTTTACTCGTCTTTATACTTAGGATACCATATCCTAATTATAGGGAGGACCAATTGATTCTGTTGATTTTTGTTTTCGTATTTTCTTATTTTTGCTTTCCTTTGTGTACATTTTTTTATAGTCATCACTCGTCATAATTTTGGTCACATTCTTTTCTATACTTATCATAGCTGATCATAAGTATAGAGTGGGTAGAGTGATCCCATTGATTTCGTTTTCTTTTCTTCTTTCGTCTGTTTATTCTTACCCTCACTCACCTCATTTCCGTGTTCCACTATACTTACAATGACCATATCACAAGTATAGGGCGGTTGACTGACTACTATTCTTTCTTTTTTTCACCCGCTTTTACTTAGCACGAGTTATATCCTCCATTTTCTCTTTTTAGTACTATGAGGACATAGCACAAGCTAAGTAAAGGGGTGCGTATATATATCTTCTATATATGCTTTTGTCCATAACTCATACTTTAATGTATTTTCTATATCTATAAAATCCAAAAAAAGTGGCTGGGTAAAATTTACTTAAAAGCTATTTATTAAGTACTTATAAAAGTTTTATAAATAAATAAAATACATGTAAAATTTTTATTTAAAATTTGTATTTAAAATGTGTTAAAAGCATATAATACTTATTTAAAATCCTATATATTAAATAATGCAAAAATAACATTATATTTAAAAATTCTTGTATTTAAAATTTGTAAAATACATTAGTTATTTAATCTAAAAAATATTGGTAACTTATATCTTGTAAATATGTTTATTTATAAAAATTAAAAAACTAAAAAATTCGTAAAAAATACAATGACTTAAAATACATAAGAATAGCAGAATCTTCCAAATCCTTAAAAAATGAGTAAAATTCAGAAAATTTACCTGACAAAAACATTATTGCATTTACATTCGCATTTTTCAAAATAAGTTTGAGTTCTTGAATTAAAGATTTGAAATAGTTTAGAGTATGGATCATGATCATGGCCTTTACCCTAAATTTTAAAGAGCCTAATTGGGAATGGAAATTCAGACTTTTCTATTTGTTGATTTAAATATTTGACTTTCATAAGATCGTGTTCGAAACTCAACTTAAACTTGCCTAAGTAGCACACTTGGTGTCCTCCATTTAACTCTTTAACAGTGGACCAATTTTAGATACATGCACTCCACACTTAGATCGAGTTGCATGGGGTTGCGAAGGGAAAATTAATTTTAGTTGTGCATTTTCATCCTTGTCCAGTGGTGCATATGTCTATAGATGGGAGTTGTCAGGTAAAAATAAAGCTTCAGATGAGGGATGGTCTGCTAGCACAATTTTTTCTAAGTACCAAAAACATGGGCGGAACAAAAGATTCTATATCTGTCGAGGCACACAAGAAAGCAACGCAATTGTTCCTATTACCCAAAACATGGGTAGACCAAAATTTTTATATCTGTCGGGGGAAAATTCATGAAGTACATTATTAACCAAAAATGGTCTAAGCTTCTTAGAGCCTACATATCTTGGTGGAGATATGGTTACACTAACCAAGCTTCACAAGGAGATGGGACTATACTTGTCACACTCCAATTCTCTTCTCATTCTTCTATCTTCTTTCTCCTATTCGATTGTGGACATAGCATGACCTGAACTTAGAAGGGAATATCCCCCTCCTGTAGGATCGAGTAGATGGATAAGGAAGCCATTGAGTTTATTACTAGGGTGGTCGGTTTCTTTTCCTCCTTGAGAAGGAATAGTCAACACATTACACACATCGTACAAATTGAATTCAAGATTGAAATAGTTATCGATATGGCTAAGTGGATCTGAGCAGGTTGTTGAGGTGAACCTGAATTAAGGATTTGTAGAATTTGGGGACTGTTGAGACTAAAATTCTACTCCTAGTTAAGGCTTCAACAAAATTCTTATTCTAAGGCCCGACCATGCTCTGTCGTTTGTCTATTCTCATGAATTGATTTCAGAAAACAAATTCATTCTAACTTTCTTTCCTTTTCCTTATTTTTCAAATAAGTATTTGCTAAGGGACCAACAAAGTTTAAGTATAGGGGGTTGATTAATCCATGATACATTAATATTTTTTGTTGCATTTTATCTTAAAACCCTTAACAAATACATGTAAAAATGCATTAATTCTCATCTTTTATTAAAGTTCCATACATGAATAAAAAAGCATTTTTATTCATTAAAAGGACATATAAAAATAAGAAAATAAAAATGAATAAAGATAAGGAAGACCGTAAATATGTAGATATTGTACAAGATGACTAACAAAATATAAATAGATATAAGATATATTTATATAACCTAACCCCTGAGACTAAGTTAGCATGACTTGGTCAACAAATAATAAAGTAGGGGGAGATAACGGAGAAAACACAGAAATAACTAACCTTGTACATAATATTTTAATTCCATTTATTTATTATTTATATGCAATATTCATCTAATATTAATTAATTCATACGTTATTTCAGTAAAATCTTCTCCAATATTTTTATATAAATGTATATAAAAAAATATAAAAATCATAAAAAATCCAACCGGTATATATGCCAAGAAATCTGATTTACAAATTATCAATTTCACAACTTCCGAACCTCATAATTTCTTCATACGAACTCCAATTTTAATCTACTTACATTAAGGATCATAAAATAAAACTCTCTGATTAATGAAGGTGTTCTCATCGAAAACAATGTCCGTTTGCAAAATTCGGCTTTTGGACATAATGACAATTGAGTTTCTTGGCAATTTATTTTTTTCTATACATACTATTTATAGTACAAGTGATTTAACAATTTTTAATTATTTTTTTGATCTTGTAGTTTATTTATAAAATAAAATAAAAAAATAAAAGCCTTATTTAAAATTTTAAATAAAAAATTCTAAAAAATAGATGAAACTGAACTCTAGTGTATATACATGTATTTATTAATATATGCAAATTAATTATTAAAATCTATAAAAATTTACATAAACTAATTTATTACTAGATTAATTAATAAAATATAAAAATGATATCACATTTATTAAAATATTGAATTATATATATATATATATATGTTATTTATCAAGTAGGTTATATATGTATTTATTGATAATGTATTAATATATTATAAAATAAACATTATTTATATATGTAAAATACATTTTGAAATTAATTTAATTATCTATAATTTTCGTTTGTATACCTTTTAAAAAATGTTATCTACTATTTAATATCTAATTTATAATGAATTAATCTTCTGGATTATTGTGGTGCTGACATGTGCCAGCACCACAACCCTTCCTCTACCTTAAGAAGAGGTTTGTTTTCGGTTTGAACGCCTAAAATTTAATAATTTATTTCCACTCCATTCCTTACCTAAAACCTAATCTAAAACGTCAAATCTCTTCTCCTAACAACCCTTTCCCACGCCAACAGTTAGATTCATCCTATCTATTCACCATCTTCTCTATTTAAATCAATGAAGTTCATCATTTTCAACTCAACTCCTCCAACAATAGTTTTACCTGACCAAGATTCAATCTTCTCCACCTTGTGCCGACCGTTTCTGGTGGTGACAACACTGAGATGAGCCTCCACATGGAAGAGGGAGGATCGATGGAGGCGTTTCATGGTCACCTTGTATCGCGGCCATAGTTGTCACGTTCAGCTTCGGAAGTCAGTTCTGTCGAGCTAGAGGTGATAAACCTCCACCCACAAGTGAATTTCAGCCATTTTTCATCCATTTTCTTCTCGATTTCATCGATATTTTAACATTCTTAATCACCTCTTTATTCGCACAATCACCAATCTATTGATTCCAATCGAAACCAACTACCAATTCGATTCAAATCCTCTCCATATTTGAGCTGAAAACCACATAAGTGATATTCTGTTTCCGCACAAGAACCGCGTAAATCTCAGGTCGATTCCACTGGAATCGAACCATAATCCATCTTCTTGCAGGTCATTTATCATCTGGAGCTACATCGCAACACCTCTGGAATCAAAGAGGAACATAGCTCTGAGGTCCCACAAACAGAACAAATTAATTTCAAGAACTGGACACTAGACCTGAAGATCCAGAACCGTAGACGAATCTTCCTTCATGTTACCTCGCATTAGGTGAGCTCGAAGGGGGAGGAGCCCCCTTCTGGCCCTACTGGAGCACCGTGACGCTCTCTAGCCATTGCTGGAGCTGCCAATCGTCGTCAATTCCATCCTTCACCACCGTTATTCCCAATTTGGAGAAGAACAGGAGTGTCCATGCGAACAGGGGTTTGACACAGTCTAACATCGACGGCCAAGATCGAAAGAGTGTTCTATTTGCAATCGTTCAATCTGATGAGGTGTAAAAACTGCTTAAAGAGCCCAACTACTTTTCTTGATTGCAGTAGTGCCCCAGAAACTTTCTGCTATTTGCATTTAGTTTCCGAGTGGGGATCTAATTACAAGAACACTTTCTTTTTATTATTTTAGTGTCCCTAACCGAGGACTGTTCTACGAACTTTATTTCGTTTTCTTTACAATTGTGTCCTTGTACTATAGACATTATTTGGACACTCTACATAGCGTAATTCTTGTTGATTTTTACGGGGTAGCTTCTCTACTACCCTAGAATAGTTTTGAGACATTTTCACGGATATTCATCCTTCATTTGTTTTGAATCTATTTTCTGAACATCGTCTTGATTCACTACTAAAAAACAGAGAACATGCCACGGTGAGTATCGTGGCTTAATGTCATATTACCGTTGGCTAATATTATTGGCCACGGTAATATTACCGTGATTTATACCACCGTGTCTTATAGTTTACCGTGGCCAAAGAGGTTACTTTTTCGCCACGGTGGACTTAGTGGGGCTATACTGTTTTGGCCACGGTAATTTCACTGTTGAAAAAACTTTCAAGCCATGATTTAATAGCATGACAAATCTATTTAAGCCACGGTAATCAAAATGTAGTAAAAAACATCTTGACAAAGTGCATAGGCTTTGACAACGGTTTAATAGTTGTGACGACAGAGATTTGGCCATGGAAGTTGTACCGTGGCAAAAAAAGCAGACTTTAAAAAAATCAATGCATGTGTCAATTAATCATTTAACAAAATCTCATATGATAAAGTGCATAATCCTCATGTTAACATAAGGTTTTTGACAAAATAAGAGCTAATTAAGGTTCAATTAACTAATAAAATAATAAAAAGTATATGACATTTGAAATCTAATAATATTAGGTGTAACATAAAGATCGATCTAAAATTAAATGCTATTCATCTAAACCGAAATCACTAAAATCGACATCAACTTCTGAATTTTCATCATTATCTCTTCTTTCACCCATGCCATTCGATGAATACTCTCTTTGTCATGAACGACTGCCCTTCGATGATGCCGTCTCTTGTGCTTTGGCAATGACAGCAACTGATTTTGCTATCTCTCCTAGCAAGACCTCTAATCTTGTGACTCAATCGTGTATGTTACTATCTGGTTGGCCTCTATGTCCATAGTACTTGGATGGATTAACCCCTCCTCCTACTCCCCTCACGCGTCCTGGATGTTCAGGTCCAGTAGCTTGTAGATATGTTACGTCTGGAGAGATAGGAGACCCATCATCTGGGTGTTGAGGTGCCATCATTTGCTCCCGATGCAATGAAATAAAAAGAATTTGAATTAATACATATATTAAAATGAATTTGAAACATAAGTAAATTAACTTACATGTTGCTTTTGCAGTTTCTTATCATGCCATATTCTTGAGCCATCTTTTCCTTCTCTACTTTTTGAGTATATAAAAAGATTGCAACGATCGGCATCAATACTCTTTTTCACCTGAATTTAATTATATAAATAAATATATGAGGTAATGCATAAAAATTACTTAAATTGAAAAAAATAATAATTACATACCAACTCGTGCTTTAACTGCTTGGTGTTTTTTCTACCCATGCGATGAGCTGCATGTGTTAACTTTGATCGATTATGTGCATTTCTGCATTGCATTGCCTACAACGGTATAATTTCCTTAATTAGCACATATTATTTTCGAACAGAAATCTAAACTAAACAGGACAATTGGAATTATTTTGATGGATAAACAAAGATTTAAAACAAATATCATTTATAAACAAAGAGAAGCTTCTAATCAACAACAATGGTAAAAACAAATAGAATCTAAGTAGATCTAGTTGAATTTATACCTTATATTCCTTGGATGTCCAATAATCAACTAAAGTTCTCCAATCTTCTTCAGTTATACCTTCTTGTACATTAGCAAGTAGTTGACTTATTGGGATATTCTCATCAAAGTGCTGCATATATAAATAACAAGTCTGGATTATAATTCTATACAAGATTTCATTCCAATGATAAACCTATAATGATTAAATAAATTGATTTTCTTACATCTCTCTTAATCCGAAATCACCAACTTCGATGCAACTCTGAAGCATGCGAAAGAATCATCTTATCAAACTCATCATTGATCTTCCATGAAAATGATTACTGTAATATATTCTGATTAAAATTTTCATATAAAAAATATGAACAATGTTCGTAAGGTATATATTAACATTACCCTCAATCTCTTCATAAGTAGATCACGCATCTCTTTTGTGGCATCTCTTCGAAAATCCCTGATCGTAATTGGGATAATACTACGAGTGAGTATACTCAAATGACTTTGAAAAAGTTCACTATTGATTCCAACAGCATAACCGTCCACAAGATCTACAAAAAAAGTATCTCCTGGTCTAAGATGGTTGAGAGCAGCTCCTTGAGCAGCACCTCGTACTCGTGGTCGTTTGGACTCATGTGTACTTGGAGTCCATAAATCCTTCTCAGATGGAGTAGCTGATGTAGATGATGGTCTCATGGTAGGAGATGGCGAATGATGCTCATCTTGTGAGTTGTGATCATGCACTCTATGATCGATTGCCCGTCGACGAGAGGCTACCTGATGATAAACAATAGAAATTCTTCATATTATAAAAATGATGGTATTTACTGACAAATACGAATTTTATGTTAATACATCCTTAAATAACACAACTTTACCGATGCAAATGATGGTCTCGTAGGAGGAGAAGGAGAACGATGCTCATCTGCTCGACGAGAGGCCACCTGGTGTTAAACAATATAAGTTAATCATATTTTAAAAATGACAACCTTTACAAAAAATATAATTCTAATGTTCATACAACCTTTAATAACACAACATTACCGATGCAAATGATGGCCTTGAAGGAGGAGATGGCGAACGATATACATTTGGTGTTTTGCGATCATGTTCAATATCATCGATCGCCCGTCGATGGGAGGTCACCTTTGTTACAACATGGAAGACAATAATTTATGCAAGAGTTCATATTAAAGTGAATAATTAAATATTAAGATTTACCAATGATGGTCGTGTAGGTGGAGAGGGTGAATGTTGCTCATCTTGTGTGTTATGATGATGTACTCTGCGATCAACTGCTCGTTGACGGGGAGACATCTGCTTACAACATTCCCGACATTATATTGAAAAGAGTTTGCAAAGCATACCTCATATTTTGTAGCAAGCAAAGAAATAATATTTAGACATAGAAATAATAATTGCATATATTATTACCTTTACTAGCTTAAATTTTCTTCTTGATATGCTTCACTTTCCTCATCGGAATCATTTATATCTTTTTCATGCATATTATAATAGGCTCGCGGTATTGTTCTAATCGGAATTATCCATCCATGTCTTTCAATATCCTCAACAAAAAAAACTTGTTCAACCTGACTTGCAAGTGCAAACGGTTCCTCTGTCTCCAATATACAACTTCGATTTAAACAAATATAACCATCTTTATTTTTTACAAAACCTCTATCTTTATTGAATACATCAAACCATATACATTTGAAAACAACAACACGCTTGTCGTGTGTGAAACTGATGTCAATGATTTCAATTACCTCTCCATAGTAGCCATCCAACCCTGATTGAAGATGAGATTTCACAATTACACCACACATCTGTGTTCTTCTATGTAAGTCAATAGATTTGATTTGAAACTTAAATCCATTAACTGTATAAGTAGTATATGTGTGGACAAATGAAAATGGTCTTTCATCTAAAATCTGCAACTCAAGAGTCCATCTACTATCTTGACATTCTTTGAGCTGGTTAATTTTAGACCTAAACCATTGTAAAAAATTATGTGCATAGATAGACTTTCACCGTTCAAGATTTTGAAACATATCATTGTACTCTTTGAAAAACATATCAAGTTGTTTAATCTGCATTAATATGTAATAATGAGCCAAATTATCTCATCAGCATCTAAAAACTTTCGAGTTGTGCCACTTGATGGCTTTCCATAGTCTGAAAGAATAGATAAAATACCATCATAATCGTTGTCAACATCTATGTCATCTTTACTTTCTTCGACAAGTTGAAGATATCATTTTCATCATCAAGATATAATGATGAAAAATTAACACATTCTTCAAAGAAATAACCCTCTACTATGGAACCTTCTGGATGTGCCATATTAAATACATGGTCTTTTAACTTCTTAAGAAATCTCTCTACTGGATACATCCATTTGTATTGTACCGGTCCTGCAATTCGAGCCTCATTGGCCAAGTGGACTACTAAGTGAACCATCACATCAAAGAATGATGGTGGGAAAATCTGCTCCAACTTGCATAACGTCTCTACAATATCAGTCTCCCACCTTACTAAAATAGTAGGATCAAGAACTTTAGAACAAATAGCTTTGAAATAATAACTGAGCTCCATCAATGGTTCTAGTACATTATCAGGTAGACTTCCACATAGAGCTAATGGCATAAACACTTCCATATATATGTGATTATCATGACTCTTTAAGCCGGAAAATTTTCTCTCAGCTATATTAACACATTTTGATAAATTTGCTGCATAACCTTCAGGAACCCGAATCGCTTTCAGAAACCTTAAAATAGTTTCTCGTTTTTCAAGTGACAATGTATAGCTTGTATTTGGTAATTCAAGTGTATTTTCTCCAACCTCAATTGGATGCAAGTCACTTCTGATACGCAGTTGTTGAAGATCTTGTCTACTTCTAAGTGTATACTTAGATGTGCCGGATAAATTTAAAATAGATAAAATATTGTCCATGACATTCTTTTCGATATGCATGACATCTAAATTGTGTCTAATTATCAAATCTTTCAAATATGGTAATTCTTTAAAGAATATGCTCTTTTTCCTCCAACCACCTAATCTAAGTTGTTTAAAAGGACGTTCAAGTAGAATTTCCTCCAAACATTGTTGCTGATTCCATATTTCTGCTCCACTGTAACGAATGCTTCCCAAGTCCAAACATTCTCCGGCTGAATTACCATCAAACTTTTTATTGAACCGACGATCCCTCCATTTATGTGTTTCTGGAAGAAAACGACGATGACCCATGTAACATTGTTTCAAACTGCCACTCAGACATAAACTGTGTGTTCGATCCATACAAATAGGACATGCAGTATATCCTTTTTTACTCCACCCGGATAAATTTGCATAAGCGGGAAAATCATTAATGGTCTATAAAATTGCTGCTCGAATACAAAAAGTTTCATTTTTATTTGCATCATATGTTTCAACACCATTGATCTACAGTACCTTCAACTCTTCAAGTAATGGTTGTAGATATACATCAATTGCATTTCCAGGACCTTTACTTTCAGATATTAATAACGACATCATTGTAAACATAGATTTCATGCACATCCACGGTGGTAAATTGTATGTGAATACGATGACTGGCCATATAGAGTAGCTATTATTCATGTTACCAAAAGGATTGAAACCATCACTTGCAATTCCAAGTCTAACATTACGCATTTCACTTGAAAAATTTAGATGGATCGAATCAAATCTTTTCCACTCCTCAATATCAGCTGGATGGCGCATAAGACCATTACAATCATCTTTTCTTATCTTCTTATGCCATGACATCCATTTTCCAGTTTTTTGTGATTGATAGAGGCATTGCAACCTAGGAATTAAAGGGAAATATCGCAGAATCTTTGCTGGCTTCTGTCTTCTCTTGTTGTTGACTACAGAATTACAAACATCTTTGTATCTAGAACTTTTACAATGTGGACAAAATTCAAGGTCACTATTTTCTTGCCAAAATAAAATACAGTCATTTGGACATGCGTCAATCTTCACACAATTCATTCCTAATTTGTGAAGAGTCTTCTTAGCCTCATACCAACTTTGTGGATAATTCGGTGGATTCTCTAATACCTCAGAAATAAACTGCAACATATCTGACATTAAGGCGGTTGTAGCTCAATGCTTAACTTTCAATTTGAATAGTTTTAAGATGAACTTGAATCGAGACATCATCAACCCTTTGGCAATAGGTTCCTCAGCTTCCATAAAAGCTTTGAGAAATTGATCCCTTCCATTGTCAACCGTCTCAACATTGTCTAAATTACCTTCGAATTCAATAGGTTCATCTGCTACCATAGGAGTAATAATATCTTCCGGTCGCTCTTCGACTTCTGCAACTTCTGATGTTGTTTGAAGCCATTCCTCCTCTCCATGTAAATTCCAAGTAATATATCTTTGCCACCACCCATTCAAAATATTGTGATCATATACTTCCTTTCGTTTATATCTCTTGTTATTCATACACATCCGACAAGGGCAATAAATGCAATCCTTGTTAGATCCATATCTGAAACATGCTCTATCAGAATGAAATGCTCAGTCTAAAAAATCATGAACTCCTCGATTATATACTTCTATATCTGACAACCGCTTAGTCAACCAAGTTATGTCCATCTACATAAAGTATATCAATCCATTAGCTAGATATATACATCATGAGAATCTATAAATATGTTTTCATTCTAAACATTTTTTCCACAGCGAAATGGATGGGAGGAAGTAATCAGACCTGTCAGAGTGGGTTTAATGGCATTAATACTCGATCACTCATCACTAGCCAATGGCCACCCTAACCTGCCTTGCAATACCCCCTACCCACCTATATCCCCCCTTCCCCATTGCCTTGGATCTTGTTCTTTGTTTTTACTGCCACCTCTCCCTCCCCTCTCTCGTTGGTGTTTAGTTAATTATGACCCCCATCCTTTCATCTTTTTATATGTGCCCTACATGAAAGCTGTCATGAATTTATATTGATCACTAGACCAACTAAACGTCCAAACTTCACTAGGGAGGAAACCACACTTATTTCTCACAATTATATTGAACACTAGAAAACTCAGCAAAAATGCACTAGTAAAGAAAAAATACCAACATCTCCTGCACCTAACTTTCTTGAAATAGACAAGGACAAATCAAGGAAGAACATACAAAGTTCATATTTGACTAACCAACACGTCCCAAAATCATTGTTCTTATAATTCAATAGCAAGTAAAATATGTGATATACAACTAAAACCAATCAGCAACACTTTCAGTATCATGATAATGCAGACAATATATATATATATATATATATATATATAAAGAGATGATGATACAAGTCTATTGAACAGAATAAAAATAAACAAAGATTATGTGTTAAAAAGCCCAAAATCATTCACCTGAGGTGCGAGCTCTAAAGACTTCACCACTGCGTGATCCTTATTAATTTGGAGGAAAATTATCGAGATGTTGCAACAATGATAATCGAAGGAGATGCCTCAAAGGGTAGTAGCCGTGAGGGTAAAGGGTTGTTCCTGGACAATGCATCCAGTAGGTTCTTATTTGTTTTTATATTTGTGTAGAGATATCTAATCAAAATAAAACATTAGATCTAATAGAGATTTAATCAAAACATCATATTCGTGTACCCCCAATCTAAACAAAACATCATATTCGTGTACCCCCAATTTGCATGTGTTAACTTTGATTGAGATATACTTGAATAATACCCCCAAAAAACAACAACAATTTCCTTTTGCAAGAAGCCCAAAATCATTCACCTGAGGTGCGAGCCATAAAGCCTTCACTGCTGCGTGATCCATTAACGCGGAGGAAGATTATGGAGATGATGCAACAATGATAATCGAAGGAGATGCCTCAAAGGGTAGTAGCCGTGAGGGTTAAGGGAGGAGAGGGTTGCGGCTGATTAGGGTTTTTTTTGGACGGAAGATGATTTAAGAGAGAGCCACAGAGGGAAACGAAATATTTGGGCTTTGGAAGGCGGGCATGGGAATTCCTTATTAATTTTTTTGTTTAAAATGGCTACAGTAATATTACCATGGTGTTTAACTTTTAACCACGATAATATTTCCATCAGCTTAATTTATTGGTCACGGCATAATTAGTGTGGCAAAAATATTTGGGTCACGGTAATTTTCAAGACCATTGATATTAAGCCACGGTAATTTACTATGGCCGAACGTTTTTAGCCATAATAAAATTACCGTAGCCAGATTGCGTGGCTAAGATTGGATTTTTAGTAGTGATTTTTGGTTCTTCTTGCCGATCATTGATGAATCTCCATTTCATCACCTTTATTTTTTCATTTTGACCAAAAATACCTAGCTAAATGCATGTAAATATCATTAATTTATCAAAATAAACACAATATAAAATGTACAAAATATTTATAAAATATTTTATATGTGATATATTTATTATAAAAATAAAAGAATAAAGGAAGAAAAGAAAAAGAAATGAGATAACATAGGTGTTGAATGACCCTAGACTCCGAGACCCAATCATCATGATGATTTGGTTGACAAGGAATAAAGTAGGGGAGATAGGGTGGATAAATTGTACAAAATACACACCAAACCCTAATTCTTTAATTCATCAATATTTGCATTTTTAAACCTTTTTTATATTATTATTTTTACATCTCAAATAATAAAATCCTCAACATCAATGTTGTAGATAAAAATGCAATGACAACAATAACAACAAAGCCTTTTCTCACAATTAAGTAGGGTCGGCTACATGGATTCTTCGCCTCCATTCAGATCTATCTTGAGTCAATCCCGGGCTTATATCCACAAAACTAAGTTCCCTTCGTATGGTCTCTTTCCAATACTTCTTGGGCCGTCCTCGCCCTCTCTTAGCCGGCTCAACATCCCAACACTCGCATCTCCTAACTGGTGCATCAGCTGATCTTTGCAAATGTCCAAACCATCTTAAGCGATTTTCTCGCATCTTATCCTCGATCGGAGCTACACCAATTTTCTTTCTGATTACATCAGTCCGAATCAGATCTTTACGTGTGTGTCCACACATCCACCTTAACATTTTTATTTCTGCTACATTCATTCTTTGCACATGTTTATGGTTCACAGGCCAACATTCGGATCCATAAAGCATAGCAGGTCTCACGACTGCTTTGTAAAACTTTCCTTTAATTTTTAAAGGAATTTTCTTATCACAGAGAACAGCAGAGGCTCCTCTCCACTTTAGCCAGCTGGCATTTATTCTATTAGTAACATCTCCATCAATTTCCCCATCATGTTGTAGAATAGATCCCAGATATCTAAAGGAATATATCTTCTGAATGTTCTCATCACCAATCTTCACCTCGATTCCTTCACCATTGCTTCCATCAAAGGTGCATTCCATATATTCCATCTTAGCCCTACTTATACGAAATCCTTTAGACTCCAACTCATGTCTCCAGACCTCAAGCTTCTCATTTACTCCATCTCTAGTCTCGTCAATTAACACAATATCATCAGCAAATAACATACACCAAGGTAACTCATCCTGAATGTGACTTGTCAACTCGTCCATAATCAAAGTAAAAAGAAATGGACTCAAAGCAGAACCTTGATGTAAACCAATGTTGATGTCAAAATATCCAGTCTTCCCAGACGGGGTCCTTACACAAGATAAAGCCTTATCATACATGTCCTTTATGAGGTTAATGTATAGGACACGTACTTGTCTCTTCTCCAACACTCTCCACAATATCTCTCGTGGGACAGAATCATAAGCCTTCTCCAAATCAATAAAGATCATGTGGAGGTTCTTCTTTTTATCTCTATAAATCTCCATTGTTCTCCTCAGCAAATGGATGGCTTCAATTGTCGAGCGACCTAGCATGAATCCGAATTGATTTTCTTTTACGTTGGAAACTTGCCTCAACCTTCTTTCGATCACACGTTCCCAAATTTTCATAGTGTGACTCATCATATTGATACCTCTATAATTTGAACAATTTTGAATGTCTCCTTTATTCTTACACAGAGGCACACAATACTCCTCCTCCAATCTTCAGGCATTTTCTTTCTTCGCCAAGTAACATTAAATAGATTCGTAAGACAAGTCAAACCATGCTCACCTAAAACTCTCCATACTTCTACAGGGATGTCATCCGGTCCTACACCTTTCCAAGGTCTCATAACCTTCAAAGCCTCATCTACTTCCTTTCTTTGTATCCGTCTATAGCTTGCACGATTCAAGTAACTTTCACTACAAGCTAGACCACCCAAAGTGATCTCTCTATTTCCTTCCCCAATGAAAAGTTTATGGAAGTACTGCTCCCACCTAGTCTTTATATCCTTCTGAGTAACAAGCACATGACCTTCCTCGTCCTTATTGCATCTTACTTGAGAAAGGTCTTTGGTCTTTCTTTCCCTTGCTTTGGCCAACCTGAATATATCCTTCTGTCCCTCCTTAGAGTCAATTTTTTTATATAAAACATCATAAGCTTTTGACTTAGTTTCGCTTACGACCTTCTTTGCTTTCTTCTTCGCTATTTTGTAGTTTGTGACAATTTCCTCTATTTTATCCTTAGACATAGATTTAAAGCAAGCTCTTTTTTTTAGCTTCTCTTGCACCCCTTCACTCCACCACCAAGCCTCCTTTTGGCCTGGAGCTCCTCCCTTTGACTCGCCTAGCATCTCTTTGGATAAAAATGCAATGAAAAATACAAAATTAAGTTCATACAAAAATAATGCATGGTGTGCCTGGGAAACACAAAATAAATAGCCAAAAAAAACTTCACAGACCTGTATCTTCTCCACATTGTATCAAAATGGACAAAATCACCTTTAATCGTATATAAATTTTAATAAGATATTTAATGAAGGTGGTTTCATTTATTTTGTAGATAAGATGTAAAATTTAGGTTTTGGGCCCCCATTGTGCAATATACTTGTATATTTTATTCAATATATTTATTATTTATATTTTTCACATCCTTTTTTATAAAAATAAATATATTATTTAAAACATATGTACATAATTAAAATAAAATAAAATAAAATAATCAAAATATAAGTAAAATAAAAAATACATAAAATACATAGTTAAAATATACATATATATATACATGTAATGTACATATACATAATTAATTAAGTACACAAACACACTCGAAAAAATATATCTAAATATGTCTAAAAATAAATAAAAATATATATAAAATACATGTATAAAATAATAAAATATATATTACAAAATTAAAAATACCAAATACATGCATTTATACCTATATTTTATATGTAAATATTAACTTGTAATAAAATACCTCATAAAAAATACGTATAAAATACTACATTAAATTACGAACATTTCTTATGTTTTAATAAAAAATTAAATAATTTATTTACTATTTTTTGAATTTATTAATCTTTTTCTCTAAGGAATTTTCTGGTTGGTCCATTTGGGCCAGCCAAAAACCTCTGCTAGTTGACCACGGTCAACTGGCCCCTTCTCACTTCCTCGAGCTCTGATCTGTCAAAGCCCGTTCTTTCTCCCTTTTTTCCACTCGAGGCTATCATCATCTGCTTTTTCTTAATGCCAGATTTCTGGAGATTGAACGTCCATAATTCCCATGAACACTAGAGATTTGGCCAATCTTCATCGACTCGATCAACATCTGCCTTGCAATGTCCCATTTCTTAGCCTATAAAACTGCTCATACGACTTCGTTCTCGAGTTTGATTCTTCTTTGGTGCCTTTTAGCTGCTCAAGAGCATGTCCACCCCATTCCTCTTAGTGATAGCTCGAGAATCGGAGGCTTTGCGACGAGGAGGAGCTGCAGGGGACTAATCCACAACTACTGCTAGAGGAGCTCTGCCAGCAAGTTCAGCTTCCTCGACTCCGGTCAAGTAGAGGCCTCATTCTTCATTCCTACATATATCTTATATTCTATTTGAATTTTCGCATCTTAATTTTAGGTTTAGCATTAAAATAAAAAACCCCTAAATCCTTGGAGAATGATCTCCAGGGCAATATATTGTGATCTGACCGCATGATCATCCCCAATTCCATATCATTTCGTCCCCCATCACATTCTCCATCGATTGACCATCTTATTCTTCCTTTATACATCATGGATCAATAAGTTGAAGCTCACTCCATCGTTGATTATCAGAGCTCCATGTTCACGTAACCCAGCAACATTTTTTGCCTGACCATTTGGTGTACATCCACGACTCTAAGAAGGTCTCTGGAACCCCCTTGAATATCTGGAGCAGCTCCAAGTCCTCAAACGATGTCTAAGCTCTCTAAGATCCCTCGCCTTCATCGGAGCAACCCTCTGCACGTGGAGTCGCCCTAGGAAGCTAAAACCACTGTCAGATCGAACTGAGATCACTGGAGCATAGAGATAAGCTGGATCAAAGGTCATCGGCGTTCTGTTCTTCATGACTTCTTCTAGGCATCGTCTCCGACATCCGATAAGGAATGCGAAACCGATTTAACCAGGGTCGTCGAACTTAATCGGGGAGTTGCCCTCAGAGAGCTCTTGGAATCGCCATGTGATACGATGATAGTGGCCGGATTAAAGTGCATAAGTGGTAAATTTTGCATATGATCCCCTCCGTATTTTAGTTATTTGTAATAGGTGGTTTAAATATTAAATAAAGTACAGAACTTTGTAGAATTTTTGCATGCATGTTCATGGTACTTTTTAATATTGCTTTTAAGTCAAGTATCAGGTCACCTCATGTGGACCCCACGTGGGGGGACATTTTGCTGACGTATCCCTCTGGATTTTCTATTTTCTATTTAGTCTTTCAAAATCAAGTTGATGTTCAAACTTTTGGGTTATTTTGCCTGAGAGCCCCTATAGTTTATTTTATTTGCAAAAATACCCTATCAACCTGATTTAATTTTATTTTTGCATTTCTTTTTATTAAAATAGCTACTGTGCTCTAAAAGCTATCAAAAATAAGTGTATGTGCATGATTAGTTGCTGGTTTACGCTATAAATTTTATTTTCTATTTTGCATGCATTACTATTTATTAAACATCAAAAGAGCTATTTTATTCCCTATTTAAAAATGCAAGAAAATATAAAACCTTTTTTGAAATATTACAAAAAAATCACCTATTATTTTTAGCCTATTTTATAACTCTATGCTAAAAATCACAAAAAAATCTCAAAAGGAACCCTAAAATTAGTAAAACTTTGCTAATTCTAAAAATGTATAAAATATTATCAAAAAATCTTGAAAATATTTGTTAATGTTCCATATATATATTTATATTTTTTTATTAAAATATTTTGAGAAATTTTGAGCCCTTTTGATATTTTTAAATCTCAAATCAGTCAACCTATTTTAGAAGTTATTATTTTGCCTTATTTTTAATTTAAAAAAAATGCAAAAATTCCCCCAAAATTCAAAAAAATGAAAAATATTTGAAAAATATAAAAAGATTTCATTTGGGCCTTTTTGACTCATAAATCTATATTTATAAATTATAGCCTAAACGACACACATACACATATATATATTTATATTATTATTAATTAATATAAACACAATAAATATATTTTAAAACCTTAAAAAAAGGACTGTTCTTTTGGATATTTTCTAATTTTTGTATATATATATATATATAGGGATTGGGGAGCCTACACCCATGTGTAGGTAACTTTCCTACACCCACCTCTTATTCCCTCATTTTTTTTATTTTTTTTGAAAGGGATCTTTAGGGGATTTACTTAGAATGTTAAATGAAATATGTGTTTCGAATTTCATATAAAACAGATATTCCTAACAGGTCCATCGGAAGGGGCCGATTTCAGCAAATCTGAGACCGTTAAAATTTGACTATCATGATGGATAAGTAAGAAGTCTCGAAATAAGTTGAAATTTGAATGACAACATGGTGGTATATTGTGATCTAAATTCCCTAAGGAATTAATTCAAAAAAATAAAAAAATTGAGGGAAAAAAGATGTGGGTGTAGGAAAGTTACCTACACATGGGTGTAGGCTCCCTTTACCCATATATATATATATATATATATATATATATATATATATATATATATATATATATATATATATATATATATATATGAGGAAAGGGAAGCTACAACATGATGTAGCTAACCTTAGCTACATCAGGGGTAATTTCGTCATCTTTTTTATTTTTTTCGAAATTTCCACAATGGATTTTCATAACTATATCCCTCTAATACGTCATTCAAATTTCGTCGGAAACAGAGACTCCTACGGCCTCCATCCAGACAGTCATTTTTTAACGGTCACAGATTTGCTGTATTTTTACCTGTCCTGGATGGAGGCCATAGGAGTCTCTGTTTCTGATGAAATTTGAATGGCATATTAGAGAGATATAGTTATGAAAATCCATCATGGAAATTTTGAAAAAAAATAAAAAAAAGAGGATGGAATTGCCCCTGATGTAGCTAAGGTTAGCTACATCATGATGTAGCTTCCCTTTCCTATATATATATATATTCTATTACATACTACTTATATTATATATATCTCCTATAAGTAAATATGAATATATTATTTATATATTATTTAATTAAAAAAGAGATAAATTAATATCACAAAATTTAAAATTATTTTTTTAAAAAGAATTATTTTATTGAATTGAAAACAAATAAAAACATTGATTAATTTCGTGCTTACTTGTATACTCTTTTGCATTATTTACTCATTTCAATAATTCATGCTACGTCTCGTTTTCCTTGTGTTCGACCCTTACTTGCTTGTCGACTATACACATTCGCTGTTGGGTATTAATAAATTTTGATCCACATCCACATTTGGTTTAATTGCTTTATTTGTTTGATTATGGGTTGATTATTGAATTTACGAGAGAGGTTCTCGGGCTATCATCACATCAACTTAGTGGTCCTACCTTGTGTGGACCACAAGACAATACCTAGGTGATCTCTTTGGTATTTCTAATGGAACCGGTGCCGTAGAGCAACGGATAGCGTAGTATTGTGTACATTATCTCACACATTATTTTCTTCTTATTTTCTACTTATTTATTTTTGATATTTGTTTATCTATTTCGACCCATTTGTTTTTGTTTGACTTTCTTGTGAGGGACCACGTGGTGACAACCGCTTCCAAGGAGGTGGATGCACCAGAGTCATGAGGAGGTTGACTCTTCTTCTATTGAGTCAACTAGGAGAGAACATGAGAGAAAAGCAAAGAGAGAGGAGCAAAGAAGCACACTTAGATTTTTTATTTTTGTGAAGAGAGAGTTTATTTTTATTTTTGTAATATTATTTGTAATAATTTGAACTTGGACACTACCACACTACCTAGGTCCATTTCCCAGGTGTCTGTTCACCTAAGGGCCTCACCCTAGTTTTTCATGTTTTGTTGCTTTCATTCTATTTTGATTATCGTGTTTTGAGCTTTCTGCCTTTATTTTTCATTTGTTTTATACGATTGAGCCCCTAGATCTAGGTTTGCATGCCTCGGTATCTAGGTTCAAAGCCCTAATAGAAGTATGCATCTATAGACTCTTTCACTTTGACTTACTCAAATAATTAATTTCAAATTACTTGGATTTGGAACAATAAACCATGAGAGACTCCATACAATGTTTACAGAACCCGTTGTGTCAGGCATCGAGGAGTCTCCAAGACCGGACACTTGGATCCATTTTTGAGTGATATGCATTTGATTCTTATCGATATCATCAATTCCTATTTATAAGCTTTATCGCTTGCATATCACCATATAGTGTAAATATTTCAATTCTGCCTTACATCCAGCATGGAGAGTGCTGGGAAGCATTGTGAGTCTTCTTACTTTGCATGCATCACATGACACGAGAGTGAGATTTCCACTCTAGTGTCCACTTTTATTGCTTTTCCACCCTCTCCCTATGTTCTATATCACTTAGTTTTAAAAAGAATACAAAAAAATCGTTAGGTAGTTTGCTTTGAATAATACTAAAAAAGTGAATATTCAAAATTAAAACAAGTGGACTGCTTATAAAACTTTGACCTCAATTAAAATCACAATGGACATCCTTATTTTGGGTTCATAAATCCCTCCTTGATTTCAGGTACATTCTAGACCGTGTGAGGCATGACTCCCTAAGGATTAGAGCTAAAAACATGATATGTGGCAGCCTTGATTATCCGCTGGGTTGGTGAAGTATTGGTGCTTCTATCGTACGTGGGTGAGTAGGGCCATGTGTACAAAGATGCGCCCGCCTTGTGTTGAGCATCCAACTTAGTTTGAAGTATTGAGAATATGCGACACCTTCATGGGGGTGTCATTCTCATTCTCCAACGCTCGAGTATCTTGCTTGCAAGGAAAGTATTACTTTCGTCCATTGGCTTCCTCTCTCAATTTATTTGGTTTAGTATCTGCCCAAACACGAGATCATGGACCTCAAAGTGTGAAGAGCATGGTTTACAAAGGAGGTGGAAGAAGTACGAGGTACTTTCCTTACAGTACACACTCTCCTATAGGGATAGTGTCGATAAGGACTTTGTTAAAAGATATACCTGCAATACAACCATAAAGTTGAAAAGATAAAAACAGTCAAATTCTTACGGCTTCACTTGGGTTGAGTTGGTGAATCCATAACTTGTCTTGTTTTTGTTTCATTTAGTTTAAGGTCCATGATCAAGTCCCGCACACTGGTGAAAATTTTGACTTTCATTTTTCTCCTTCTCATTTGACCTCGCTCGCTTTTGAGTCGTTCTATTGTTTTGCACTCCTTTTATTTCTCGTTGACCTCCATCTCATTCATAAAGTGTCAATCTTCTCTTTAACCTCAAGATGGTGAACCATTGATGGCTTAGTCGGGACTCTGTCGACAACCACATTCATTCCATGTGGTTGACCTCTCCAATAATTCAGGATGATTTCCAAGATCACAGTTCGGACTCCATGAACTTCTCTCCAGACTCCCTAACTTCTTCTATAAATCAGGATCACTCTTATCCTGAAATCTGCCCATTTTGAATGGAAATTGATTTCATGTCATATACATCTTATCCTTAATGAAATTATGTGTTGACCTTAACACAGAATGATTATTTTCATCTAATGCTTCCATATAGACTGATCGAGGCACCATTCCTTGTGCATATCAGGAGCCCAATCTGGAGCCACAAATTTTGTCAGATTCAGATTCAGAAAAAGAGATGGCTCAAAATGGAAAGGGACCTCAGCACCAACAGTCGAAGATAGGCCAACAACCATATCAAAATGTGTTGAATGCACAGCTCCTTACCTCTATATAGGCAATCTGGCAGCAGCTCACCGAACAGACATTGGCCTTGATCGCCTTTTAGGATATGTTGAACGATCTCATAAGAAGAAGAGATTATCTAGTAGGATTAGAAGATGAAGAAAGAGATGGACCCCATGGAGGTGTAGCAGATAAATGAAGAGAACGACCCAAGACGACCCTAAAGGAGACATACAACCCAAGTGCCGGATATATGACAGAATGGATTTCGATTCCTTTTAAATCAGGATCACTCTCATCCCGAAATCTGCCCATTTTGAATGGAAATTGATTTCATGTCATATAGATCTTATCCTTAATGAAATTATGTGTTGACCTTAACACAGAATGATTATTTTCATCTAATGCTTCCATATAGACTGATCGAGGCACCATTCCTTGTGCATATCAGGAGCCCAATCTGGAGCCACAAATTTTGTCAGATTCAGATTCAGAAAAAGAGATGGCTCAAAATGGAAAGGGACCTCAGCACCAATTTCGAATTACCTGAAAAATAAACAATGAACAAGTAATAATAACTCCTAGGGAGTACAACAACAAGTTCAAGGGTCAAACACAGGGGCAAAACGAAAATAACACAAGTTTTGGAGAGATTTGCTTTGAAATTGAGAAAAAGGCGAGATGATCTCTCTTACTTTTTCTTTGATTTTGTAAAACTTAGATGCAATGAGAATAGTTCCAATAGTTTGCAATTGTTTCCAGAATCCAGTTGGATTTTTCGGTGATTTTATAAGTTGCTGGCTATTTTTAGTGATTTTTCAAAGATGGAGGGACATAAATGCAATTTTTTGAAAAACCTAAGGGCATGAATGTAAATAAACATAAAACTTAGGCACTTAAATGCAATTACTAAAAACTAAGAGACAAAAGTGAAATTTTCTAAAAACAAAAAATGTTTAATGCAAAAACTGTAAGAAAAAACATTTCAGAGATTTGCATAAAGGTCCCTAAAGGGACTAGAAAGTAATTTATAGAAACTTAATAAAAATAAATGCAATTGTCACTGAATATTTTAATAGAAATTGAAAAAATTTTATAAATATTATCATAAGTTCAATATGCTACAAAATTATCCAAACAGTATAAAATATTAAAAAAACGAATTACAAAGGGGTCTCTGGGACCCCCTTCTTCATCCTAACGAAAAACAACGGCATGTGCAAGAGGAGGTCAATGGATCTGCAGTTGCTCGAGCGTCAATGAGTGCGGGGGTGGTGACAGCAGCTCACGGAGGGCGGCAGGTAAGCGAGGCAGAGGCAACGAAGAGAATGGTGATGAGCAGGAGGGTTGTCTGGTCCTGGATGGGTTGTGGCGCTTCCCTTCTTGGTACTCCTCCCCTCTCCCTCTTATAGAGGGTGGGCAGGGTTGGCATTGGGAGAAGGCCAACCGTCATGATGGTTGCGGTAGGGAAGGGAAGAGAGAGAGGCACGATGTGTGATGGTTGCCGATGAAAGAGGAAGAGGTGGTGGATGGCACTGGCTTGCTGGAGAATTTGAAGGGTGCGGTTGACATCATGCTGACGTGAATAGTCCTTTTTTATTTTATTTTTTGAATGCTGACGTCAGCTATTTGTTGCGTAGTAGTTTTTTTTTCAAATGAAGAGAAGGGGACTGCAGTCCCTATGTCTCTCATCTAAGCTAGGCCTTAAAAAAATAAAAAATAGAAATGTTAGATACTTAATATGATCTCGGAGCCCATATTTATTATAAAATAAATTTATGCAATTTTCTCTTCGTCTCTCTCTCTCTTTGTAAAGAAAATCTTTATGAAACTTTTAGATGATTTGAAATGCAATGCATATGAAAATAATGAGATGAAAATAATGCTCCAAATGTAGGAAAATGCAATTGAGTAAACGTGATTTTTTCTCAATAAAAGGTATAAAAACGTGATAAATCATAGATTCATCATACCCCCATACTTAATTTTTGCTAGTCCTGAGCAAACCAAAGATATAGGAAGAGAAAGAAAAAAGGATTAGAGAAAGCTTAGAGAGGGTTTTGATGAATCCACGATTCATCATCTCAATATCTTGATCTTAGCAAAATCCACGAGTAAAATCCCAAATAAATATCCATAAAATCCATAAATTAACAAAATAACTCTTGTAAATAAAACACACTAATTATTGTATATAAGATTGTACAAAATAAATTAACACTAAAAAGCCGCAAAAATAAAGGAGTTTTATACTTGTAAATAGCCCAAAACTTCATGGATTTTTAATAATTTATTTCAACTCCTTTTTGCCTAATTCTTTCTCTAACTTGTTTATAAAAATGTATATAAAAATATAAAAATACAAAACAAATTTTACCTCAAATAAATGCTCCTAGATGCAAAGAGAAAAAGCCGTAAAGTTCAACTTCCAAGCCATATTCCCGCTCCGTATGAACTCCAAATTCACCAAACTCACTTTTAAAGTTCAAGTTAGAAAATTATCTATCCAACGGACGTGGTTTCATTAAAATCGGAGCTCGTTTACAAAAGTTGGGTTTTGGGACCTAGATGTACATTGTATACCATGTATATACGCATTCTTTCTTTAATTTTTATTGTATCTTTCTTAATTATTAAAAATACAAAAAAATCATACTTGTGTTGTATTTTAATTATACTATTTTATTATATTTTTCCGTTGTCAATATCTCTTATTAAAAGATAAAAAAATTACATATTAGAAAAGTAAAAAAATGTGTACATGTTGTTTGTCTTCCCTTGTAAATTGTCCACTATCTATTTTATTCTTTTTTTTATTCTATTGTAATTAAAGTAGACAACTTTATTTTATTTTATTTTATTTATTTATCTACAAGAACCACCAATTCAACTCCATTATTCCACCATTTTTTCCAACTTCCCATTCAACCCCATTAATAAATCAACCTCCCATTCAACTCCACCACTTTAATAACCTCTCATTCCATTCTCTTTATATACCTCTCATTCTCCTCAATTTTGCCTTTGATCCATCTTTATGTGAGGAGAGCCTAGTTCCCTGAGTTGAATCGGTGACAGCGACGCAACCGCGGTCGAGCAACGACGGCCCTCTCTCCGGTGTGATCCGTTGGTTTTTTTTGGCCAACATCGCAGCCGCATCCGCACGCTGCTCGAGCTCATCGTACGCCGGCGATTTGAGCGAAGACCGTGCTCATGAGAGCACTTCATAGGCGAACGTCCATCTTAGGTAATTTTAATTTCATCTCGTTATAATTTGTTTCTTTGCAAAAATTTTTTTTAACGCATCATATCACCACCATCTCCCATTTATTTAGTTCATGTCATCTTCTCACTATCATTTTCCCCCCTTTCTTTTTGTGTACATATTTCCTGTCTAAAGAAAATTAAAAAAAAAGATAAAAAAATTAAAACAAAAAAATTTTTTCCTTTACAACAGTTTTTATTAATCAAAACAGTAAAAGAATTAAAAAAATTTAAAAAAACAAAAAAAACGGAAGCAGCAGCAGCGGTGGGAGCACCCACCGCCGCCGCCCCCTCTCCTCCAATCGACCGCGCCGCCGCCCCAGCCGGCCGCCGCCCCCTCACGCCGCCGCCGTCGTGAGCAGGCGGCTCTCTCTCCTCCTCGCGCGGCCGCGTGCGAGCGGCACCGCCGCTCATACTCTCCGCCTACTTCCTCAGCGGGTGGCTCCGCCCCCACGCGTGCGTCCTAGCGCGGCCCCGCCTCGACCTCCGGCCGACCGCCATCCGTCCCCGCGCCCCTCCTCCGCACCTCCGCCGGCCGCACGTGGCCGCATCGACGCCGCCGGCCGCCCTCCTCCTTGTTGGGTTCTCCACCTGCGTACAAAGGTAGAAGAAGGCCTTTTCTTTCTCTCATTTTTTTATTGTAAAAATTACATAACATTTTTGTAATGTTTTCATAATTATAATTGAGTCCCTGTACATAACTTGCATTGTAATTGTTAATTTCTAGTTTGCAAAGACACCCCTGTGTTTGACTTTTAATTTGGACCTCTCTTTTGCATCTTTTTATTCAATGAAAAGTGGCATTGTATTGAGCAGCTAATTCTCTACATTGTAGATAATTATTTATATTTTTATGGTCCTTGGGTAATTAAATTAAATTGGTCAACTGAAATTTTACATATTTTACCCATTCAGTGCTTATAAATTTTTATTTCACACACGGTTGCTCTAAAAATTCCAAAAAAATTATATATGATGCCTTGATATGTGATGAACTTACAGTCCAAATTTTATCTAAAATAGATATGCCTTGTGCCCAAAATAAATCATAGAGTGAAATTAGTATTTGATTTTTAATTAAATCCACATACATGCTTTTCACAAAATTTCAATTCTCCTGGATTGCACTTATAAATATCTATTTGAATAATTTGATCTCTGACTAATTTGATAACGTGGATTTAATAGAAATTAATTACTCATTGCCACTCTGTTTTTACTAAACAATTCATAAAAAATTCATACTTTGTCAGAAAATTCCAAAAACATTACTGTAGTATCCTTGCATCATGTTTTAGTTTCAGTAATGTTTTATAATTTTTGCTTACTGTTTGTGTGAGAAATTGCGAAAAAACCCATAAAAGTGTACATTTTTAGTTATTGCATTTTAACCCCTAAAATTACAAAAAAATGTGTTTTGTCTTCCCCACTGGATTAAGACTTTAGGAAAAATATAATTTGGCTGAATTGGGTTAATTTGACATTAAAATTAATTTGGCCTTTTTGTATGTTTTCTTAATGTCTTGATTCACCCGCATTTGCATTTGCTTTGTTTTTTTGCATAAAAAAAATCTAAAAAATACCGCATTGAATATCTAGATCTAAGTTTCCAAATTAAAACCCAAGTTGTTCCTTTGCCTCCCTGAGTTCGACCCCGGACTTGCCCGAGATATAAATTAAAACCGAGACACTCTTCACAGAGATCTTCTCTCGGTTCTGACCGAATCGCTAAGTACACGTGCTACAACGACCACGAATTATTTATCGTATCTAGCGACCCGTCAGGTTTGCAGCAGACACACCCACAAAAGTTCTGAGATTTTAAAGGCATGTCTGAACAAATAACAAACAAAGACTAAGTTGACCTTCAGATTAACAATGTGTTCAGACTCCTACTAAACTCGAGTATTTGATTCAACAGTCTTCATGCTCTATCAATTCTAGTCAGTTCCATTCTTAGGTCAAGTCAGATCTTCCTGATCAACATATATTCTCATTAAACTTGAGTTTAATTTGAACTGTGTGTGAAAGTTATAGCTCATCTCAACTTGCGAGACAAGTACACCATACAATCTTAAGCATGGTACCAGGTGATTCACAAAATCTAAAGCATCTATTCTCTCTATGTCTAGGATTATTATATTTTCACTTGAATCTATCAACAAAAGAAATTGGGTGCAAATTGTAGAGAACTTGGATTTTCAGGTGTTTTCCGTAGACTGCTTTGGTCCATCGCTCTCTTTTTTTTCCTTTTTGCAGAGCATATCCCTAGGCCCCTTTGGCCCCTTTTAAACTGGTTGCAACATTGGTTTTCTACTTGGCATATTTGATAGAGCAGGGTTATTTGAGTAGATTTTTCTTTGGTAGATCTTTGCTTTGCATTTGTAATTTTGGAACAAGCAACCCTTATTGTGCCTTCTTTTTGATAGGATTTTGTGGAAATGGACATCAAGAGAGTACATGTCTAAAATGTGACTTTCAATTACATATACAAGGAATGTTTGTTGACATACCAACTTATAGAAAATAAGTGGTTCCTGAACTTAAATCATTGAATTTTTCTTTCTCGAGATTCAGAGTCACTCCCTTCCTTTACTAGAGATCAAAACGATCCCTTGCATACGTAAACTAAGTTGAATTAAGGTGTAATGTGCAATTTGTTCACTAATCAATCAGGAGTAAAAGAGTGCTAAAACTGTCAAGATGATCTATTTCGACACAGATTTTGGTCAATGCATAAAATTAGTGGAACTTGAGGAATTAAGTCTAAGATATGCCTGAAGACACAAAATACTTAAGCCTAGAGAAATCCTCTGAAATTAAGTGGACTAAGGTCTTCTTGATCTAAGTCTGAAACTTGTAAAAACCAGACTAAAAATCCTAAAATGTTAGGAGAAAATAGGGGAAATATTTTTGGTTTTTTTTGAAATTTTTTTTTGAATTTTTTTAAAGATTTTTGGTTGGAATTTTTACATTTTTTTGTAAAATTTTGGGTTATTCCATTTTTTTGGTATTTTTGTAAAAGATGAAAAAATGATGCAAAGGTTTTTAAAAAATATGAAAAATGCAATAAAATAAAAAATATTTTTGTTTTTTAAAATGTAAAACAAAATAGAATGCATTGAAAAAAATGGGGAAAATGATAAAATTGCATGAAATGCAATGCACCCTCATCCTTAGATAGAGCCATGTCCCCATGGTGACAATGGATCGGAAAAAGATAACTTTATTGAAGGGAATGCAGATGCAGGTAATGAAATATGCTCACTTTTTATCCCCTCTTTTTTTTTCAATTGATGCTTTGCGGGGTCCTCAATACTTATTTCAAAGCAAATACAAATAATTGTAACAAAAAACACCTTAAGAAGCTGTACAAATAGATGGCTGATTTTATGCCTTACCAAGGCATGCAATACTCAGACGTCCTACAAGAATAAAGTTTTGGCCACTAGCATCGGACCATCGATTTCAATTATTGCTTAATTTCTGACCATTCAATTTAAATGTAGTATTGGTGCTTGGATCTTTAATTCACATATTATGAAAAACTTCAGTTGCAACATAAGCTCATTTCCATTTTTATCTCTCTTTTCCAAGGAATAACTTGAGTTTAGCATCAAACAACAATACCTTTAGATCAACCATAAAATTTTTCCTTGAAATATGTGCATCATGCCACTTCTTAATTTTATCTTTGCAAATCAATTTATTGTCATATGCTTGGGATCTTAATTTCTCTAACTCAGCAAGATCCGGTAATCTTTTCTTCGCAGCATCATCGAAATCAAAGTGGCATTTCTAAATAGCCTAGAGGGATTTGTGATGGACCTCTATAGGTAGGTAACATGCTTTTCCATAAACAATAGGTATGGGCTCATTCCTAGAGGGGTACGGAAGGCAGCCCGATATGCCCAAAGAGCAGAAGTCAGGTGTCGTGACCAATCCTTGCGATTTGATCTCACAATTTTCTGAAGGATAGTTTTTATCTCACGATTGGAGAGCTAAGCCAGACCATTGATTTGTGGATGGTATGCAGTCAAGACTTGGTGTTGGACTCCATTCTTGTTCAAGATTCACTTTACCACAACATTTACGAAATGTGTCCCCCCATCACTTATGATCACTTTTGGTAGGCCAAAGCGAGCGAACAAATCATTCAGAAATTTGACTACAGTTTTCCTATTGGCATCGTGAGTAAGGATTTCTCCTATCCAATGGGAGACATAGTCAACTGACAATAATATGTATTGATATCCATGTGAGTTCATAAATGGTCCCAAAAAGTCGATGACCCAGGTATTAAAAATTTCTACTACATAAACTTGTGAAAGAGGCATCATGTCTCAACGAGTCTTGGTTCCATACATTTGGCATTTAGGACAAGCTCGAATGAATTTATCAGCATCCTTGTGTGGTGTTGGCCAATAAAATCCACATTGTAAAACCTTGGTTGTTGTTCATCTACCTGCGTGATGCCCTCCACATTCAACAATATAACAACGAGTTAGGACACTAAGAGTTTATAAGTCAGGTATACATCATCTCCATATCAAATTAGCGCCCTCATTGAAGAGTAGAGGGTCGTCCCAGTGATAGTGTCAATCTTGAGCCTTAGTTTTTTCTTTCTTGTGTCTAAGCCAATCGTAAGGTATTTTGGAAGTGACAAGAAAATTGACAATATCAGCATACCGAGGGATTTGTGCGACAACCATAATATTCTCATCTGGGAAGGTGTCAGAAATGATGATTTTGGATTCAATAGAGTTGTATGGTAGTAGAGGTAAAGGAAGTCCTGATAGATGATCAACAAAAACATTCCTTACTCTAGCCTTATCTTTTCTTTCTAGTTCAAACTCTTGAAGTAATAAAATCCACCTAATGAGTTGAGGCTTGGCTGTTGGACATGCGAGGCCACGGCAAGCCATTATGCAATAAATGTTATTGCGAATATCATTCCCTAGTCTGAAATGAAGAATAGATTATTTGCATAATAGGTCCCTTAGTACAATTAGGGTTATGTACCATGGCCATCTTGATGATCATACAACTGTTGATTCAAATATTGAATCATAGAGGTTGGTGCTTGGATGAACATCTAAAGAGTTAAATTGAGGACTCATCAAGCACCGTCAAATGATCATTAAGAGATGATCTCCAGCCTGAGTAGGAGATGGCAATCCTTTCTCAGTTAGGATGATATATGACCAACCTCTTGATGCAGGTCCTCTGCATAGGAATAGAGATTCAGAGATGTTAGTTTAGTTAGGTCAAAGAGTTGACTTAACGAGATCGAGATAACCAAAGTCCTATATCGTATGCTGTCATGATATAGGCACGTATCCTTTGACCGGAGACATATGTGTTACTATATGTCTGAGTATGTACATTTGGCAGACCAATAGGTCGATGACCTAATCAAGGTCTATACACCGGTACGCTGGTGTGCATATAAGGGCATATGAGTAATACGATCTCTCGAAGGGATCATACAGGTTCATTGCTGAACCAGAAGACATGAGCTCACTCATGAGATATTGGGAAGAATCAAATTCCGTGCACGGTCGTCTTGCTTTGGAAGCTTGACTGAATTTGTAGGTTTGATATATACTTTTGGAAAGTATATGATCAACACTTGGGTATGATATATGCTTTTGGAAAGTATATGATCGATACCAACTCCCAATGATCGAATGAGAAACTTAATGATAAAACTCTGAAGTAGACAGTGTAAAATTGATCTTATACTTCAGGTTTATTCTGAATCTTCCAGTATGCAGGATGTACATGTATTGCGAATACCTGAGGGTGATGTGATCATAAACGGTTGTATAACCATAACGCTTCCATTCCTAGGGAGTGATGAAACAAGTCTGGATTTTAGTGTCTCCTCTTAGTAGAGAAGTAATCTAAGCTTAGTCCAAATGTTGGACATTGATCTGAATGTGATTCAGATGCAATGTGAAGATTAGATTTGCGGTCTTGATTTAATAAAGCCTCTGTAGGAGGCCCGAGATCTGGATTTGAGATGTGATCTCAATATCCAAGTCACTATACGTGGAACAATACAATCGCCCTGTCCTTATCTCCAAGTATTCGCGGAGAAAGCGCACTATCCTTGAAAGGGTTTAGGATAATTTCATTATTGATAATATGTATCCGAGCATTGAGAATATGAATAATTAAATGTTATCATGAATAATATGAATTTGATTTATATTATAAGGAGAGTTATCTTAGATAATTAAATATGATTTAATTATCTAAGATGTAACTAATGTGAATGTGATTCATATTATTTGAGCACATGAGAATAGAGATCCAAGATGATTAAATGTGATTTAATTATCATGGATATTGAATAATGTGGATAGCATTATCCATATTAATCACATATATTATAAATGTAATTTATAATATATAAGAGAGAGCTATTTGTAATTTACATTTGTTAATTAAATGTTGATGTGAATTGGATTCATATTGGACATTAAATTGAAAATGTAATTTACATTTTAATTTGGGTTGTGAACATGATTCACAAATTTTTCAATGGCAAGATTGCAATGTCTACAAAATAATTGTGAATTATTTTTGTAGAATAATTTGCAATAAAAGTTGTTGCATTATCTTGGAGATTGCATTGAGAGATGAGAGCCACCTTCCATATATATGAAGTGGACGACCACCACTCCCATTAGGAATGTGTGGCCGTCCCATCCTTCCAACATAGAAGGAGGCACTCTCTCTCCTATGATCTCCATGAGATCTTGATTTAATTTGGTGATTGAATTATATTTATTAATCAATATATATTTAATCTAAATTAAATTAATTGTTGTTGGTTTTTACAAACACAAATCTTGGCCATTAAAAGAAACACAAATCAATGAGAGCCATTGGATTTGTGTTGCCCATGGATTGAGATCCATGGATCCCAAAATATTATAAATAGAAGGGCACCCCTTTGCTCTTCTCATCACAAAAGAGAACATAAGTCTCTCTCTCTCTACACATCAGCCCTCTCTCATCCTCTCTCATGGCCGCCCACCATGGTTGCCCTAGAGAAAGTCTCCATCGCCGCAGCGTCGTCGTTATGATGCCCGATCATTTGCTTGTGTATCTCCGTCTCCTTCGGTGCACCTCGCTCGTGAAGAAGATGTCAGATCTCGTGTGTCAAGATCAGGAGATCCGCCACTTGAATCATCAACATGGATTGCGAGAAGCACATGATTCATCCCCGCGCTCGCAAGCGTCTCCTCTGTCGGATCGGACATGAGACAGGAGGTCTCTTCGTTTAGAGACTCGATCGCAACCACGCTTCAAGAGGTAATCCTATTACTTGTTTGTGGTTTAGACGAAATGATCCGAAAAGTGTTCTTAGATCACGTGGTTTCCTCACATGAAAAATTTCAATTTCCGCTGCATAGAACAGCTAGTCCGACTAGTCGTTCTTCGTCGTATTCGATACGATGCACACGCTTCCGTGATGCGCTTGAGGATTTATCCTGTATCCTTTCATTGGCATCCTTTTTGTGAACAAATATTTTATAGCAGAATTGTCAGTGTAGATGATGATGTGTGATCCTAAAACGTAGGATCAAAATTTCTCAAGTGAAAACACCATGGCTAGCAATTCTTTTTCGATCACAGTATAAATTCTTTCTACTTCATCTAGTGCTTTACTAGTATAGTGGATGGTATATGGTTTTCCATCCTTCCCAACACTGCTCTGACAACATAATCTGAGGCATCATACAATATTTCAAACTTAAGGGTCCAATCAGGGGGTTGCAAAATTGGAGTCTCAATGATGATCCTTCTCAATAGAACAAATGACTCAAATGCTTCCTTTGTGAATGTAAATTATTGGTCTTTTTCAAGTAGTTTCGTGAGTTTTCGTGCATGTTTGGAAATATCCTTTATAAATCGTTAGTAGAAACTAAACTGGCTTAGAAAAGATCCAACTACTTTGACATTAACTGGTGGACTCAAGTGAGTGATTGTTTCAATTATGGAGGGATCCACCTCCATTCCTTTCTTAGGCACAATATATCCTAACAATATTTCCTTTTTGATCATGAAATGAGATTTTTCTCAAGATAATATTAGATTAACTTAAATAGATTTCTTGAGAACTCTGTCTAAAAATAGAGAAATCATCCATAAAAATCTCCATGAAATCACTGACCATATCAGCAAAAATGCCCATCATGCATCTCTAAAAAGTAGCATGTGCAATGTATAGTCTGAAAGCATTCGTCGAAGGCATATGTCCCAAATGGACAAGTGAATGTGGTCTTTTCTTAATCCTCCGGTGGTATGGTGAGTTGGTTATAGCCAGTATATCCATATAGAAAGCAAAAGCATTCTTTTCCGGCTAATCTTTCAACAATTTGGTTAATGAGTGGTAATGGGAAGTGGTCTTTTCATGTGGCCTTATTGAGTTTTCTATAATCGACGCATACTCTCCAAGATGTTGCTACTCTGGTTGGTATGTCCTCTCCTCTCTCATTTTTGACAATTGTTATCCTACCTTTCTTTTGGATGACTTGGAGGGGGTTAACCCATGGGCTATCGACTATTGGGTAAATGATACCGCCACTTGACCACTTATTCATTTCATTCTTCACAACTTCATTGAGATTAGGATTTAACCATCTTTTCATTTCACGGAAATGTTTACTATAATTTTCCAAGTATATGTGGTGAGTACAAAATGTCAGACTTATTCCTATTAAATCAGTTATTTTCCATCCAATATCTTGAGAATTTCTCTTCAATACTTCCTTGAGTTGAATTTCCTGGCTTTATTCTAAGTTGGCATTGATGATAACTAGCATAGTTCAAGCATCTTCTTGGAAAGCATATTTCAAATCATGACGTAACTATTTTAGTTCAATGAGGGAGGTTGGTGGGGTCTTAGTAGTAGATTCAGCCTGTGTATTTTCCTTGGCCAGTATAGTTATAAGAGTATGATCTAAGTTAGAATGCGGTAACTGCTCATACGATAGGCATACAATTTCATATGGTGGTTCCAGCATTGGCATGATCAGAGATGAAATCAATGAAAGTTCAGAGCCTGATGTATCCCAAGTTTCATCCAACTCTAAGATTTCACTACTAGAGAGGGACACAGTGGTTCTTCTAGTGTCATGTTTAGAAAGTATGTAACAATTTAATGGGACATGTCCTTGTTGGTGGAGTGTAATGTGTTCAGGCTCACTTCTAATGGATCTTTAGTTAGGTTTATCGGAGAAAAAAAAATCACCTTGTATGTCAATAATGGCGCAGTCTTCTATCCAACCACAATCTTCGATCTCAGAGTCCACAAGGGATGAGGTGACAAGGTCAATTGGAATAACCTTACCATTAATTGTTAATTCTACCTTCCCATCTGTTGGACATGCGAGCCCATGGCGAGCCATTATGCAATAAATGTTATTTTGAATATCATTCCCTAATCTTAAATGAAGAATAAATAATTTGCATAATAGATCCCTTAGTACAATTAGGGTTATGTACCATGGCCATCTTGATGATCATACAACTGTTGATTCAAATATTGAATCATAGAGGTTGGTGCTTGGATGAACATCTAAAGAGTTAAATTGAGGACTCATCAAGCACCGTCAAATGATCATTAAGAGATGATCTCCAGCCTGAGTAGGAGATGGCAATCCTTTCTCATTTAGGCTGAAATCTAACCGACCTCTTGATGTAGGTCCTCTTCATAGGAATAGAGATTCGGAGGTGTTAGATAAGTTAGGTCAAAGAGTTGACATAATGAGATCGAGATAACCAAAGTCCTATATCATATGCTGTCATGAGGATAGGCACACATCCTCTGACCGGAGACAGATGTGTTACTATATGTCTGAGTATGTACATTTGGCAGACCAATAGGTTGATGACCTAATCAAGGTCTATACACCAGCGCGCTGGTGTGCATATAAGGCCATATGAGTAATACGATCTCTCAAAGGGATCATATAGGTTCATTACTGAATCGGAAGACATGAGCTCACTCATGAGATATTGGGAAGAATCAAATTCCGTGCACGGTCATCTCGCTTTGGAAGCTTTACTGAATTTGTAGGTTTGATATATGCTTTTGGAAAGTATATGATCAACACCTGGGTATGATATATGCTTTTGGAAAGTATATGATCGATACCAACTCCCAATAGTCAGATGAGAAACTTAATGATAAATCCCTAAAGTAGACAATGTCAAATTGATCTTACACTTCGGGATTATTTTGGGTCTTCCAGTATGCAGGATGTACTGGTATTTGGAATACCTGAGGGTGATGTGATCATAAACGGTTGTATAACCATGACGCTTCCATTCCTAGGTAGTGATGAAACGGGTATGGATTTTAGTGAATCCTCTCAGTATAGAAGTAATATGATCTTAGTCTAAATGTTGGACATTGATCTGAATGTGATTCAGATGCAATGAGAAGATTAGATTTGCGGTCTTGATTTAATCAAGCATCTGTGGGAGGCCCGAGATATGGATTTGAGATGTGATCTCAATATCCAAGTCACTATACGTGGAACAATACAATCGCCCTAACCTTATCTCAAAGTATCTGTGAAGAAATCGCATTATTCTTGAAAGGGTTCAAGAATAATTCCATAGTTGAATCATATTTAAGCATAGAGAAATTGATAATAAAATGTGATTTAATTATCTAGATGTATGTGGAAATTATTTAATATAATTAAAAGTGATTTATGTATTGTGATAAGAGTAATGTGGATAGCAATATCCAATTATTCATAATATATTATAAATGTGAATTATAATGTATTAGAGAGAGAGAGCTAATTATAATTTATATTTATTAATTAATTATTGACGTGTATTGGATACTCATTGTGTAGTTAATTGAAAATGTAAATTATATTTTGTTTTGGGTTGTGAATGTGATTCACAAATTTCCAATGGTAAGATTGCAATATTCTCAAAATTAATTGTGAATTATTTTTTGAAGAATAAATCACAACAAAAGTTGTTGGAAATTATGGGAGAATCTCAAGGAGATATGCAATCTCATGAGATTGCATGAGATTGCCTCCACCATGAGGACATGGTGGACGACCACCACAAGGAAATTGGTAGTCGTTCTACCTATTCCTTATGGGGAGCAATCTCCATGTTAATCTCTCCATAATTGTATGATTTAATTTAGGATTGAAATGTATTTGATTTATCAAACATATTTGATCTAAATTAAGTTATTAGTTGTTGGCTTTTACCAACAACAATCTTGACCATTGGATTAAACATAAATCAATCTCATCCATTGATTTTATGTGCCTCATGGATTGAGATCCATGGATCCCAAAACCCTATAAATAGAGAGGCATACCATGCTCTCTAAGGTTATGCAATTGAGAGACAACTCTCTCTTCTTTCTCTCTCTCATTCTACACGTCAACTCTCTTCTCTCCTTGGTGGCCGTCCACCAAACCCTAGAGGGGAGAAGCCGTCGTCGCCTCGCCACCGCATCGCCGCTTCGACGTTCTTCGGTTCTCCATCTTCTTTGGAGTGCTACGCTCGTGAAGAAGGTATTCGATCTCGTACAACGAGATCAGGAGTTCACCATGCTTGGATCAACTTGTTGGATTGCGAGGATCACACGACTCATCCCCGCACTCGCAAGCGTCTTCTCCAACGATCGAACTTGAGACAGGAGGTCTCTTTTCCTAAAGACTCGATCAACCATGCTTCAAGAGGTATTCCTTTATACTTGATGTGGTTCTAGATGAAACGATCCGAGAATCGTTCTTGGATCATGTGGTTTCATCGCTGAAAATTTTTTAAATTCCGTTGCATAGAACAACTAGTGCGACTAGTCGTTCTATGTCGTATTCGATACAACACTCACGCTTCCTTGATGCGCTTGAGGATTATACCATATCCTTCACCATCTGCATAATCAATGAGTGCCTTAGTAGTAGCCAAGAACAGATGCCCAAGTATAATCAGATCTTGAGCTAATGTTTTAGATGGGTCTATATCCATGACAAAAAATTCGACTGGCCAAGTCAAAGTGCTCTAGCAAAGCAGCAGGGAGGAGTTTAATCGAGGCACCACTATCCAACAATATATGTTTGAATGTCAATTTTCTGATAGTGCATTTCACTAGCAGTACCCACTAATCTTTTTTCTTTGTAGGGAGGAGTTGTGATATGGCATTAGATGTTGCTCTAGGTAGAACATGTCTCTTAGTATTTTCATGTTTCTTCTTGTTCGTTTCGTTAACTCTCCTCCTCGCTGTGCATTTATCCTTCAGAAATCGAGAGAAGGTTGAAACTTGTTCGAGAGATTTAAATAGTGGAATTTCAATGACGATGCTAGAGAAGAGATTCTCTAACTCTAGATCATGGGTGGGTGATTTGGTATTTTTCCTGCAAAAAACTTCAGGAAAGGGTATTGTTATGGTTGGGGAGGAAAGAGAAGTGGGCATGCTAGTCCCACTCGAGTACTTTTCATTCTCAATTTCTCTTCATCCTCAATTCATACCTCATCTGGTGTAATGATGCATGGATCAACATGTGTAGAAGCGACTTTTCCATTTCTGAGAGTCATGATTTAGCCAAAATTCACGGAGTCAAAAAGTGGTGTCTCACACAAGGCGGAGACAACCGTCGTTGTGACGACTCACGATGAAATCTGGACTAAAGTCAACAATTAATCCACACTAAAGATCAATAAATTAGAAATAATGTGGAGTTAAAATTTATTTTTAACTCTGCACAAATGGTGTATAGTGACAAGTATGCAGAGATTTCGAACACAGGGAGCAAGCAGGGTAGTTCAAATCAAAGTGCTCAAGTGAATGAGTGTGTGAAGTGTCTACACTAAGCAAGCAATCAAAAGGTCGGGGAAGCTCCAGAGGGTCTTCTCTTTCTCCTGGAGTCGTCAAAAAGCCACGACGGTGGCCGTGGTGCTCGCTGGGGGCTGGCGGAGCTGTGGGGCTTCGTTGGCTCCGGCGAGCTCAAAACTCGAGCTCCAGATGTCTTCACTTCAACTTTGACATGCAGAAATGGTCAAAGGGTCCAGGGCAAACTGCCTGGACCCTTGGATGGTTGTGGGGAGGCGTAACACGCGATGGCGACGAATGGCCGGAGGTACGCTCCGGCCACAGTGATGAATCGAATGATTGAGTCGACGAAACTCTAATTTTTTGAGGGTTTTTCATCCTTAGGTTGACTGGAGTAAAATGCATGAAAGAAATGACGGGGAAGGGGCCCTCAATGGCCGGAGCCAGAGGGAACAAAGTACCTTGACCGGCGTACTCGCTGGAGGTGGTGGAAGCACCTCCGACCTCGACTGCCTTGGCTGATGGCTTCGCGGTGGAGCTGTCACCTCCAGGAAGCTGTGGAGACAGGATTAGGTGCGAGGGGTGGACTGAAGGTGTTCGAAATTCAACCGCAAGGTTGGGGGTTTCTCTTATTTGGTTTCACCCTGAGTTGTAGGGGTCCAAAGAACAAGAAAAATCTTGCGCCACAGTGATGCTTACCCCGATGTAATCACATGGCGAGCAAGATGGATGGTAGGTGGAGAGATTTGCAGAAGAAGGTTTCGCGAAAGGATGAAAGTCCATGCCTCGAAAAATCCGCAAATGCGGGGAGAAAACGAGGTGGCAGAGCTACAGGGAGGGTAGGGCGTCCAGTTGACCGAGGTCAACTGTTGACGCCTCCTGGTTGGTCCACGTGGACCAACCAGGAAAAACCCTAAAAATTATTTTGTATAATCAATTAAAAATAGAATAAGGTCGAATTAATTAATGGTTATAAAATAAAAAATGCTTAAAATTTTATGTAGTATTTTATTCTGATTTTTATTTATTTTTATGACTTATATTTTTACAAGTTACCTTTATACCCCTATATAGGTATAATACCTATGTATTTAAGTGTTTGATTTTTATTTTGTATATTTTATTTTATTATTTTCATTTCTTATTTTCTAAAATTATGAAATATTTTTATCTACACAAATATATTTTTATTTAATTTTTGTGATATGTTTTGTATATTAAATAAATTATAAGTATAAAAAGCATAAGTATACATATAAGTAGGGTACCTATGTATTTTATTTTTAAGTATTTTATTTTTGTTTTTATTTAGGTTTTTATTCTTATTTTAATGTACATAATTATTATAAGTAATAATTACATAATTGTAAAAATATAAAAATACAAAAATAATAAATAAATAATAAATTGAATATTTTATTCGGTACACTGTACAATGTGGGTCCAAAACTCAACTTTCAAACCGTAGCTTCGCCAAATGCGAAACCACCACCATTGGATAGATTATTTTATTCTATATACAATTAAAGGTGAATATGCTGCATTTGGAGTTGTCAGTTGTGAGATAAGGGTCTGGGAAGTTGGGATTCTGGATTTTTATTCAGACCATAACTTTTTGTCTGTTCATTATTTTTCTGTGAAATCAATTTTGTATTTTTCTATATAAAATTAGCTACAACTTTCATGTACAAAGTTTCTTTATTTGAAGTATAAAAAGTGGAACCAAAAATAGGTCCCAAAATGAATAAAGAATGAATGAAATGTGTAGGTATTTTGCACTGTACTTTGACCTTATCTCCCCCTACTTTATTCCTTGTCGACCTATTCATCAAGATGCCTAGGTCTCGGGGGTTTTGGGTCATAAAATATTTACAATATTTTATTCTTTTTCTATTCTTTATTTATTCTATAATTTTTGCTTTAATTACAGTATTTTATACACTAATAGGATATACATGCATGAATGCTAAGATGACGATTTTAAGGGTATTTACAGGTATTTGCTAGGGGTTTTGATGCCAAAATGATAGAATAAAGATGATGAAAAGTGGATTCATCATCCACCTATACTTTACCTTTGCTAGTCCCTAGCAAACACTTATGCAATAAGTGCAAAAAGAAAAAGAAAGAAAAGAAAAAGAAGAACTTGGATTTTATTTGATTATCAAACTTGTCTTCACAAAATCAAAGTTTGGAGCTTAAGTCGGACCTTTGGATTTTTAGTGCGGGCGGGACCTTAGTGAGAACCGTGTTTTGAAATCCAACAGTCCCTGAGAATCCCCAAAACTCTGTCCAAGTATCCTCAATAGCTAGATCAGAAATACTTCAACTCATACGCAAACTCTTACGACTATGAATCTGACTCGTATAGTATAAGTGATGGTGGCTCTCCCCAACTAGAATGACAAAGAAACTGACTTCTCCAGTACGACAACCCAATGATTCCCCAATCCAATAACTCCATCCTCGAGGAGCGGGGTATTCCCTTCTAAGTTCAAGTGGCAACCAGCTCAAGAGGAGGGGGTGAAGAGAAGAATGGACGGTAGCCAGTGTAGCTACCTATCCTGGGATGCAAGACCAGTGTAGTCAAGTCATCCAGGTGCAGGCTCACATGATATGACTTTGATGCTCAAGCTTGCTTATTGACTTTACAACATTTGTACATACTTGCAGGCTTTTTATTTTTGTACATGCCTGAACTTTTTTTTTGAATACTATATACAGCAGCATTTACATAAGGAGTTTTTCCTCTTGAGCCAATAGACTATCCCTCTTTTGAAGCTTTATCGCAACCCACAACCTCCTGTCTTTAGACTTCCTAATCACTGGACGGGTTGGGGTGCACTTCCCTCCCTAGAGGAGGACAAATGTTTCCACTTGTGTGCGTCTCATACCGGCAAATCCAATCCCCTCACCACTCCAACTGAGTTGAGCCATGTGAAAGGTGCAGGTGTCCAAGTTAGGTCATTATCAACAAGAGTCGTGCGTGTGCTCTGAAATACTCTACTTAGGCAGTCAAGAATCCATTGAACCAAGTCCCGTGATCCTCAAAGAATTAAGTCAACTAGACCTGAAGTACCTCAAACCCAGTCCCTATAAGATTCCTGTTATTAGGTAGATTTTAAGGTCCAATCAAGCTCCAATCTCCGGATTTTACTTAGACTTGTTCAACTATCAAACTCAATCCAAAAAATGCGAATGCTATGCGAATGCAATGCAGAAAATCTTTTTGTGATGCAATTTTCAAAGATTTTGAAATTTTTATGGATTTTTGAGAAGATGATGCATGCATATGCAGATGCAATTTTTTTTCTTTTCAAACAGATTTTTCAAATGTTTTTGGATTTTAATTTTGCAAATGTTTTTGGGATTTTTGAAAACAAAAAGTCTTTGGCTGAAGACTAGGTTAAAACTATGTACACGGGAGTGCTTCTTATATATACAAGAAGTAGATTTTAAGAATTTACAAGGGTAAGTGGTCAATTTTATACATATATATAGTGGATTTTGGTGTGATGTTAGTATTCCTCAAACTTATTGACACAAGCTTTTCACACAATTTTTGAAAACTATAGTCCAAAATAATTTGTACAAACATTTTTGCAAACATGTACACACATTTGAAAATCATTTCACAAAGGTTTTCAAAACAGTATACATAGATTTTTCAAAATATTTTTGCAACTATTTTTCAAACCATTTGCAAATCATTTTTCAAACGTTTTTATTTCACACAAAGAAAATAAATTTTACAAACCACGCATTTTTACACAGGTTGAAAACATGTAACAAAATATTTTCAAAATAGTTTTCAATAGATATTCACAAAGATTTTCAAACTATTTTTTCAAACATTTTGCAAAAAACATTTTCACCTGATATATTAATCAGTAAAAGAATTTGAGGAATAACCACATCTTTTTATTAAGAATTTTTAAAGAATTTTAAAGAATAATTAGCCATATTATTAAGAAAATATGAAAGTATGAGTTATGGCTAAAGTACATACGTAGTATATACAACCCCCCCTATACTTAGCTTGAGTTATGTCCTCATAGATCGAAGAGAAAAGAGAAGACATAACTCGTACTAAGTATAGGCAAGTCTAAAGAATGAAGGAACGAATGAATGAATCAATGAATAAGAAGTTGACCGTCCCCCCTATACTTAGGATCAAATAATCCTAAGTATAGCAGACTGTACACAACGTAGGGAGGGTCAAGAGTGGGAATGAACAGATCATACTCAGATTGTCTCCCCCTATACTTAGGGTAAGATATCCCTAAGTATAGACAAGAAGAGGAGACAATGAAGAGGATCGAAAAGAACAGAACAACTCGAGGTGCACGCCCCCCTATACTTAGGAAAAAGTATGTCCTAAGTATGGAAAACTGACTACAAGGGCGGCACCTTTTTGATAGATGAAGAAGATAGAAAATGAAAAGAAGAAAAGAAGAAAAGAAGAAAAGAAGAAAATAAATCAACAAATGAAAGAGTGATATGGACAGATGATCTGTACAGCGAAAGATAGAAGTGATCGCCAAGTATGAGATGCAGATGATGTGAGTCAAAGAGTACATCTCATACCAGAAGAATGGGGGCAACGTCAACGGTCGGCGGATCATGATCACGATATAGTTTCAGGCGTTGACCATTGACGCGGAAGGTAGAGGAAGATGACGGTTCGGATATGTCGATGCTGCCATTGTCATGTACCTTCCTGACCACATACCGACCTTTCCACTTGCTCTGCAACTTCCCTGGGAATAATTTCAGCCTGGAGTCAAACAACCATACTCTCTGATCTGGCTCAAACTATTTATGGCTGATATGCGAATCGTGCCATGTCTTTACTTTCTCCTTGTACTGTAGGTTGTTGGAAAAGGCTGTGTCTCTCAGTTCTTCCAGGGCTGCCAATTCAGCTCTTCTCTGGTCTCCTATACTCTCGGGATCTAACAGCAACTCAGTGACTGCCCAAAAAGATTTGTGCTTGATCTCCACTGGCAAATGGCACGGCTTGCCAAAGACGAGACGAAAGGGAGATGTCCCCAATGGATTCTTGAAAGAAGTCCGATAGGCCCACAAGACCGAGTCCAAAAGCTGTGACCAATCCTTTCGGTCTGGGCGGACAACTTTCTGCAAGATTGTTTTTATCTCCCGATTCGAAACTTCGGCAAGACCATTAGTCTAAGGGTGATACGGTGTGGCAACCTGATGGTCAATACCGAACTCGTCTGCAAGGGCCCTAACCTTGTCATTGATGAAATGAGACCCCCCATCTGAAATCAAGACTCTAGGTACCCCGAACCGTGAAATGATATTTTTCCTCAAGAACTTGCAAACGGTTTTAGCATCTGCGGCTCGGGCGGGGATGGCCTCAACCCATCGGCTGACATAATCCACAGCGAGCAAAATATGCTCGAATCCCTGACTCTTAGGAAATGGGCCCATGAAATCAATCCCCCATGCATCAAAAACCTCACAAAAGTGAATGGGTTGCATGGGCATCATGTCTCTTTGTCCGCAGGTTCCCATTTTCTGACAGTCAGTACATCTCTTCACGAACTCATCAGAATCCTTGAAGAGAGTAGGCCACCATAGGCCGGATTGAAGCACCTTTTGTGCTGTTCTTTTTCCAGAATGATGTCCTCCTGCCTCAAGCTTGTGGCAGTATGTGAGGACGCTATGATGCTCTTCTTGAGGAATGCACCTCCTCCAGATACTGTCCCCTCCTTCATGATAAAGGACGGGATCCTCCCAATGATAAAACTTGGCCTTCGCCAGGAAGGTCTCGAGTTTCTTCCTGGGCCAACCTTGTGGAACCGTCTTGGCTACATGATAGTTCACAATGTCAGCATACCACGGGAGCGAGGTGACAGCCAAGATCGCCTCATCTGGAAATGTCTCTGTGATAGGTTCACTGGGCTCAGATTCCTCAAGATTCTCCAATCTGGAGAGATGATCCGCCACCACATTCTTGACTCCAGGATTGTCCTTAATCTCAATATCAAATTCCTGGAGTAGAAGGATCCATCTGGTGAGTCGTGCTTTGGCATCCTTCTTAGCCATTAAGTACCGGATGGCGGTATGATCAGTGTAGATGGTTACTCTAGATCCGAGAATGTAAGATCGATAATTATCAAGAGCAAAGACTACGGCCAGCATCTCTTTCTCAGTCACAGTGTAATTCCGCTGCGCGGCATCCAAAGTCCGGCTGGCGTAGTGGATGGCAAAAGGTAAACCATCCCTCCTCTGTCCCAGCACAGCCCCAACGGCAAAATCTGAAGCATCCGTCATGATCTCGAATGGGAGAGACCAATCAGGTGGCTGAAGGATAGGAGCTGAAACAACCATATTTTTGAGAGTCTCAAACGATTCAAGACGCTTATCATTGACAATAAACTCGGTGTCTTTTGTCAGCAAGTCAGTGAGCGGTCGGGCAATTCGACTGAAGTCCTGAATGAACCGTCGGTAGAAACCGACATGCCCCAGAAAAGACCGCAACTGATGCAAGTTGGACGGCGGATTGAGTTTTCTGATGATATCCACCTTGGCAGGATCGACCTCCATGCCCCTGTTGGAGACGATATGACCAAGGACCGTCCCTTGAGTCATCATGAAATGACTCTTCTCCCAAGATAAAACAAGATTGACCTCAATGCAGCGCTTGAGCACACGGTCTAGGCAGTCAAGACAAGCGTCGAACCTGTCGCCATAGATCGAGAAGTCATCCATGAAGACCTCTAAACAGTCACCCACCATGTCCGAGAAGATGGACAACATGCACCTTTGGAATGTCGCCGGAGCGTTACATAGATCAAAGGACATCCGTCTGAAAGCATACGTCCCAAACGGAGAGGTGAATGTCGTTTTCTCCTGGTCTTCAAGCGCAATGGCCACTTGATTGTATCCAGAGTACCCGTCAAGAAAACAATAATGACTTTTCCCGGCTAACCGCTCGATAATCTGATCAATGAAGGGTAGCGGGAAGTGATCCTTCTTGGTGGCCTCATTCAATCGTCTGTAGTCCACACAGACCCTCCAAGAAGTGGGCACTCTGGTAGCGATCTCCTCTCCGGACTCGTTGACAACTGTAGTGATACCCGTCTTCTTGGGTACCACATGTAGCGGACTTACCCATTTGGAGTCGGAGATGGGATAGATGAAATCGGCGCTCCACCACCTTGAAATTTCTTTCATGACTACGTCTCGAAGATTCGGGTTCAGCCGTCGTTGGAACTCACGCGACGGCTTAGCGTTATCCTCAAGATAAATGTGGTGGGAGCAAAGATTTGGGCTCAGCCCCTAGAGATCGGCTATACTCCAACCGATTGCCTTGCAGTTTCTTTCAAGAACCTCCATCAGACGAGATTCTTGTTCTCCAGTCAAATCTGCTGAGATAATGACTGGGTACATTTCTGGCTCACCCGCAAGGAATCTGTATGTCATCGACTGCGGCAGAGGCTTCCGTTCTGGACAACTGAGAGGTGGCAGATCTGGCTTCTGATATGTCTGTGTAAATGCTACAAGGTCTGCATGGGAGAACTCTCGCTCTGCATGAATTTCTGACGAAGGGAGGCCTGCTGAATCATCAATAAACTGCACAGGATCGCACTCTGTCATGGCTGTTGGCTCAGAAGGAATCAGACAAGGCAAATAATCATCAAAGTCATCCTAGTCAATGTCTGAATCCGAGGGATCAGAAGAAGATGAACATGATTGAAATTCCTCAGCACCACTCATCACAACACTGTCAGCTTCAGATATATCCTCATCAAGGGATGTGCTCTCCTGGCTCTCGACTGCCATGAGCTTGAGATATAGTGAATCTGTAGGCAAGGCGAGAGTCGGTGCTACGGGATCTTTCCAGTTGGATTCATCATCAGTCATCTCAAAATTACAAACCTGGTGGATTTCTAGCTCGTCCTCTGTCATCTGCTCGGCTTCGCTGGATTGCTCTGAGCATGCCAACTCTCTGGCTCTGGTTTCCTCGATTGTCTCTATTTGTATGGTTTCGCCCTCTACACGAAAGCATACCTTCCCACTATCATGGTCGGTCACCGCCTTGGCTGTGGCCAAGAATGGACATCCGAGAATGATGGGGGCATCAGTTACCGACTCAGGGATCTCCATGTCCAACACAACGAAGTCCACAGGGAATTTCAGGCCCTGAATGGTAACGACCACGTCTTTCAATAACCCCTTCGGCCTCTTAGTCGACCTATCAGCAAACTGAAGGACTGTCCTGCTCCTAAGAAGAGGACCAAACTCGAATCGGTCGAGTAAGGCTGCCAGAAGAAGGTTAATTGAAGAGCCGCTGTCTAATAGAGTACGATCAAACTGCTGCTCCTGAATCTCGCATCTGACATAGGGAGCTCCTGCATCTGGTCGCTTAGCTGGCAGCTTGTTCTGAATGGTGCAACAAGTGGACTGAGTGAGCACATGGATTTGATCTATAAGAATCCTCCTCTTCCTGCGGACGGTAGTCTTCTCTTTCAGATTCTTCTTGAAGAGGGGGATGTGCTCAAGTGCTTCTTGTAGAGTCAGCTGAATATGGAATCTGTCTATCATCTGATTGCCGAACTCTACCTACTGATCTTTTTTAGGATTTTCTCTTTTATTTCCCTTCGCTCGGCGGAGTGCCTCAGGGAAGGGAATAGTAGGGGCCTCCTCAAATGGAGGACCAGGAATCGGTCCCTGTGCCTGTGAAGAAGGAGAATCCATACAATAATCATCATTCACCACATATGGATCCGCAATTTGAACAGAAACCTTTCCTTTATTCATATTTTTATTTTGCTTTTTGTTCCCATAGTCCCTAGGTACAAAATGTGGCAACATCACAGATGGGGGCTCAACAAAAGTAGATGTGTTGGCCTCAGCGCCACCACTAGCACCGGTCTTCGCGGCATCAGCACCGCTCTCTGGTTCATCATCCAAAATGGTGGCATCAGCACCACCATCTGCAACTTGGTATCACGACGGCATCAACACCGTCGTCCTGGACTCCATCATGGGTGGCATCAGCACCACTGTCTTCAACATCATCATTAGCGGCGTCAGCACCGCTATTCTGCTCTTCTGGCGCTCCTGATCCTGCATCTGGTTGTCGCTCAGAAGAGGCGCCGCCGGCTGGCATCCTACCGCTCCTAGTAGTCACAAAATCAGCATCATTCAAAGAATAAGACATATCATTCAAATCGTCACTACGAGAAGTATCCTCTGTAAACTCTACCTGCTCAGACTTCCTCTTCAGATTGTTCGGGTTAGGTTCAATCTGAGCGGGTATGGCGGCCTTGCCTTTGATTATTTCTCTCATTTCCTGCCGGAATTCATCCATTTCTTGCCTGAAAGATGCTCGCTGTTCAGATAGCAAGCGGGCAAGATCATCGAGAGCTGGGTTCTCAAAAGTGGGACCCTGAGAACCGGATGGCTGTCCCTGCTGGAAATGGGGCTGCTGCTGCTGGTGTTGCTGGTACGGATAGTTCTGGGTTGGCTGGGCATAAGATTGTTGAGGCGGCTGTCGCTGCCTCCACTGCTGTCCCTGATAAGCGGGACGAGGACCATTCTGATATTGATGTTGATGGGCGTACTGGGGCTGCTGGTGTTGCTGTTGTGGTTGGTTGTTCTGTTGTCCTTGGACAGTGTTCTGCTGTTGGGATGAGGATCCACCATTGCCCCAACGGAATCCGGGGTGATCACGACGAATCCCGTGCTGAGGGTACCGGTCGTACCAAATCCCATTGACTTCCATCAATGGTTCCTGCTCAAAGGATGGTGGAGGAAGAATAGTCAGTGGCTGCTCCGGCTGATACACCACCATCTGAGTATCCGTAGATGGCGGCTGCGATGGATAGTACGGTAACAATGGAACCGGCTCTGCCTGGACATGGTTCACCTGACGGTACGAGGTAGAGGGCTGGTTGGCATTGCTACTGATCGGATCAACACGTGATCTGGAAGGCTGTTGTGACTGAGTTTGTGCCTCCTGAACGCACAAGATCTGCGTCTTCAGATCACTCATAGTCTTGGCAATTTGGTCCATCTAGGCCATGCCTTGCATCTGCTTCTTCTCGAGGATCTCGAGGCAGTCCAGCTTCTCACTAATAATGCCCATGTCGGCTGCGGCTGATTCAGCTTGGGCTGCAGCAGCTGACACTGTATTAGGACCGGCATCGATGCGGGCGATCCTCTGGAATGATCCCGCTCCTTACGGGGGCTTCTGCTGTGTGTAGACTCGGGCTTGGGCCATCACTGTGGAGTTTTCTGCCATGCCTTCGTAGATGGCCCAGACGTCGTCTTCACCCTTGGAAAAATAAGATCCACCGCAAGAGGCGTTGACAAGCCCCTGCAGCTCCGGTGTCAGCCGACAGAAGAAACTCTGCACGAGATTGGGCTTGGAGATGTCATGATGTGGACACCGGTCAATGAGCTCTCTGAATCGATCCCATGCTTCATGGAATTGTTCATTTGGGATCATGACAAAGTTACTGATCATGGCTCTAGCTGCGTTGGTCCGGCCGAGAGGGTAGTACTTCTTCAGGTACGCGGTCCGGAGCTCTGCCCATGTGTCGACGAATCGCCCAAGGTGTTTGAGCCAATATGCGGCTCTGTCAACCAAAGAGAATGGAAAGGCGATCATATTTATGGTGTCCTTGGTCATCAACCGATCATGGATGGTGCTGCATATCATCTTGAATTCCTGGAGGTGGAGGTGCGTCTCTTCGGTCGGCAACCCATGAAACTTGGGTAGAAGCTGGATAGTGTGGGGCCGATGCTCGAAATCTCCGTGAATGGGCGGGAGTCTGATCCAACGGTGAGTGAGGGATGCAGTTGGGTTGTGCAATTCCCTCATGATGGTCTGTGGTGGTCTCTCAACGTCGGGATCGCCTCCTCCTGCATCTGGTCCTCCTCCTCCTCCACCGCCACCGCCCCCAGGTCAGTTCTCTCTCATCTGTGCTATCTCTCTCATCAGGTCACCCATAGATGTTCCCTGGTCACGGATCTGTCTCTGCATGGTCTCCAGGGACGCTAACAAGGAGTTGTTGATGGCCACCTGATCAATTATGAACGGAGGGTGATCATGGTCATATGGGTGCTCGCCTCTGTCTGCCATCACTGGATTTTCTGAAAAAGCAAAAGAGGCCATCTCAGGTGCTGTCGAATGAGCTGAACTCTGTGATGCACTGAATTCTGAAACAATTGGACTGAGAGAAGGAGAATGGGAAGGGTGCTCGAGGGGGAACAGGGTGGATGTAAACTCAGGCTCGGAGAGCAGACTCTCCGAGGTGTTCCTAGATGAATGAGGAGGAGTGTTGGATAGCGGTGCTGACAAGGTCGGCCTAAGAGATCTCCGTCCCATCATCTTGATTATTTGGGAAGATCAGGGAAAATGCAAGAGAAGAAGAAAGGAATGAAATGAGATGCAACAAAATCGCGCACAATTGTGCTGTGTTTTTGATCTTGACCTAAACAAATCTAGCAATCAAACACAAAGCAGGGGTAAGTTAACCAACTCAACACGTGTAGCCGTGAGGGTTCGGCTTTTATCTTGTCAATTATATCTTGATTCAGGAAGTTATCTTTTCACGAGTCCTTAGAACGCTACGCCTAAAGGAGAGAGAGTACTGCCGGGAAAGTATCCCCGTACTTGTCCTCCTCCTGTGTAACCTATAACTTGCGCTTTTTGAGGTCCTTGTAACCCTTCCTGGATCCCTACTCAGCCAAAGAAATAGAGGGAGGAAGCCGATAGGCGAAACCGATACTTCAGACCTCGCTCGCAACAGAATCACCCGTGAGCGTACAAGGTCCTACTCGGACGGAGCCGGTGAGACAGACACACCCGTGAAGGCGTGGCCTAAGCTCGGTACTTCGGACAAGGTCGGCGCTCACACAATAGTGAGTCACCAATGGCGACCAAGTCCTACTCGACTACGTACGATAGTAGCGCCAATACTTCGGAAATCCAGGCGATACACAAGGCAACCACAAGTTGGGTTTTTGGCTCTAATCCTTACGAAGCACTCACCTCACTTGGAAGGAGACCTTCCCATGCAACCTGAATACAAGTGAGGGTGTTACTCTCCCCAAGCAATGAATCCAATTACCGATTTTATTTTTGGTCAAGTTTTCTTAGCAGTTCCTTTTTTAATTTTTTTGGTGTTATCGCTTCTTTTGAGTGAATTCAAACAAGCGTCTAACGGTTTTTGTATTTTCTTTATCCTACTTTGTTCCAAAAACAGAGGGAAAATAGAGTCGGAAAAGCCGTGCAAGTCGACACCAAGGTGGAAATCTCACCTTTGTGCCTAAATGATGCATGCAAAGTAAGAAGACTTACAGCGAATCCCAGCTCTCTCCATGCGGGATGCAAAGCAGAATTTGTAAACCTAATCTATATGGAAGTATGCAAAAACGGAAATCGTCCTAGAATAGGCAACTGCTAGCGTGAAGAACCACAAGCTAGCCACTAACTCCCAATCCGAGTGTCCGGTCTAGGCTCACCCCTCCTCTGCTCAACACATTTGAGTTAGGAGAAAGTGCTTGTTCGGGAATGAGCTCGCGGCGCGTGGATCGAAAGCTACTAGCTAACTATTTAATTAGTCTAAGTCCAACAACGATCTATAGGAACATGCAAAGGTAATTAGGGTGTTTGGACCTATTCTAATCGAATCAAGCATGACCTACAATCTAAGGGCTCAATCCACAAAAGAAAGGAAAAAGGAAAACAAAATCGGAAAATGACAAGCGATAAAACGCGAGAAAACCACGGTGAGCCCCCCGGGTGAACAAACACCCGGAAATTAGGCCCGGTAGTGTCCAAGAGTCCAAGTGTCCAGTGTACCTGTATTATTAAAAATTAATGGGCCACTCTCTCTCACAAAATAAAATGAAAGCTAAGCTACCACCCTCTCTCACTCCTCCTGCTCTCTCCTGCCGGCTTGACCTAAGAAGGCCGGCTCCGCTTCCTAAGGATGCACCGGGTCACCTAAGAGATCCACCTCGCTCCGCGGTCCCTCGCAAGACGACAAAAGAAGAATGGTCAGAATAGCTCAATCAAGATATATCAAAAATGCAAGAGATGGAAAATAAAGCTATGGTAGACAAGTCAAACACAAACAAACAAACTAATGAAGAACTACTCGCTGTTTCTCCCCGGCAACGGCGCCATTTGATTTAGCCTAAATTCACGGAGTCTAAAAGTGGTGTCTCACACAAGGCGGAGACAACCGTCGCTGTGACGACTCACGATGAAATCTGGACTAAAGTCAACAATTAACCCACACTAAAGATCAATAAATTAGAAATAATGTGGAGTTAAAATTTATTTTTAACTCTTCACAAATGGTGTATAGTGACAAGTATGCAGAGAGTTCGAACACAGGGAGCAAGCAGGGTAGTTCAAATCAAAGTGCTTAAGTGAATGAGTGTGTCAAGTGTCTACACTAAGCAACCAATCAAAGACATTTTTGTGGGTTTTTAATTTTTAATTTTTTTTATTTTTATTTAATTTTTAATTTTGTATTTTGCCTTTTAATTTTCTAATTTTTATAATTTTATATTTGATATTTTTTCTTTTTTCAATATTGGAATTTAAAACCAATGTAATAAAAGACAAGGTAAAATATTTATAAAAATATGTAAAAATAACCAAAAATTCAGAAATAAAATGTTTATGATATTTTTAGGATTTTTTACTGTTTTTGTGATTTTTGGGGATTTTTCAAGGTGTTTTTGGTATTTTTAAATACTGAAATAAAGCAAAACAGTGAAATTAGTGCTGGCTGTGAATAAAATGGAAGTTAAAAATAGCAAACAGCAATCAAAATTTTTCACAATAATTTTCTAATAAAGAAAATGAAATATAGAACAAACAGGAACTGAGTTTGTATTTTTTGGAGTTTTCTTTGATTTTATATATATATTTTGAAGTTTTTGAGTGTTTTTAAATTTTTAGTGTTTTTCTTTTGAGGTTTTTAGTGATTTTTGGACTGACACTAAAATATAGTAAAATAGGCACTAGGGATTTTTTTTGGAATTTTTTCGGGATGTTTTAATATTTTTTTGGCATTTTCTAAGCTAGACAGCGAATAAAAAGCATGTTTTTGATTTTTAATAAATACAAAAATAAAATAAAATCAAAAACTAAATTTAGGGTGTCAAAGTACAGGTATCCAGGAGCTTAACCCTATTTTTGTGGGATTTTTAGAGTTAAAATGATAATTTAATCAATTACAACAAGCATCCAAACAATTAACAGGCCTGACAGCCATGCAATTTCCAAAACATCCAGGGGCTAGTTGCAAAATTTCCACAAGAATATAAACTAAATATTCAATTTCCAGGGCCAATCATCAATTACAAAACCCACCTGGGTCTCGGTGTAAATTGCCCCCCAGGGCGCGTGACTCGCACGCACCTGGCAGGGACCAAAATGCAATATTTGAAACTATCAGGGGGGTCGATGCAAAATATCCCAAAGTTTTACACTGTATTCCAAAATCTTGGGACTAAACTAAAATAACTAAACCCCAGGGGTGTCCTTGCAAAAACCCCACCACCTTACGTGTACAGGTCACGTGAGGTGACGTGGCGGAGGACCTAGATGTAAATAAAAATAAGTGCAGGGGCTTACATGCAAATAACCCAAAGTTTTTCAACTACAAATGAAAGTTTAAATACTAAACAATAAATACAAAATGCACGAGGGTTGATATGCAAAATACCCTCGACGCGTAATCCGACGGCGGAGCGGGTACGCGTGACACGTGGTGGCGGTCCAACGGCTGGGGACGAGACTCGATCCAGCGGCGAGGGGCGCTTCACTTAAACACGTGTCGGCTTCTCCGGGCCCTATGACGGTTCGCGTATGGGCGGCTACGATCAGATCTTCGAGGATGATCGACGGTCGAGGCGCGAGAAGATCCGACGGTGGCTGCACGATCTGGCGCTCCACCACGATCCAACGGTGGCGAAGGCGGATGGAAGAACACGGAGGAGCTCCGGCCAGGCGAAGTTCTCCGAGCTCCTCCGTCCGGCTCCGGCGGCGTTTGGGCTCGCAAAAAGGTCGGGGAAGCTCCAGAGGGTCTTCTCTTTCTCCTGGAGTCGTCAAAAAGCCACGGCGGTGGCCGTGGTGCTCACTGGGGGCTGGCGGAGCTGTGGGGCTTCGTTGGCTCCGGCGAGCTCAAAACTCGAGCTCCAGATCTCTTCACTTCAGCTTTGACCTGCAGAAATGGTCAAAGGGTCCAGGGCAAACTGCCTGGACCCTTGGATGGTCGTGGAGAGGCGTAACACGCGGTGGCGACGAAATGCCGGAGGTGCGCTCCGGCCACAGTGATGGATCGAATGATTGAGTCGACGGAACTCTAATTTTTTTGAGGGTTTTTCATTCTTAGGATGATAGGAGTAAAATGCATGAAAGAAATGACGGGGAAGGGGCCCTCAATGGCCGGAGCCAGAGGGAAGAAAGTACCTCGACCGGCGTACTCGCGGGAGGTGGTGGAAGCACCTCCAACCTCGGCTGCCTTGGCTGATGGCTTCGCGGTGGAGCTGTCACCTCCAGGAAGCTCTGGAGAAAGGATTAGGCGCGAGGGGTGGACCGAAGGTGTTCGAAATTCAACCGCAAGGTCGGGGGTTTCTCTTATTTGGTTTGACCCTGAGTTGCAGGGGTCCAAAGACCAAGAAAAATCTTGCGCCACAGTGATGCTTACCCCGATGTAATCACATGGCGAGCAAGATGGATGGTAGGTGGAGAGATTTGCAGAAGAAGGTTTCGCGAAAGGATGAAAGTCCATGCCTCGAAAAATCCGCAAATGCGGGGAGAAAATGAGGTGGCAGAGCTACAGGGAGGGTAGGGCATCCAGTTGACCGAGGTCAACTGTTGACGCCTCCTGGTTGGTCCACGTTGACCAACCAGGAGAAACCCTAAATTTTTTTTGTAAAATCAATTAAAAATAGAATAAGGCCGAATTAATTAATGGTTATAAAATAAAAAATTCTTAAAATTTTATGTAGTATTTTATTCTGATTTTTATTTATTTTTATGACTTATATTTTTACAAGTTACCTTTATACCCCTATATAGGTATAATACCTATGTATTTAAGTGTTTGATTTTTATTTTGTATATTTTATTTTATTATTATCATTTCTTATTTTCTAAAATTATGAAATATTTTTATCTACACAAATATATTTTTATTTAATTTTTTTGATATGCTTTGTATATTAAATAAATTATAAGTATAAAAAGCATAGGTATACATATAGGTAGGGTACCTATGTATTTTATTTTTAAGTATTTTATTTTTGTTTTTATTTAGGTTTTTATTCTTATTTTAGTGTACATAATTATTATAAGTAATAATTACATAATTATAAAAATATAAAAATACAAAAATAATAAATAAATAATAAATTGAATATTTTATTCGGTACACTGTACAATGTGGGTCCAAAACTCAACTTTCAAACCGTAGCTCCACCAAATGCGAAACCACCACCATTGGATAGATTATTTTATTCTATATACAATTAAAGGTGAGTATGCTGCATTTGGAGTTGTCAGTTGTGAGATAAGGGTCTGGGAAGTTGGGATTCTGGATTTTTATTCAGACCATAACTTTTTGTCTGTTCATTATTTTTCTATGAAATCAATTTTGTATTTTTCTATATAACATTAGCTACAACTTTCATGTACAAAGTTTCTTTATTTGAAGTATAAAAAGTGGAACCAAATATAGGTCCCAAAATGAATAAAGAATGAATGGAATGTGTAGGTATTTTGCACTGTACTTTGACCTTATCTCCCCCTACTTTATTCCTTGTCGACCTATTCATCAAGATGCCTAGGTCTCGGGGGTTTTGGGTCATAAAATATTTACAATATTTTATTCTTTTTCTTTTCTTTATTTATTCTATAATTTTGGCTTTAATTACAGTATTTTATACACTAATAGGATATACATGCATGAATGCTAAGATGACGATTTTAAGGGTATTTACAGGTATTTGCTAGGGTTTTTGATGCCAAAATGATAGAATAAAGATGATGAAAAGTGGATTCATCAAGTCACAACATTATCAGATTGGTTAGAATGATTCGGTGGTTTGAAAGTCACTTGATTCTTTAGTTGTTGTGAGTTGGATCCTTCGATAGACGTAGAAAATCCAACATTTTGATTTCCTTGAGTGGGGTTATTGAATTTATATGGTGGGGTAGAAATCCTTGGGGCTGAGATTGATATCCACCAGTAGAAGTGAAAGATCCCGTTGGCGATGGTGCGTGTAAGTCTCCAAGAGCATTGCCTGTATTGGTGTTTGGATTGGGTAGAGGTTAAGGTAATAAAGCCGTCATATAAGATCAAATTTCAGCAAATTTCCAAGCATTCTCAATGCTAGCCTGTTGATGTGCTTGGTTGGCTTGTTGTTGTGCTAGGTTGGCTTGTTGTTGTGCTACAACAACTTGCTAGATAGCTTGATTCAGACCATGAAAGTTCACCGATGAAGATTGTTGATTCATTTGGGGTGCAATTAGCATGGTTTCAAATTTCACGAAATTTCGATGAAATTTCGGCGAAATTTTGGTTTCGACACCCTAAAGAAACCGAAATCGAAATCTCGATATATACCCTTCCTTCACAAATTTAGGCCGATTTTGGCCGAAATTGGCGAAATTTCGATGAAATTTCGAAAATGTTTCGTTTTTTCATCATCTCAAAACGAAATCGAAATCGAGATTTAAGACCTTGGCAATTAGTGGTTGAGGTTGGAATTGGTTTTGATGATTACTACTCTGAGTCTTCCAGTCAAAATTGGGTTACTCTCTCCATACATAATTATAGGTGTTTGAATATGAATTTCCTTGATTTCTTTTTACCCAATTCACATATTTAGATGTTTGTATTTGGTCATGAGGTAAAGATAATATCCAAAATCTTGGATATTTGAGATCGGTGTAACCCTTGTGATATTGTTTTGGTCATTATCTAGAGCCAAGATATTAATAGCATGTGTCGTGAGCTCCATTTGTCTAGTCAATGTTTTCCATCTTCCAGGTTTCTGATTTGTGGCATTCATATCTTGAATGGAAGGGTTACTGGAAGCTACAAAACTAACTTACCCTTTATCCCTTCCAAAATATTCAATAAATGAGATATTCACCAAATTATCTTCCATATTTTCAAAAAGAATTCAAACGGAGTGTTCATCATGACTAATGTAGTTACCATCGCAACATCCATCGATGACTCTCTTAAATGATGTATCAATACCTTCGTAAAATAATTGGACCAACTTCCATTTTGGGATTCCATGATGTGGACATTTTCTGAGGAGTTCTTTGAAGCATTCCCAATCTTCATGAATGTGTTCATTTGTCTTTTGATTGGAAGATGAGATGGTTTGTCTCAAGGCATTGCTTTTTCCCACAGGGAAGTATTTCTTAATGAAAGATTCTCTTAGGGCATCCCAGGTGGTAATTTGAGTCTTATAGTTTCGGATCCATTGTAGTGCTCTTTCTTTTATAGAGAACATGAAGCCCTTCATATAAATATATCCTTTTCTACCCCAGCAATGCAAATGGTGTCACAGGCTGATCTGAAGTCTTTAATATGTTAAAAGGCATCCTCAATTTCATTTCCATAGAATTTGGGTATTAAAGATATAGAGGCTGGTTTTATTTTGATGTCTCCAACTTTTGGTGGAATTTGAACCCAATGAACCAAATCTTCAGTCACAGTTTGTAGTGGGTGCTGATAGATGGTGGTCGATCCAGTAGTGCAATTATTTAGTGAATCCGAGCATTTTCCTCTCTTAGCAACTGGAATTGTTGCAAAAGAATTTCCATTAGATTGGGTTGATTGTCATCCCCCATATTCTTTAGTTCTAATTTGAAATCAGTTTTCTCATTAGGATAAGATGGATGAAAACTTCTTTTGTAGATTAAATCATGGGCAAGTGGTGCTTGAATTGTATTATTCAAAGATCTATGACCACACACACACAAAAAACACAATCCAAATTTTAATTCACTGACTCAACACTAGTTTCTGCAGATGAGGTTATCTTTTCAATTTTATTTGTTCCTCAGAAAAAATCAAGCACACAAAAAATTGACCTAAAATCTATTTGTAGATTAAGGACTACCATGATTTTATAGGTTTAGTTGCATCCAGTTTCAACCAGTTTGGGTGCAAGTATACATACTGTAGAACGTCTACCCATATTCCTTGAGGACGATGCAATTCTTTAGTCACCCACTCTACTAAGGTTTCCCTCACTAAGAAGCGGTTAAACTTTAATTCAATAGTCAATAAAATCAACGTAGGATTTTGGGCTCAGACTAAGGTTTTTGTTTGTGCATGTGAGATTGTGAACAATGTGTAATACTTTAAGCACTTTAGATCGCCTAATATCCGAGCCACGCTGTGACATTCCAGAAGCTTAATTTGTATGTGATCAAGCACAATCGATGGTCTTTAAATTATGTTGTCAAAGGGAGAAGAACCATAGAGATGAATAAAGCTAGAGAAGTGGATTTTAACCAATTTCAGAATTTTTTTCCCAGCAAACTGAATGCAAGCAACTTAATTGCCTATGATTATAATCGATTCAAAGTGATGAGAACAGTTGGATCAAGAAAAAATCTTGCGCTCAGTTGTACTTGAATTAGGATCCGAAGTGAAAGAGTCTTGCAATGAAAAAAATCATTTTTTTTGGAATTTTGGGCACCTAAAAAAGAAAGAGAATAATTAGAAATAAAACAATAAAACTAATAAAAAGGTGCATCGTTGCATGTCCTCGGCAACGACACCAAAATTAAGACGTAAAAATTGGCTTGCTAAGATGTGAACTTTTAGTTGTCGTTGTTAACACACACGATTCTCAACATTCTCAGATAAATAAACAATGAAAAAAAACAATTCCTGGGAGTACAAATACAAGTTCAAGGGCCGAACACAGGGACATGACGGAAATAACACAAGTTTTGGAGAGAGATTTGCTTTGAAATTGAGAAAAAGGCGAGATGAGCACTCTTAATTTTTCTTTGATTTTATAGAACTCAATGAGTAAGAGAATAGTTCCAATAGATGTAACTGTTTCCCGGATCCGGTAAGATTTTTCGGTGACTTTTTCGAAGTTTCTAGCTATTTTAATGATTTTTCAAAGATGAAAGAACATAAATGTGATTTTCTAAAAAACCTAAGGGCATGAATGTAAACAAGTAAAAAACTTAGGGACTTAAATGTAATTACTGAAAACTAAGAGACAAAAGTGAAATTTGTTAAAATTAAGAAGGAATTAATGTGAAAATTACAGGAAGAAAACATTTCAGAGATTTGCAGAAAGGTCCTTAGATGGACTAGAAAGTAATTTTAAAAAATGAATAATGAAGAGGTCCATGGGACCCCTTCCTTCCTCCTGACGAAGAACGACGGCATGTTCAGGAGGAGGTTTGTGGAGATGTGGCCACTCGAGTGTCGGAGAGTGGGGTGGGAGGGGGGGTGGCGACGACAGCCTACGGAGGGTGGCGGATCGACGAGGCAGAGGCGACAAAGAGAAGGGCGATGAGGTGGAAGGACATTGGGTCCTAGATGGGTCATGGTTTTCCTTCTTGGTGCTCCTCCCCTCTAACTCTTATAGAGGGTGGTGGCAGTTGGCGTTGGGAGGAGGTCAACCACCGTGGCGGTTGCGGTGGGCAGGGAGGAGAGAGAAGTGTGACGTGCGATGGTTGTCAGCAGAAGAAGAAGAGGTGGCTGGTGGCACTATCTTGCTAGAGAAATTGAAGGGGGCGACTGACATCATGTTGACAGCAGCGCCCGCTAATTTATTTTTTTGAAATGCTGACGTTAGCTTACATTAACTATTTTGTCAAGTAATGGATTTTGTTTTTGCAAATGATGAGGAAGGGGATTGGAGTCTATTTGGGCCTCTTCTAAGATAGGCCTAGAAAAAAATAGAAATGTTAGATACTTAATATGGGCTTAGAGCCCATATTTATTATAAAATAAATTAATACAATTTTCTCTCTCTTTTTTTGTAAAGAAAATGTTTATGGAATTTTTAGATGATTTGAAATGCAATGCATATGGAAATAATGAGATCAAAATTATGCACAAAATGAAGGAAAATGTAATTGACTAAATATGAATGTTGCTCAATAAAAGGAATAAAAACATGATAAATCATAGATTCATCAGGTGCATCTGCAGATCTAATCACTACCCTAACATCAAGTTAAGTATAGTCAAAATGGATGCATTCCCGTTCAGCCTTCAAGATAAGTCTCTTCACTGGATTAATCATTTGGGGAAGGTCGTCACCACATGGGAGGAACTAAGTCCCCTTTTCTGCATAAGTTCTACCCTCTCAGGTTGTTGAATCAGACGTGTGCCCGTATTTCCAACTTCACCGAAGCCAACCATGTTTCAATTAGTAAGGCTTGGGAGAGGTTTACATATTGCAAGAAAAGTGTCCACATCATGACATCCAACGGACTAGCTTGTTTCAACATTTCTTTGGGGACCTACAATTGAGAGTCAGAATCTCATCGATGCCGCTTGTGGCAGATCTCATAAAAAAGACGAGGATGTCAGGTATTAGACTTTTCAAGAAATGGCTGAAGGAGATGTTCCCTATCATCATCCCATATATATTAGAGAAACCCACAGATTCACTAGAAGGCAGTTCATATGGCACTCTCACACGAGCAAGGTAGGGATGAGAGCTCAAATCCGAGCTTTATTGGGAGCGACTTATCCATGGTGGATATAACTGAAAAGAGATCACTGGACCTTGAGAAGCTTACTGTGATCAAACAGAGGACCCAGAATTTGGACATATTGGATAAGATTACCAAGCAGCCGGAGCTGCTGGTAAGCACAATTTGTGCTTGCTAGTCCGTGTCTGCATCGAGTTTGACTCTAGTTGAGACAAAGGAGCCAGCATCGCCATAGCCTCCTCAACAGAGTCCTGCATAGCCAATGGTTCAACAAGTTTGTTGGGTGCAAGTCCTAGAGCCATCATCTCCTCAACATCCACGACAATAGTTGACTGTATAACATCCAGATTTCCAAACCCTCACAGATCCATGCTCTCCTCCACCACATTTCATTAAAGAGGTGAATGAAGTTTGGTCAAATGATGCACAGCTGACCCGTCCAGGAGGACCTCAGCAAAGCCAGTCTGCAAACTCCTGTCCATTCCCTCAATAGTAGAAGAGGGAGCTTTGTCCAAGGTAACCAATAGCCTCACCACTAGTAGTCTCAATCGTATCAGTAGGGCTGAAGACATAATCAGTTCCAACAGCCACAGTACCACCAGCAACAATCCTATCCTCAATACTCAGTTGTTCCATATCAAAACCCTCCTCATCATCATCAACAGTACCAGTCTTCTTATCATTATCCTCCACAACATTCCTATCCACAACCTCAATACCATTCACAGTTTTAATGTGGCTAACACGATGAACCATTAAAGGCCCCGTCTATGAACACCAACCTCGACTACTTGGCTCAGCTAGTCAAAAGATTTGTAGAGATGAGTTAGTAGTTGGACGACCTTGTCGATTCTAAGACCACAATTCTAGCATAGGTCGAGGCTAATCTCAATAATCTCTGAAAGCATGAGCAGGTAGTTGTGATGTCATGTCCATCCCCACAAAGTCAGTTGTGCATCACGAGCGGTAGGATGTTACAGTCGTCTGCAATAATTAAGAGAAAGAATAAAGCTTCCATGGGCAAGTTATCATCCTTTTCTACATCAGTCGAGCCAGAAACAAGGTCGGGTAAGGAAGAAGAAGAAGGAGAAGCACCAGAAAAAAATCAAAAAATGAAAAAAATTTAAAAACAACAAAAAGAGGACAACAACTATTGGAGCACCTACCAGCCGGCAACAAAGAGGCTAGCACTTGCAACCGACCCGAAGCAAACCAATGGTGTCCCAATCTGCTATTTTTTGATGTCCATCACTTCATAGGGATGAATATTCTTCTTTTTGTCATCTAGATATACATCCTAGCATGGTCATAGATTTTTTTTGTAAATAATAACATTATTTCAACATAAGGTTATGCAAATATTCATTTTCCATATGCTTTACAAACATATAAACAAAATAAAAAATTGAAAACAACTTTGTCAGATCCTGATGTTGTGCAAATAAATAAGAATGTTGTTCTAGAGATGCCTTTTCTCTAGGTCATTAAGTATATATCAAACATCAAAAAGGGTCTTAAAGAGGCATGACTTCGAAGAGACAACCGTGTCAAGCCAGACCGCAAATGTAAGGCATATCTTGGTGGTAGCGATAGTCAATGTGATCATCAATCTCCCCAACAAGAAGAAATACATGGGAGCACTTCTCATTCGATGTCAGTTGTTTGATCAAGAATTTGATCGGACTCTTCTTGATAATGGACCGTCCACAAATCTAATGCCTACTTCACTACTGAAGGAATTTGGGTTGGGACCACTCAAGTCCACAAGGATGATTCTGCAGTTTATAGACACTTCAATCAAGCGACCCCGAGGAATTTTGGAGGACGTCATCATCACCATTAAGGAAATGAAGTTCCCTATGGGCTTCATCGTTCTTGATATGGCCACCTTATCTCCTCTTCTACACACCATTATTATACTTGGACGGTCGCTCCTTCGAACAACTGAAGCAATGGTGGATTATCGCAGAGGATAGATTAGCTTTTGCTAAAACAACGATAAGGTACCCATTCAGATGATCCGGGTGCCGAAATAGACAGTATCTGAAGCAAATGAGAGTGTGCCTTCAAATCATATGGAAGATTGTGATTTTCTTGCTGAGATCCGAGATACAAACATGTTCATGGATGATATTGAGACCCACAAATTCCTCTCCATCGAGGAAGGAGTGGATAGCATAGTCGACTTCCCCTCTGTCTTGGAAGATGAGATTTTTATTGATCTACCTAAAGAACTAATTAATGGCCACCTATCCTAGCAAAGAAAGAAGAGATCATTGCAGATTTTTTAGCAAGATTCCATCATTGAAAATCGTTGTGCATCTATAGATTCAGAGCTTACATCGTCAAAAGTGAACAATGTATAGTTCATAGATCTAACCACACCAATGACATGTACAGTTCCAAAATTTACCAATGAAAAGATTCAAAAACCGCCACAGCTTAAGCAATTTCCAGCAAATATGAAGTATGTCGTCTTTGCGGGTGAACCGAACTTGTTTCCTATATTTATCAATTCCCAATTGACTCAGGAACATGAATCTCGTCTGCTCGAGGTTCTAGAAAGAAACCGTAAGACGATTGGCGGGACAATTTCTGACCTCCATGGAATTAATATGTACATGTGTTCCCATCACATCTACCTTTAAGCAGACAATAAGTTGTCTCGTGAATTTCAACGAATATTGAATTTGAATCTCCAGGAGGTTGTTATGAATGAGACTACAAAGTGGTGTGATGCGGGTTTCATATATCCCATCATCCATTCAAAGTAGGTCAATCCCTTGCATGTCGTGCTAAAAAAGTCATGGATCACTATTGTGAAGAATGACACAAGAGAGGAGATCGCTACCAGAGTTCCAACTTCCCGGCACGTCTTTGTTGACTACAAATGCCTGAACTTAGCGACAAAGAAGGATCATTTCCGGCTTCCCTTGATCAACCAGATCATTGATAGATTGACTGTAAAGGATTATTTTGTTTCTTAGATGGATACTATGGATACAATCAGGTTGAAATCGCCCTAGAAGACCTACATGTTCATTCTGGACATATGCCTTCCATAGGATGCCATTAGGATTATGAAATGCTACCGTGACCATTCATAGGTGCATGTGGTTATTTTTGCAGATATGGTTGGTATTTTTATCAAGGTATTTATGGACGTTTTCTTGATCTATGATGACAACTTTGATCATTGCTTATCTTATGTAAACCGAGTCCTGAAAAGATGCTGCAAAGTCAACTTGGTGCTCTTGTGGGAGAAGAGCCACTTCATGGTAACCAAAGGGATTGTGCTAGGCCATGTCATCTCGAAACATATCACGGAGGTCGATTATAAAGGTGGACGCCATTTCAAAGCTAGAGCCACCGACAAATCGGAACCAAGTCTGATCCTTCCTTGGGTATGTGGGTTTTTATCGTCAATTCATAAAAGATTTCAGCAAGATTTCCCGATCGCTGACTGAGCTTCTAGGAAAGGAGGCTAATTTTATCGTTGATGTTAGAGTCCTTTAAGTCTTTAATCAACTGAAAGATTTGATCGCTCAGGCCCCTGTTCTACAATCGCCTGATTGGTCTCTACTATTTGAGATCATGACTAAATGCTTCTGACTATGCCATTGGATATTTCTGGGACAAATGAGAGACAATCTTCCATTTGCAATTCACTATGCCAGTAGAACTCTTGATGAAGCATAGAAAAAATTACACAGTCATTGAAAAAGAGCATCTAGCAGTTGTCTTCGTCCTGTAGAAGTTCATATCTCATTTTCTCTGATCCAAAGTAATTGTCTATTCAGACCATTTTGCATATGGTACTTGCAAGACAAGAAGGATGCTAAACCAAGGTTAATCAAATGGATACTTTTACTCTAGGAATTTGATCTTGAAATCTTTGATAAACATGGAGCTAACAAGTGGTGGTAGACCATTTGTCAAGATTTCTAGAGTCAAACTCCTAAGTAGAGCCTAATACCAATCAATGAAACCTTTCCATATGAATCCATTCTATTACTCACCTCTCTCACTTGGTTCATCGATATTGTGAATTATCTTATATCCAAGAGAACTCCATAAGATTGGACGAAGTTAAATATGGACAAGTTTTTATCTGATATTCATTTCTATAAGTGGGATGACACATATGTCTTCTTGGAGGGGGCATATTTCATCTAGAGGAGGTGCATTACTCAGGAGAAAGTTCACAGTGTCTTCGAGCATTGTCACGCCCGAGATTCAGGAGGATGCCACTCTGGAAGACGTACAACGGCAAAAGTGCTTCAATGCGACCTCTGGTGGCCAACTTTATTCAAAGATGCAGAGGATTTTGTGAAGCATTGCAATGACAATCAGAAGATGGGTGGAACTATTGGAATGAGAGAGGCAATGCCCATGAAATATATTTAGATTTCAGATGTATTGGATGCATGGGACATTGATTTCATGGGCACATTTCCCAGCAGTCAGGGATATCAATATATTCTACTTATTGTCGACTATGTGAGTCATTGGGGGAGGTTATCCCTACCAGAGTCGTTGACAGTCACATCATTTGCCAGTTTCTGAAAAAAAACATCATTGCATGGTTCAGGATCCTCAAAATTCTAATATTTGATGGGGGTAGCCATTTTATGAACAGAGAAGTGAAGAAGTTGACTCGGGAATATTGCAGAAGACATCGAATAGCTCCTCCATACCACCCATAGTCTAATGGCTTAGCAGAATGTTCAAATAGAGAAATCAAGATGATTCTCTAGAAACTTGTACGTCCAGACAGAAAGTACTGGTCTCAAATGCGTGACCCAGTTCTCTAGGCCTATCGGACAACATAAAGGTCACCTCTAGGAATGTCTCCCTACTGCCTGGTGTACGACAAGACATGCCATTTTCTTGTTGTGCTCATTCACAAATCTTCATGGGAAATAAACATCTGCAATTTGGATCTGAAGAAATCAAGAAAGAACGGAAAGCTAGATCTAAATAGACTTCTCGAATTTCATGACTATGCATATGACATCAGTCTGATGTGCAATGAGAAGGTCAAGAAGTGGCACGACAAGCTCATCTGCCGCAAGACTTACAAATATGGTCAAAAGATATTTGTTTGATGCAAAGTTGAAACTATTCCTAGAGAAGTTGAAGAGCAAGTAGGACGGCCATTCGTAGTGAATCATGCGCGTGACAATGGAAGCATATTTATATTTGGATTATCACCTGACGCACAACCATTCGTCATCAACGAGCAACTTCTGAAGTCGTATCTTGAACATGACACTTCCTGTCCATAGTTTACTCTATTCGGGTGGTCTCTAATGCAGAACTTCCAGCTGCAGCATCCATAGATTCGATAAAGCAGTCAAACATTTTTTCAGTAGTTATTCTTTTTCTTCTTTTCATTTTTCATTTTTTTATTCTTCTGAAAGCTTCACTTATCCCATTCATCATCACTATACTTAGGATATACTTCATCCTAAGTATAAGGGGTATGAGTATATATGGATGCTCATTCTTTAATCGTATCCCTTGTCTCCTTGACTTTTGACCTTTTTTCTATACTTAGATATATTTTACCTAAGTATAGCGGGAGACAGGTCGAGCCACTGATTTGTTTATTTCCACCCTCCCTACTTTGTGTATAGTATGTTATTCTTAGGATCAATTTATCCTAAGTGTAGGAGGGATGGTCGACTTCCTATTCTTTTTTTGATCATTGTAATATAGAATTTTCTATACGTAGTACGAGTTATGTCTTCTTATTCTCTTCGATCTATGAGGGCAAAACTGAAGCTTACTATAGGGGGGTCATATATACTATGTATATATTTTAGCAATAAATCGTACTTGTGTATTTTCAATGATATGGATAATTAATAAAAAATAATACAAATATACTATTCTTCGTATATATTGAATACTAAATAGATTCAAAATGTTTTGCAAACTATTTGAAAATGGTTGGGAAATCTTTTTGGAAAATCTTTGCAAAATCATTTGAAAAATATTTTTTAAAATATTTTCAAACCTTTGTAAAAATGATTGGTTTGTAAAAAATTTTCCTTTGTTTGAATAAAATATTTTAAAAATCTATTTGAAAATGATTTTGAAAATAATTGCAAAAATAGTTTGAAAAACCTATGCATATTGGTTGAAAAATCTAGGCAAAATGGTTTTTCATATTTTGTAAATATTTGTAAAAATTATTTGTCAAATTATTTTTAAAAATAAAATTTTCAAAATGTTGTTCAAAACATTTGCAAATTATTTTGAGATCCCAGTATGTAATCCACGTCAATAAAAATTCTTTACAGACTATGTACAGAAACCTGTGAAAAACTATGTATAAATCCTTTCACCTAAACTCTTGCAACTAACAAGATGTACTCCACTATAAATATATTCACATAATTATTTGCCAAAACTCTTTTTTTTGAAAAATCACTAAAAAATTCAAAAAATTTTCAAAGCCCATAAAAAGTTTAAAATAAAAAAATGGCTTAATAAAAAGATTTTTTCTTGCATTGCAATAACATTCGCATTTTTTGAATCGATAATAAGAATTGAAAAAATTTAAATAAAATACGAATATTGGAGCTTGGATGTACCGTAACCCTCTTAATCACATGAACCTTAAGGGAACTGTTATTGAGACGCTTCAGTACTGCTAGACTTAATTCTTTGTGACCACAAGACAGTTCGTTATCATCTGTATTACAAAAGTAGAATATTTTGGAACTCACCCATGACTCTTTTAGACAGTGACCTAACATGTACACATGCACCTTACACATTGCTCAACTAAGTTGAAGAGTTAGAGGGTCGGATTTGCCGCCAAGAGACACAAGACAATGGAGACATTGGAAGTCACAATCTGTGGTCATTGTACCCCAACCCGATCCATTAGCCATGAGGTCTAATGACATAGTGTTGTGGGTTTCAATAATGCTTCAAAAGAGGGATACTCTACTGTCTCAAGAGGAAGATTTCCTTATGTAAATGTTATTGTATATAGTATAAAAAATACAAAAGTCAAAAACTCCTAAAAAATAGATGGGAAAATTCAAAGAAAATCAATTCTCGTCAGAGCATATATATTCAATATGCAAGATTGAGCTTCAAAGACAAAGTATTTATGTGAGCATGTAGCTAGAGGACTTAGATACACTAGTCAAGCATCTTAGGATAGGTATCTACACCGGCTACCTTCTATTCTTCTCTCCACCCTCCTCTTCTTGAGCTGGTTATACTTGGACCTAGAAGGGAATATCACGCTTCTTGAGGAAAGAGTTGTTGGATTGGGGAATTAGGGCCACTGTATTGGAGAAGGCTGAGCTTTTCCGCTTCAGCCGAGAGGATCTAATATCACACACACTGTACAACATAGACTCATAGTCATATCGACTTGTTTTAACCTGTATTTTTAGGAGACTTAAGCAGAGTTTTGTGGTTATTGGAGGTTGTTGTGTTGCAAGTCGGGTTCCCAACCAATGTTCCGACCAAACTAATAATCCAAAGGTCTGACAGAGCTCCAATCTTTGATACTATGAAGACAAGTTTAAAATACAAAATCAATCCAACTTCTTTCTTTTTCTTTTCTTTATTTTCTTTTCTGCACTTATAAGAATAAGTGTTTACCAGGGACTAGTAAAGGAAAGTATACGGGGTTATGAATCTCCATTTCATCGCCTTTATTCTTTAATTTTAGCCTTAAATCCCTAGCTAAGTGCGTGTATATATCGTTAATTTATCAAAATAAATACTCTATGATTTATACATAATACTGTATCAAAAATTGTATATTTATTATATTTAATTCTAAAATAAAAGAATAAAGGAGAAAAGTAAAAGAAATGAGACACCATATGTGTTGAGTGACCCTAGACCGCATGACCCAATCATCATGATGACTTGGTCGACAAGGAATAAATTAGGGAGAGATAGGGTGAATAAATTGTACAAAATACACATCAAATCCAAATTCTTTAATTCATAAAAATAGTATTTTGGCACCTATTTTATATTAATATTTTTACACCTCAAATAATAAAATCCTCAATATGAATGCTTTAGATAAATATGCAAAGAAAAATACAAAATTAAGTTCATACAAAAATAATGCATAGTGTACCTAGGACACACAAAATAACAAGTCAAAATAAAAACATCATAGACTTGTATCATTTCATATATCAAAATGGACAAAAATCACCTTTAATTGTATATAACATTTAACAAGCTATTTAATAAAGGTATCTTCATTTAATATGGAGCTAAGATGCAAAATTTAGGATTTGGGCCCCCATTGTGCAATATACCAATATATTTTATTCAATATATCTATTATTTAAATTTTTCAAAACCTATTATTTTTATAAAATTGTATATATTAAAAACATATGTACATAATTAAAATAAAATAAAATCATGAAAATAAAAGTAAAGTAAATAATAGTTATAAATACATCTATAAAATATACTTACAAATATCTGTAACGTGCATATACATAATTAATTAAGTACACATACAAACGCAAAACACATAGAATAAAAATATCTCAATATGTCTAAAAATAAATCAAAAATATATAAAATACATGTATAAAATAATAAAATATATATTACAATACAAAGAATACCAAAATATAGGTATTTATACCTATATTTTACATGTAATATTAACTTGTAATAAAAATCCTCATAAAAAAAATAAAATTACATATAAAATATAACATTAAATTATAATTTAAATGATTCATTTTTTATTTTTTTTAATTTATCAATCTTCTCCTTCAAGGAATTTTCAGGTTGGTCCACGTGGACTAACATAAAACATCTGCCAGATGACCCGGTCAACTGCCCCCCTTTCTCTTCCGTGAGCTCCGATCTGTCAGAGCCTGCTATTTCTCCTTTTTTTCCGCTTGAGGATATCATCATTTAGTTTAGCGTGTTTCTTGACTTCTAGAGATTGAACGTCCATGAACACCAGAGATTTGGCCAATCTTCATCGACTCGATCAGCATCTACCTCACAAAGTCCCCATTTCTTAGCCTATAAAACTGTTGCTAAGGCTTATTTCTCGACTTTGATCCTTCTGTGGTGCCTCTTAGCCCCTCATAGCATGTACATCCCGTTCCTCTTGGTGACAGAATGAGAATGGAAGGCTTTGCAACGAGGAGGAGGCGTAGAGGAGTGATCTACAACCACCGCTGGAGGAGCTCTACCAGCAGGTCCAGCTTCCTTCACTCTGGTCGAGTCGAGGCCCCATTCTTCATTCCTATGTATATTTTCTATTCTATTTCAATTTTCGTATCTTAATTTTAGGTTTAATTGTGTCTAAAACATTAAGTAAAAAACCCAATAAATCCTTGGAGCTTTTCCTCCAGAGCAATTCATCCTGATCCAACCATCTGATCATCTCCATTTCCATCTCATTTCATCCCCCATCACATTCTCTATCAACTGACCATCTTATCCTTTCTTGATCTATCATGGATCAGGAAATCAAAGCTCCATCCATCGCCGATTGCCAGAGCTCCATCTTCACATCACTTAATGTCGTTTTTTGCTTACCCTTTTGGTCGAGGATATAGCCCTTGAAGCAAGGACCATTTTGATGCAGTACCACGACTCCATAAAGGCCTTAGGGACCTCCTTGAACATCAAGAGCAGCTCCAGGTCCTCAAACATTGTTTGAGCTCTCCGAGCTCTCTCACGTTCATTAGAGTAGCCCTCTACACGCGGAGTCGCCCCAGGAAGCTAAAGCCCCCGTCGGATCATGGACCCCACATGAGGGGACATTTTACAGGCTTATCCCCTTTATCTTGTAATTTCTATTTATTCTATTAAAATCAATTTGATGTTCAAACTTTTGGGCATTTTGCATGTGAGCCCCTGCAATTTATTTTATTTGCAAAAAGACCTAACCAGATTGATTTTAATTTAATATTTGCATTTCTTTTTATTATAAATAGATCATGTACCATAATTTTTATTAAAATCTCAAAAAGTAGGTGTATGTGCATGATTGGTTATTGGTTTATGCTATAATTTTTATTTACTATTTTGCATGCATTTATTTATAAAAAATTAAAAAGAGCTATTTTATTCCTTGTATAAGTTAAAAAATACAAAAAAATATAAAACCTTTTTAAAAAAAATCAAAAAAATCTCATTATATTTATTAGCCAATTTTATAACTTCGGACCAAAAATCACAAAAAATCTCAAAAGGGACCTTTAAAATTAGCAAACCATTATTAACCCTAAAAATTTATAAAATATTATCAAAAATCCTGGAAATATTAGGTTTTGTTCTATATATATATATTTGTGTATTTAAATTGATTTTGAGAATTTTTTAGCCCTTTTCTTATTTATAAATCTCAAATCAATTCGACCTGTTTAAAAAGTTCATGTTTTACCTTATTTATGATTTTAAAAATACAAAAATTTTGTAAATATTCCTTAAAAATTCCTAAAAATAGAAAAATATTTGAAAAATATAAAAGATTTTGTTCGGGCCTTTTTTCTATATTTATAAATTTTATACCTATATAGCATATATATATATATCAATATATATTATTAATTTTTAAAAAAAATTATATAAATATATTTTAAACCTTTAAAAAATAAAAAGCACTCTACTTTTTGATATTTTCTGATTTTTTGTATATTTTTATGTATTCCATTACATACGACTTATATTATATACATCTCTTATAACTAGTTATATATATATTTTTTATATATTATTTAATTTAAAAAGTGAGAAAATAAAAGTCAGAAATTTAAAAAAATATATATGTTAAAAAGGTATCATTTTATTTAATTAAAACCCTGCGAAAACTTTGATTAATTTTGTGCTTACTTGTATGCACTTTTGCATTATTTATTCATGTAAATAATTCCCGTTATGTCTCGTGTTCCACATCCATATTCGATTTGATTGCTTTATTTATTTGATTGTGGGTTGATTGTTCACTTTACCAGAGAGGTTCTTGGGTTGTCATTGTAGCGACTTAGTGGTCCCACCTTGTGTGGACAATAAGACAGTACCTAGGAGATCTCTTTGGTATGTCAAGCACATTACTCGATTTTCTTTTCTTCTTGTTCTTGTTATAATATTTAATATCACCATTATTATATCTCAACTATATACTGCATAGTATTTTGTTTGCAAAATATGTTTTCTTCACTTTTAAAAAATAAAAATTATTTTCTTTTTCTTTCATTTTTCACTATATTAGAATAGTTTTGTCCATATATACCACATATTATATATTATCAAATCATTTACAAATTTAATCATTTTTAACAATGAAATAAAAATAAAAAATAAAAATAAAATAAAAAATTGCAAAAATAAAAATCAAATAAAAACAATAAAAAATAAAAACCATAAAAATAACTTTTTAAAGAAAAAAATTAATCATAAAAATATCTGATCTCAAAAGTCGAGTATACTCTCTACCTCCATGAGTTCAACACTCCCGTACTTATTGATATGCAAAATAGTTTAGGAGTATTAAAAAATCTACAAATTTTGTTAATTGCACCTGATCGACACAATGACGGTAGTTTTACTTTAAGAACTATCATAACATGTGTTATTTCAATAGTGCTTGTCCATGTTAGGTCACTATCTAAAAGGGTTATGTGCTTATCATAAAATATTCTACTTAGATTTATCAAGATGACATGTGAACACGGTCTTATGGAGTCAAATAATTAAGCCATGTCGACATGAAAAGTCTCAATTCCAAGTCCCATAAGGTTCCTTTGAAATTAAATGGATTAATGTCTTAACCAAGCTCCATTCTTCAAATTTTATTCTAGTCCTGTTCAATTGTCAAAATCATTCTGAAAATTATGAATGCAAATGCAATATTTTTTTAATGAAGTGTAATTCACTACTCCCACTACATGGTAGACAGTTGACTTTTCGTACATATCTAGCATACACAGACCTTCCCATAGCTTATGTACTAGGGCATGTAGCTTTGGCATTCACATCCTCAACTCTTTGAGGTGTTATTCCATTAGATAGGTCAGTACCATATTTTAAGGGAAAGAAGTCTTACTTGGAATTTTCCAAGTAAATGAAATATGTCCAAGTTGTACCACTAATGTAACAGTCCCAATACCCTTTTTCTTTTCTTCTGAACATCTTAAGAACTAAGATGTGAGAGGTATCCTAGAGATCATATCTTAAGCTATGGAACAACCAGATTATTAAACACTTAGTATTATCCTTCTATCATTCCAAATAATTTGGATATCATCTACATTTAGCATGATTAACACAATGGCACGGTTCATTAAGATTATATCTGAAATTATAGCATTTATAATTTCATGAAATCCAATGTTTCAACTACAAGAAGCTTATTTGAGTCCATAGATGGATTTTCTTAAGCTTGCACACCTTGCATTCCTCAACTATGAAGCCCTAGGGCAACTTCATATGAATATCCTCGATGAGGAATTCATAGATGAATACAGTTTTGACTTCCTGAAGATGTCATAGTCAAGTTGTGTAGCTATAGCTAGCAATAATCTGATAAGTTTAAGCATGGTCACTAGAAACAAGTCTCATTGCAAGCGATGTCTTCTTTTTATGCGTATCTTGAGGATACGAGCCGTGCTTTGAAGGTCTCTACCTTCTCTTCAGGTTCCCTTTTTCTTTTAAAGATCTATTTACACCTTAATGGGTCTTACCCATATAGGTGGATCCTCGAGGGTCCATCTACAACACTTGTATATGCAGTCTACTTTAGACTTTATTGCTAACATCCATCTTTCCATGTCATGATCCTCGGAAGCTTCATTATGAAATCATATCATTGTTAGACTTAACTGACACATGGAATCCATCCTCAAAGTTTTTTGAAGAGGTATGAGTGTTTCATCTTTAATTGACCTTTTAGTTTCTTATTTTAGGAGCCTCATTATCTTCTCAAGATTCAATGAGATAACTTCATTTTCATCTTGATCCTCAAGAGAGATCCTCTCCGAATCATATCCTTATAAATGAGATCTTTTAAGAATCTCAAGGTCATAAAGTAGGTATCCAATACCATCCTTTATATTCCTAATAAAGTAGCACTCTCTAGCGCTAAATTCCAGCTTACTTGCATAAAACCTTATTAAGGATATATATTTTAGACTCTACTACATATATATATGGAAACTAAGAGGTAATTATGTTAATATTCATCACTGATCAAATCATGTCACACATGATCGATTTGCATCTCCCTACAACTCTATTTTGTTTAAGTGTATTATGAGGAGTGAGATAGGAATGATATTCCTCTCTTCATAAGGTATTTATTGAATTAATCTAATAGGTACTTGCTACCATAATTAGATCAAATTCTTTCATCTTTCTTCAAACTTTGGTATAAACCAAAATAGTGAAATCTTTGAAACAAAGGTTTCTAAGAAGAAGGGAAGAAATCTCATATCACAAATAATCATCGAATGATATCACATATCATCAATGTTTAATATGATACATATGATCCATATACATCAATATGTATGAGATCTTGAATACCTTGGTGATGAATCTGTGATTCATCACTTTAAAAGTTGAAAATAGAGATTTGTTCCTGAGAAATTAGCTGCATATTTCCACTTATATTGCACTAATAGCATTCATGCATGTTTAAATAGTATCTGCATTTTAGCATTCATATTTGCATTAAATAATTAGCTAAATCCAGTTGTAAATATTCACCTATATATTAGCCAAAATCACCTATTTGTATATATTTTATACTAACTTCAAATCCAATAAAATCAACTCCATAGTGTATACATTACTAACACTAATAAAGGAAAAATATCAAAAAATACTAACTTGTAAAATTGACCAATAAAACCCGAATACAAGTTTGAGATCACGAACCTTAAAATGTGCATATCTCTCTCGTACAATGTGTGATTTAAGTTTACTCACTTTTAAAGCAATATACATTCAAAGACCTTCAATATGAGACTAATTTCATAAAAATCAGAGATCGTATGTGAAAGTTGGGTTTTGGGCCTCTATTATATTGTACATATTAACCTTTTTGTCCTTGTAAATTTATCCTTTCATTTTCTTGATTATTAAAAATAAAAAAAATAGAATAAGTTGTAAATATTTGTTACATATTTTTCCTGATTTTTTTGATTTTTTATTTAAAATGAAAAAAATACAAAAGACAAAAATGTGGTATTTTATACTTATAACATACCACCTAAAAATAAACTTTGTACAGATTATTTCACTTGATTTTCGACCCTTCATGAAAGTTGTAGATCTCGTCGAGACGAGAAACTTTCATGTTGACTGCTTTTTGATTTATCCTTTTTTGTTATTCCTTTTTTATTTTCTTTACACCTAATTTTTGAATTTTCTGTGAGCGACACGTGGCTGCTCCTGAAGCCACCATGTGTCGCCCATATTTATCATTTTATTTATTTATTTATTTATTTTAATTTAATAACTTAATTGATTTATTTATTCTAATAATAATTAGTATTATTTTAAATAATTAAAAAAATAACACGCCATGTGGCAGCTCCTGGAGCAGCCACATGGCGCCTTCAGCAACCAGCCCCATCACGTGTGATGCACGCGATGGCCCATCTCGCCAGTCCTCTCGTGCGACTGGGCATCCTCCCTTTAGTGCGCCTGCACCCTCCAAGCAACTAGGCCACGCCCATCGCCTCCCTCGTCCACCTCTTCCACAAGTCACGGCAACTCCCCCATCTGCCCATAAAAAGCCGCCTTGCCCACCCCCCCATGCATATTCATCCGCCATTCTTGTGAGATATCGACCCTTCTCCAGCTCCTTCCACCTGCAGTGTGATATACTACATGTGTGAGTCTTGAGCGACGACGATAAAGGGTTTCACCTCAGGCGTGATCCGACGACGATCACTCGTCGCTGCAGCTGCATCGGTACAATTGCCCTGCTCGAGCTTGTCGTGCTTTGGAGTGATAACAAGAGGCTTGTAGAGAGCCTTGTTCCCATGCAAAATTCGATCCATCCCCATCTAGGTATGTTATCTTCTTCCCACATCTTCTTACCCCCCTTTTCTTTCTCGTCTTCTGCATCTCCTTCATCTTCTGTTCTCGCCCCTTTCTTGGCTACATATCTGCTCCAAATCACATCTTATTCGATTTGCTCAGCCAGATCGATCTGTCGCTGACCTCGAGCACCGCGCATTTGACTTCCATCTTCACCGGACATCGCCCACCCTCTATCTTCAGCCAACTCGACACGCACCAACTCCAGCAACCGTCGACCTTGTTCCACCTTGTAGAGTAGAGCAGCACTACCCTCAGCCAACTCAGCCAAACGTCAGTAGCTCTCCTCCAAGAAGCCCCTCCTGCAGACCTCACTCCTCCTTGAGTTCGACCTTAGGCTTGCCCAAGTAAAATAAAAAATTTGTCGCATTCATTTAATTGATAAATTAATTAAAGTGGTTTTTGATTGATCTGATTTTGCATGACTTCAACAAAAACATTAAATTTAATCGTTAATCTGGTTGAATTAAGAGGGTGAAAATAAGGGTTTTCAAATGCCATCGTTGCCAGGGAGACACGACTTAGGTTAATTTTTGATCATTTAGATTGTAGGTTTTCCATCCCTGGGTAGCACATCCTGATTTTTCTTGTGAATGTTTCTCTATTTATTTATTTGGTTATTTTGTGTCATTCTCTTTGACTATTGTTTATTTTGTGCGAGGAACACTAGGCATCGAAGGTGATTCGTCAGGCGAGCTGAAGAACCAGCATCGATTTTAAACTGTGTGGTTTTGAGAGAATTTGTACAAAAAAGAGTGTCTACTTTTATAGCGGTTCCCATTTGGGTTCTCGTGCTTGTAGTTGAATAATAAAAAAAGTCTTTGTTTTTTGTGGTTGATTGACGTAGGATAGGACCTGCACTCACGGCTCTTTGAGCTTTCTTAGGACTGTTTGTGCTCGTAATATCTAGGACCACACTTCACCATTAAAAGACGCACTTAGACCGCAGAACTTAGCCTAATTTAACTTGTTTTTCACTTGCTAATAGAACTGCTTGTCTAGGAGCGACTTTTCATCGATTACATTCATTTAGTGTAAAATTTCAATTTTATTTTGCATTCCGCATGTAGAGCATGAGGATCACTATAAGTTTTCAGAACTTGGCATACATCATCAATTTATCGTGCATCGGCTTTTCTCGACTCCTTCCTCCTTGGTTTTCTAACTTTGGATTAAAGGAAATTGGGACTGGACGATAGACGTGCCTTGTGTATTGGACTAATCAAGTGGTCATCTAAATTAAAATTAGGACTGCTAAACAAATTGACCAAAAAATCTCATAACATTGGAAATACTGTTTCCGAGAGAATAACCCCGACCTTGATTTCAGGCTGAGTGAGGGTACAGAGCGTGTGTGCACACCCTAAGATAGAGCCAAAATCCACGCCTTCCATATCACGTACACCAATCCTAGCAAATATCATAGGATGAACTATTTGAGGATCGACTGACCAACACCAAGTAGCCTCTGCCTGCTTCGGCATGTAGATAGGGGCAAAATAGCGGTGCACCGTAACAACTTGCTAGTAACCCTCCGGGGAGAAGTTATAAGCCTTGTCAGCCTCCACCTACTTCGGTAGGTAGATTGGGACATGTCCTTAAACTTCTCAGCTGGTGATAGGAGCGAAGAGAGGAAGGGCATCGGTATCTTAGGCAATAGGTTAAACAAGAGAGACACATCCGGCTTTGAGCCGACATCCCTTTAGGCCACGTAATCCCCGCTATTTGCTTGAAAATCACACTTAAAATCAACCAGATTGATTAGTCCCAGCTTTGGGTCCTTCAACGTGGTGAGTGTGAACTCATGTTTGTGATTCAATTGCTTGCTTCAGGTAGGAGTCAAATCCTATCTTTACACTTGGGCTCACGACAACACTTCTTTTTGCCATCAAAGATGACCGGATGGGGGGATATTTACTCAATCTTCGCAAATCTTTCATTAAACCCCCACGATGTACGTCTTCATCAGCCCGAGCGCAACTTTGGCCAACCCGAGCTCATGTCCCTCTTGAGTTCGGGATCCCTCACTCCCAGGATGGTCACCCTCAAACCATTGCTTTTCTCTTCTCTCATCTCACCAAGGAAGACATTCGCCTCGGTGAGAATGTCTTCATTACTACATCCTCTAACCTAGACCGCAATATTTACTCAAGTGAAGAGGACGAACCTGAAATGTAGATGCCTAAGAAAAATCCAGAAGAAGAGGAACACAGAGATGATCCTATGCATCTAGTCCTTCCCGTTTAGCTAGAGCTGAGCAGCTTAATGCATATCTTATGTATAGGATGGGACAAGGATTGAGGCAGGTGGAATAGATAGACTGATGGTAGATGCCTACAACCCAGTTGAGAATGAGATGCATAGTTGGCTCGTACCTGAGGTACCCCAAGAGGCATTTGATCTGAAGCCCCATTTCCTTAGTCTACTATCGAAGTTCAATGGAAATGCTACAGAAGAACCGTATGCTTTCTTGAGAGACTTTGAGTTGGTGTGTAACAACCTTAGCCATCCTAGGGTTAGACAAGATTACATCAGGTTGAAGGCTACCCTATTTGCCTTAGTAGATGAGGTTGCCCATTAGTTGAAGAATCTTAGGGTTAGATGCACAACCTAGAGTCAATTCAAAGGTTTATTTTTGAAGAAGTTCTATCCACTTAGTAGGACTAACCAGATGAGAACGAAGATCGCTAGATTTTCCCACAGTCCCCACGAACCATTCCATGAATCCTGGGATAGATTCAATGACTTGACACAAAAATGCCCTTGCCATGGCATTACCAAGGCAATCTTAGTCCAGACCTTGTTCTGTGGAATGACCTTGGAAATTCTGAGGTTAGTGAGTGCAGCCAGCGGAGGTAGCTATCTGAATAAGAACGAAGATGTTGTATGGAAGATCCTAGAGCAGATGGCAGAAACAGGCAGATCTCAGGCCACCAGAGCCTATAAGGTGTCTTCCTCAAAGCCTATTTAATGAGATACCTAGGAGGACTGTAGCAGATCTGACAGATGATCTAATCCCTCGTATGGGGATAATAGCTTATAAGCTCACAATGGTAGACCAGATCCACAAGAGGGTCACTGACCTTGAGGAGCTTTCACGACTGCCAAAATAAGTGGAGGAATTAACTGAGAAGGTAGCCAAGATACGACTACCTGCCCCTTCTGCACCACCTGTACCTGTACATCGAGTTCATCTAGTACATGAGTAGGTACAGGGGCCTTAGAGCAGCTAGGTTGAGGAGCAGCAATACACTAAGCAGGAGCAGCACACACCTCCATAGGTGGAGTCAATCTACAAGGAGCCTCCGTAGGTGTTTGAGATCAACGGGTTGTGGTAAAGCCATGACCCCATCGACAAACAGTCGAGGATATGGAATGGTCAGCAACACTGACCTTCCCTAGCTTACTAGGAAACCAGCTCCATCCCCAAACCGTGATTCATACAGTCCTGGCCAGGACAAGCATACCAACCTCAGCAACACCAGCAGCAACGCACATTCCACTTAGGCCAGCAGGGCCATCCACCACCTTACATGGCACTGTCCTACCTGCAACAGTACCGGAAAGGCCAGCAAGGCGAATATAAACATCAGAATCACTCATCCTCTAGTCAGCAGCAACAGGCCCTAGCCACTAGTGAATTGGAGTCCCTCACCTTGGCCATCCAAACTTTGACTGATAGGGTTCAACAGATACAAAACGATTACCTTAACATAAGAACAGATCTGAACCGTGTCTCATGCTACCATGATAAGCATATGGCACCAGTAACCCCAATTCCCACCCAGGTTCAGGCCAACCCCAATAGCCTGAATGAGGGTCAGCATCGATCATGATATCAGGTATATTATTCAGATTATTCTCTATCTGAACACGAGATCCTTTCGTACAATAATGTTAATCATATGTCCCTCAGGAGTGGAAGGACCGTGACCGTACCTAATCAGGCACGGGTACATGAGGAAGACACCACCAAGTCTCTACCTAAGGAGAACTTAGAGGCATAGGAGCAGCATCCCCACCACCATCACCAACATCATCGGAATAAGAGGATTTCAAAGTCCTCAAAACACCATGGCAAGAAGAAGGAGAGGAGCACTAGCAATGAATGAAGCGAGCCTGATGAAGAGCTCGCACACCCATCTGAGGAGGACGCACCAGAAGTAGCAATAGATGCACCACCTGTTTCGTTTCATGAATTACTTTCCAGTCCGAGTCATAGTCAGTGTCAAAGTCAGAGTCCCAGTCCTATACAGAACTCAGTTTCTCGTTTGAATGAGAACATTTCAGTTTCAGAATCTGAGTTGTGATCAATAATCCCTTTCCCCTGTGCCCTTAAGGGTGGAAAGAAGAAATCCAAAAAAATCCAAAAAGATGACCCTGAGATGGTTGAATTTTGCAATAAATATATCAAGGTCACAATCCCCTTTGATAAGTATGTGGATATGACACCTGCATTTTAGAAGTACCTTAAGGTAAGATGCATACCTAGTAGGATCAGTAGGAAAACCAGAAGCGGTGTTGAGAAGCACGTTTTGTCAGTAGCCACTACTTGCGCCATCAAGAATGCGTTTCCAAGGAAGCGAAGGGACATGGGTGCCCATTATGTAGTGAGTCATGTCGATGACACTGTGTTTGCACGCACTCTCTTAGGTAATGGATGTTCAATCAATCTAATGCCAACATCCCTCTATGAGCGACTAAATCTTGGACCTCTTAGGAAATCCAGAGGTCTGCTCCAGTTTGCAGACAAATACACTAAGAGGTCCAAGAGAGAATTAAGGAACATTATCATTAATGTCAATGGTCGAGATCACATGGTGGACTTTACAGTCCTTGATATGGAAACCCCTCGAAATTGGAGAGATTCCCATATCATTCTTGGAAGGCCCTTCCTTAGAACAACAGGGGCCCTATTTGATTATAAGATCCGGAAAATTCAGTTCCAAACTCCAGGCGGAGATGAGGAACTTGAGATGAAGCAAACAGGGTGGCAGAGCCAGACTCCAAATCTAGCATCGAGTGCACTTCATCAGACGCATATTGTGTTCATGTAGACACCATTGGGACACGGAGACAAAATCCATCTAGTACCTATGGGTCCCTCTCCGCTGGAGAGAATCTTGTAAATGAGACAGTTTGCGAGATCCCTAGGAACGAATACATCACAGATCCTACAGAGAATGCATCCCCCTACATCTTCGTTGATATAGAGGCCCAGTTGGGCATGCCAATCCTTCCCTCTTTAGGACAATCAAAAGATGAGGATGATGAGTCAGACATGGCTTTCGTTGATTGCTTGGATACTTTTGACAATCCGACTCCAGAGCTGAATCAGTTGGTGGCAGTTACTTTAAAGACAGATCCAGCCACTACCAGCACAGAGCCAGAATTGATTGAGTTAGATTTTCTCGATGACCACACTTTACCTGAGCTCAAACCCTTACCCAAAACCTTGAAATATGCCTTCGTTGCGGAATAAGAGAGGAAATTTCCGGTCATCATTAGTTCGCGATTGACTAAGGAGCAGAAATCACGCTTGCTATAGATCCTGGAGAAAAAATACAAGGCGATAGGCTGGAGCATCTCTGATCTCCACGGGATAAATCCCTCTCCGTGTTCACATCGTATCTACCTTGAGAATGAAGCTAAACCCTCTCATGAATTCCATCACAAGTTGAATCCAAATTTACGAGAGGTCGTGAAGAAGGAGATTGAGAAATGGTATGGCGTGGGTTTTATTTACCCCATCTCCAATTCCAAGTGGGTTACACCTATCTGTTTTGTCTCGAAAAAGTCGGGAATTCAGACAATCACCAATAAGGACAGAGATGAGATCGTGACACGAGTACCCACGTCATAGCTTGTTTGTGTGGATTACAAACGCTTGAATATCGTGACGAAGAAGGATCATTTTCCCTTATCATTTATCGATCAGATCTTAGAAATATTAGCGGGAAAACAATTCTTCTACTTATTAGATGGGTTCTCAGGCTACAATCAAGTAGCTATCGCTATTGAGGATCAGGAGAAAACCACATTCACATGACCCTTTGGTACCTATGCTTTCAGGCGCATGCCCTTTGGGTTATGCAACGCTCTCGGTACATTTCAAAGGTGCATGATTGCAGTATTCGCTGAGATGGTCAGTGAATTCCTGGAAGTCTTCATGGATGACTTTTCGTTCCACGGTGATTCCTTCGATTCCTGTCTTAGAAATCTAGACCGAGTCCTCAAAAGATGTTGTAACGTCAATCCGGTGCTCTCTTGGGAGAAAAGTCACTTTATGGTGACGGAGAGCATTAGGTTGGGGCATGTCATCTTCAAGAGAGGAATGGAGGTTGACCCTGCTAAGGGGGACGTGATCAGACGACTCCAGCCACCAACCAACGTAAAAAAGTTGCAGTCATTCCTCGGGCTTGTTGGATTTTACAGGAGATTTATCAAAGTTTTTTCGAAGATCACCCGACCTCCAACTGAGCTTCTAGGAAAAGATGTGGAGTTTATTGTTGATCACAAATGTCTTGATGCCACTAAGTGACTTCAAGGGATGATCATGTATGTCTTGATCCTACAAGCCCTAAATAGGTTTCTTCCTTTCGAGATCATGACAGACGCCTCAGATTTTTCTTTTAGGGTTGTGTTTGGAAAGCGGCGGGACAGTGTCCCGTTTGTTATACACTACGGAAGCAAAGTGCTTGATCTCGCTCAGTGCAACTATACGGTTACCAAAAAGGAGATGCGTGCGGTAGTGTTCGCCTTGGATAAGTTTAGATCTCATCTCATCGGATCTAAGGTGATTGTCTTACAGGTAATACAGCACTGCGGTACCTAATGGAAAAGAAGGATACGAAGGTGCGTCTTCTTAGGTGGATCTTACTTATCCAGGAATTAGACTTGGACATAATAGATAAACCTAGAAAGAAGAACGTAGTAGCTGATCTCCTCTCCCATCTCGAAATTCTTTATAGCTTCTAATGATGCACCTATTCGAGACTCCTTTCATGATGAGTCAATTTTTGTTATCGACTCACTCCCATGGTACGCCAATATAGTGAACTAATTAATCTCCAAGAAGGTTCCCTAAGATTGGCCCAAGAGCAGTATAGACCGATTCAAGTCAGATGCGAGACATTACCATTGGGAGGATCCGATCCTTTTCTTTGAAGGATCGGATTGTGTCTATAGGAGGTGCATTCCTTAGGAGGAATATCAGAGTGTCCTTACTTTCTGCAATATTCTGGAGGTAGGAGGACACCATTTCGGAAGAGGAGCGCATGGAAGGTATTACAATGTAGCTTATACTGGCTGACTCTATTTCATGATGCTCTCACCTTTGCAAAGTCGTGCCCAGTATGCCAACGAATAGGAGGAATCGTTGGTTCCAAGGATGAGATGTCAATGCAGCCTGTCATCATTTGTGATGTCTTTGACGCCTGGGGCATCGACTTCATGGGCCCATTCTCGGTTAGCCATGGTTTTGAATATATCCTTCTTGCAATGGATTATCTATCAAGGTGGATGGAGGCTATCCCGACCCGAGTTACATACAGAAGGACTGTCTGTAAATTTATCAAAGATCACATCATTTCTAGGTTAGGGATCCCAAAGTATTAATATCCTATTCGGGTAGCCATTTTGTGAACAGAGATGTAAAGAAACTTGTGAAGGATTACGACATCGAGCACCGTGCCGCTAGTCCTTACCACCCACAAACCAATGGTATGGTAGAGGTGTCTAATTGGGAGGTTAATGCCATATTGCAGAAGCTTGTCCACCCAGACAGGAAGGACTGGTCTCAGATGTTGGACCAAGTCCTTTGGGCTTACAGGACGGTTTACAAGATACCATTAGGAGCCTCCCCATTTAGAATGGTATTTGGGAAGTCGTGCCACTTGTCCACATAGTTAGTGCACAAATCAGAATGGGTAATCAATAAGGTCAATTGGAACACACACCTATGGGAGAAACAAAGAGAGATGGATCTGAATGAACTTGTGGAGATCAAAAAACGAGCATACGACAACAATTTGGTGTACAAGGACAAGGTAAACCGTTGGCACCATAGATTTATCATACAAAAAACCTTTGTTCGTAGATAGAAGGTATGGTTGTTCAATGCGAGGCTAAAGGTTTTCCAAGGGAAGCTTAAATCCAAGTGGACAGGTCCGTTCATAGTCCGTGTTGTGCATGGCAGTGGATGTGTAGAGATCTCAGATTTTATAGATGCAGCACAGACATCCCTAGTTAATGGAAAACTGTTGAAACACTTTATCGAACCTAATGAATAGTTAGAATGTGTTGAGGAGATTGTTTTCATGCATGAGGCAGACTCATAAGACACACATAAAGCCGCGCATGAGGCCTTGCAACATTGAGCTCTCGCCATCAGCAGCATCAAAAAGATTCAGATCTTGATCCTTGTATATACTCACCTCCTCTTGTACATCATTTCTATCTCTCCCTCCTCCTTTATTCGAATCACTAGCCCCGGCTCCATATCGTTTCATGACTATACTTAGGATGACCAGAACCTAAGTATAGGGGGGAGAGTGACCCAAGGTTGTTCACCATTTGCTCTACATCCTCCGGATCTCATCGTTTCTCACATCCACTTATGCCCTAGACTTAGGCTGATTAGAGCCTAAGTATAGGGGGGACCGATGCCCATCATGTATATATACTCATTCATTTCCCCTCTTGACGTCGTACGCCCAATTTTTGATCTTCTTCTACACTTAAGTTGCAAGAGCCTAATTATAGGGGGCGGATCGACTTCTATAATTTTTGTTATTTTATTTGTCCTACACTTAGCATGGTCTATGTCTTTTTCCTCGCTTCTCATACTCTGAGGACATAGAATACGCTAAGAATAGGGGGTGTGTACATACTACATATATACTTTACCCATAGCTCGTACTTTCGCATATTTTTGTATATATTGCAATAATTACGGGGGGGGGTAAATTTTTTTTGTAAAATACATGTATACTTGTATATTGTATAACACTTGTATAATTTGAATAATACTTATAAAATTCTTGTAAAGGTTTTTGTAAAATAAGAGGTATAACAAAAAATACAAATATATATATATATATATAACACAACAAAAATAGGCTTTTTATTTACTCTTTCATATAATCATTGCATTCAAATAAAATCTTACACTTCCTCTATATAGCATGTCATCTGCACCTCATCTGCATATATGACATATACATAGTGAAAAGTTAGTGGGTTCTGAACCAAGTTATGATAGATGTCGAGGATGGATTAGATTTGACCTTAATCTACCTAATTTCAGAGGAACCTTATAGGAACTGGAGTTAAGATTTTTCAGGTCGAGTGACTGAATTCTTTGAGTCCTCAAGTCTATGTTCACATGTCATCTTGATTGGTCTAAGTAGAATATTTCGTATACACGCATGATTCTTTTAGACAGTGACCTAACTTGGACAAGCACCATTCACATAGCTCTTCATTGATAATATGGTGAGGAGGTAGAATCCTTTGGCTTAGAGTAGCACACGGGTGGAAACATCCGTCCTCCTCTAGGGAGGGTAGTGCATCTCATCCTAGTCTGGTGGTGTTGACATCTAAGGACGAAATACTGTGGGTTGAAATAAACCATTAAAAGAGGGATAGTCTACTGGCTCAAGAAGAAAAACTCCTTATGTATATGCTGCACCTTGTATATATATATCAAGAAAAAAAAGAAAATTAAAAGAAAAGAGAACTCCAAAATAAGTGGATAGGCCGGATTGAAAATAAAATTTCTACCGGAGTATGTATATTTCCAAGGCATATGCCTTAAAGCCTCATATCATAGAAGCCTGCAGCTGGATGACTTGGCTACACTGGTCAAGCATCTTAGGATAGGTAGCTACACCGGCTACCGTCCATTCATCTCTCTACTCCCTCTTCTTGAGCTGGTCGCACTTGAACTTAGAAGGGAATACCCCGCTCTTTGAGGAAAGAGTTGCTAGACCGGAGAATTAGAGTTACCTTATTAGAGGAGGATGTTTCTTTATCATTTTTGATGTGGAGAGCTATATTTCACTTACACAGTACAAGTAAGATCCATAGTCATCAGAATTTGCGTATGAGGATTTGTTCTGACCTGACTGTTGAGACGATTTGAATAGAAGACTTGTGGAACTTAAAGGCTATTAGGTCTTAAATTCAATTCCAAATAAGGTTATGTCACACTATTAATCCAAAGGTTGAGTCAAGCTCAATTTTCAACTTTTGTTCATGACCTTTGTATAGAACCCAAAATCATTCCACTTTTGCATTTCATTTTAGTTGCTTGGGAACGAGCAAGGTTTAAGTATAGGGGGTTGTTGAATCTGTGATTCATCAATCTAAAAGTAGAAAATAGAGCTTCATTCCCGAGCATTTAGTTGCATATTTCCAGTTATATTGCACAAATAGCATTCATGCATGTGTAAATAGTATCTTTTTTTTAGCATTCATATTTGCATTAAATAATTAGTCAAATTCACTTATAAATATTCACCTGTATATTAGCCAAAATCACCTATTTGTATATATTTTATACTAACTTCAAATCCAATAAAATCAACTCAATAGTGTATATATTACTAATATTAATAAAGGAAAAATATCAAAAAAAAACTAACATGTAAAATCGACCAATAAAACCTAAATCCAAGTTTGAGACCCTGAACCTTAAATATGCATATCTCTCTCATACAATGTCCGATTTAGGTCTACTCACTTTTAAAGTAATATAAATTCAAAGACCTTCAAAACAAGACTAATTTCATAAAAATCAGAGATCGTATGTGAAACTTGGGTTTTGGGCTTCTATTATATTGTACATATTGACCTTTTTGCCATTGTATTTTATCCTTTCATTTTCTTGATTACTAAAAATCCAAAAAAATAGAATAAGTTGTAAATATTTGTTACATATTTTTCCTGATTTTATTTGATTTTTATTATTGAAAAATAAAAAAATGCAAAATACAAAAATATGGTATTTTTTACCTATTAGATACCACCCAAAAATTAACTTTATACATACGATTTCATTTGATTTTCGCTCCTTCACAAAAGTTGTAGATCTCGTAGAGATAAGCAGCTTTCATGTTGATCACTTTTTTATTTAACCCCTTTGTTATTTCTTTTTTATTTTTCTTTAAATTTAATTTTTGAATTTTCTAGGAACGACACGTTGCTGCTACTGGAGCTGCCACGTGTCACCCATTTTTATCATTTATTTATTTATTTATTCTAATTAATTAATTATAATTATTATTTTTAATAATTTAAAAAACATAAAACACCACGTGGCCGCTCCTGGAGCCGCTACGTGGCGCCTTCAGCAACCAGCCCCATCACGTGCGATGCACGTGATGGCCCATCTCCCCCGTCCTCTTGCGTGACTAGGCACTCCGCCCTTGTACGCGTCAGCGTCCTCCACGCAACCATCATCCCCGCTACATGCGGCAGTGCCTGCAACTACCACTTTCCAGCCCTGCACGTAACTGCCGGCCACGTCCATCGCCTCCCTTGTCCACCTCTTCCGCAAGTCATGGCCACTCCCTCAACTGCCCATAAAAAGTTGCCTCCCCCCATGCAGATGCATCTGCCATTCTCGTGAGATATTGACCCTTCTCCAGCTCCTTCCACCTACGATGTGACAGACTACGGGTGTGAGTCTTGAGCGACGACGACAAGGGGTTTCACCTCAGGCGTGATCTGGCGACGATCATCGTCGGTGTAGCTGCATTGGTACAGTTTCCCTACTCGAGCTTGCCATGCTCTGGAGCGATAACGAGAGGCTTTTAGAGAGCCTTCTTCCCAGGTGAAATTTGATCCATCCCCATCTAGTCACATTATCTTCTTCCCACATCTTCTTACCCCCCTTTTCTTTCTCGTCTTCTGCATCTCCTTCATCTTCTGTTCTCACCCCCTTTCTTGACTACATCTCTGCTCCAAATCAAAGCCCGTTCAATTTACTCCACATGATCGATCTGTCACTAACCTCGAGCGCCCGACATTCGACTTCCGTCTTCACCAGACTTCACCCCTCCATTCATCCAATTCTACCTTTCACATCCCAACCATCGTCGTGGTCGGCACCCTCTTTCTTCAGCCCACTCGACACGCGCCAACTCCAATAGCCGTCGACCATGTTCCACCTTGCAGAGCAGAGCAACACTACCCTCAGCCAACTCAGCCAAATGTTGGTAGCTCGCCTCCAAGACGCCCCTCCTATAGACCTCGCTCCTCCCTGAGTTCGACCTTGGGCTTGCCAAGTAAAATAAAAAATTTGTCTCTTTCATTTAATTGATAAATTAATTAAAGTGATTTTTGATTTATCTGATTTTTCCCGACTTCAACGAATACATTAAATTAAATCATTAATCCAGTTTAATTAAGAGGGTGAAAATAGGGTTTTTCACTTGGCATCTTACACCATTCCCAAAGAAGGGTGCATGGGATATTTTTTTGCTGAATACTATAATCACAAGTATGTAAGATTTGAAATTTAAGGCATTCCAAAGTTTCATTTCTTACTAGTCTATTGATCTCATCAACATACATATGTCCAAGGCTTGATGTTAGATCATTGTCAAATGATCTTCATCCTCTTATTGATCTTTTAAGGTTTAATTTTTAGTATTACAAATGTTAATGAACTATTAGTTTTATAATTTAGTATAGTCCTCCATATGTCAGATTACTATATGAAATATATCTATCATAACTCTTTGCTATAGGTTTATTCAGAAATTCTTGTTTATTTCCAACATTTAGAAATAAACAATGAGTGTATTCTAATATCTAGGTCATAGAGTCATTCTCTAAGACTAAGAGCTCTCCCACTAAAATTATGAAGCCTATCTATCCAATAGAGATTGTTGAAACAATTGCATTAATATCCATGTGGACGACTATTAAACCTTATGATGAAATTTTCTAGTCTTCTAAAACATATGCAACAAATTTCAAGAGTTATAAGAAGAATGAGATACATTTTTTGACTTTGATCTTATCTCATAAGTCAATTTCAATGATTATATGTCGATGTATAATATTCTGATGCACTATCCAGATCCTTCTCTAAGGATGTTAGATAGTCTGGATAGTCATACTAACAATATATCGGCTTGTTGAAATATTGGCATTTATCCAACTCTTTAGATGTCATATATGTGGAAATCACAGAAGTACAGTCAACTCTTTGAGTTTCCTTCTTACTTGAGTTAGACCAATGCTTCCATTGTGCTCCCTTCATCTATAAACAACCATTGCTTATGATAAAAGGATTTCTTTTGTTGAACTCAAAAGATTTCAATATAAGATCATTTCAACATTTATACACGCTTTACTCAATTCATACAATTTGAATATTATGAAACTTCATGAAGGACTAGAGTATAGATAGTAGAATGATGACACTCATCATATCTGCATCCATCTGAACTCTTAAAGACTTTTGGTTCAGGTAGGTACTCAAACATTTTGAGTACATCTTCTCATATCAAGCCATCATTCTGCATAATGCAGTGAATCATGTCATTCATGATTAAATGTTGAGAGCACATATGTATGTCAAAACATCTTCTTAGATTTTATAAGGATTATTTGACAATTATGACCATCATCGACATGATACTTCCAAAGCACACTCGATGAGAGATCAAGATTATAGAGACATACAAACCCTAGGTTGTTGTCTTATTGTCTATATAATTAACATGCCTAAATATTATGAGGAAACTTGCACATTGCAACCACATACATTATGTCCAACTGCAAGTACAATATCTTGATCATGGATTCAATCCATGATATTTTACTGGTTATTATTGAGTACAATAATGAGTGGGTTTAATGATGATTATCTGAAATAAGATATTTGTATAAATATATTTTACTTTGATTTAGGAATTTTTATATCAAAGTTGTCTTACCTTGTCCACTCTCAAAGTTCATTCCCTTATTCACTTTCAAAGTAAGAGATATGCTTACAATTATATCTCAAGCAAGATCTGGGATCTCCTTCTTATCTTTGTTACATCCCAATAATATGAGAACTTGCAACTCAGATAAAAAGAAGCGAGAACACATTCCGCCTTGCAAGTCCAACTTGCATTCACTATTCTGTCTTTAATACTTGGGCCCACCTACCCTAAGTTGATGTTGACCCGTCGTTAATTGAATCAACCGTCAAACATGATTAGAACTCGCTATGCGCAATCCAATATCACCCCAATAATATGAAGACTCGATATTGGGGTCACTACGTATACAGCATTACTCTTTCAAGAAGAGCCCGATCCAGATACACATGTATGCAGGAGTTGTCACTTCAGATAAGCATCTCCTACATACAATCCCAGATGACGGAACCCTTCGCCTTGGTGGAAGAACGTGGATGTCAAGTATGTGATCCTTCATATCATATTCAAATTTTAGTTAACCATTATGAATAATATTCACATGATTAATTCTTCCAAAGAAAATAACAACTCTATTCATAATAGAGTGTTTTAATTGGATATAATTAATTCAATCATATTAAATCAATTATCAATCCAATTTATCAATCAACAAATAATTTTGATTATTACTTGAATGATGGTATAATCTCAAAAATATGTATTTTTCGAATTTTAATAATTAGAAAAATACATCATGATCGCTTCAAGCATTATCCTTTCCTTACCCACTATCAAGGCTAGTACGGACAATATGTGGGATTGACAACTCACGGAGCAACCTGCTACCCCATCGATCCCCTACTAGACACCATATCTTCCTCAGGTCAGGATAATACGATTTGATCGTTTTATTTTTGAGATGATAATCGGTCTTTCAACCGAAGTTATACCATATAATATTTATCAAAATAGTTTTTATTAATAAGGAGATTTGCTAAATAAATTTCCAACATATTCAAGCATCAATGTTTGTTGGAATGAATGTAACTAATTGTGATCATGATCAATTGTCTTATCATTTTTATTAAGACGATGTCATTCAAGGAAATAATCATCATTATTAAATATTTCACAAATATTCAACAATAATTATTTGATAAAATTAACCAATAATTTCCATCAATTTAATTGAATGACAATCACAAGGTTCATGATCATTTATGTAATTTTTAGCAGTGACCCATACTTACTAAAATTAGCATAACTCGGTCAAATAAAATCCAAATCACGCAAATTAGGTTTCTTTGATTTGCCACTTTGATTTATAACAGAACCCAAGTGATAATAAAAGGTTCTAGACATTTTAAAATGGTAGTTATCTCTTTATTACATTCTGAAAATACCATTCCCGCAACAGTGGATACATATCCACTAAACAATCATAACTTGAGAAAACAGATTCCAAATCATGCAAACTCAAGTCCTACAATTTTCTAAATAATGGGGAATATAATTCAAATGATAAACTCATTTTTTAAGTCACTTAAACAGGGTGAAAAAATCACAGAAATCTGGGTTGCGTGAACAAAATGTGATGAAACTTCACATAACTTAAAATGTCATGCCATCTTAGTTTGATGAATCATATCCTAAAAACTCCGACCTATGGCTCTAATACTACTTGAAGGATATGGAAAGATCCTTAAGTGCATCATGGAAGAGTGGAGATCGCAACATATGTGATTGGGAGCGACTAGTCGCACTAGTTGCTTGGGGCATCGGATATAAAAAAATTTGAATGATGAAACCACATGATCCAAGAACACTTCTCGGATCATTTCTTCCAAAAAAAACAAGTATTAGGCTTATCGCTTAAAGAGTGGTTTGATGAATCTGCGATTCATCACTCCTAAAGTTGAAAATAGAGCTTTGTGCTCGGGTATTTAGATGCATATTTCCCTTTATCTTGCATAAATAGCATTTATGCATCAATCCACAATATATGCATTTTAGCATTCATATTTGCATTAAATAAGAAGCCAATTCATTTGTAAAATCCACTTGTAAAATATCCACCAATAACTCACCTAATTATTTGTATTTTATATCCCCTCCATAATCAAATAACACCTTCCTTATAATGTGTACATTATTAGTTAATAATATAAGGAAGAAGGCCAAAATTCCTATCTTGTAAAATACCCAATAAAGCCCCAAACCCCCTGGACCTAAGAATACCAATATCCCTCTCTTACAAACTCCGAATTATGTCTACTCACCTTCAGATTAATACACATCCAGAGACCTTTAAAATGAGCCTAATTTCATTCAATTCAGAGCTCGTATGCAAAACTTGAGTTTTCGGGCCCCCTTGTATACTATATATATGTAAATTTGTACTCTTGCGTTTTTGTATCATATTTCCTCATCTCCATTTTTAGTCAACATAAAACTTGTAGATCTCATCGAGATCTACAATTTTCATGTTTTGAGTTTTTCCAAATTCGGCCTCCTTCTCTCTCTAAATTCACATTCTTTTTCAGCCACTCAGAGCTGGCCACGTGGCACCCTTTGATTGCGCCACGCGGCCCGCTTCTTTGCGCGCCACGTGCCCAGCCTTCCCCGCCGTTCGATCACTCGCCCCCTCTATTGATCTGGTCCGCTCATCATCGCATCACATTCCAGCCACCCGATCTACCCATGGATCTCATATGGATCGTCCCTTCGCGCTTCGCCCTTAGCATGCCAGGTGGTGCATTAGGCGCCCTCCGATCATCGCCAGAAGCCCTCAATCCTGGCCCTCCATCTCGCACGATATCTGGACCCTTCGATCAAAACCCCAGACTTTATCTCCGCCGCACACTAGAGCCTCAACCTGCGCCCGCCACGTGGTGCGCCCTGTGCCCTTGATCTCACTCCACCGATCTAATCCCCACCCTCTGCTTCTGCCCCTCTCCTAACCGTTGGATCGCTCGATGCAACGGTCGATACTTCGTCGTCTACCTCCCGCACACCATGCGCCTGTCGTCGTCCACCATGCGCAAGGGGACACCCCTTTTCTATTTTGGGCGCCACGCCGACCACCATCTCCGCCCCCTAGCACCACCACTACACAGCCCACTCTTCCCTCATCCTCGCCAATCCCCTCGTTTGCCATGAACGCCCTCAACCTCGCTCCACGATGCCCACCATCCCCACCTCCTCGCTACGTATGCTGTCACCTTCATCCTATAAATACATCGCCTCCGTCTACCTTCACTCCTATCCGCCATCACGGAGAGAATCCCCGAGCTCCAATCTTCATCCTGGTGACAACAATTTGAGGAAACGTCGAGCGAAGATCGAGATCCACCTCCGGCGAGATGCACGGCCCTCAACCGCTGTGTCGCAGCTCCTCCGTGAGCTGCTCGAGTTCAGGACCGGCTTCCGTCCTTCGAGCGACGACCATGAGCACTTCATCGCGCTCCATTCCCCAGGTAGACTCCTCCATATCCCTTTCGATCTTCTTCTTATTTTTCTTTCTTTTTCTCCGATTTTATTCGTTGTCCATCCTTCACTTCTTGCTCCGTTGAGCATCCACCGAGCTTCCCCTCGAAGCTCTGATCTTCGCGTCGTAATCCATTCACTCAACTCCACTTGCCGCCGACGCCAGCTCCGCCACCTTGGCGGAGCTCGATCGCTGGACACCCACTTCGTCGCACAGGCCTCGCACCTCACTCCCGATCACTCCACGTACACGTTGCACGCCTCGACTATACCACTAACCCCCTGCAGGTACATCTACTTTGACTGGCCGGAACTTCATTGGAGCTTCCATCGAGCTTCTTGGCCACCGCACCCTAGAGCCGCTCAGCCACTTCTGAGATCGCCAGAGGATCCCCGATGCCTCCACGAGTCTTCCCAGCTACTTGGGAGCCTCCGACGAGCTTCACCGATGACCAGAGGAGGAGGCGGAGCTCGAGACCCTTCGCTAGAGCACAGCCCTCTCTGCCGCAGGTGGCAGCGGGCCGGTTAGAGAAGACGAGCAGTAGCCGTTCGATCACCTTGATCAGACGATCCTAAGCGAGCCACATCGCCCATGTCCCACAGTCGTAGGATCAGGTGGATCCTATGCATCTGATTGAGCCACGTTACCGCTTCCCCGCACTCCAGATGCCATTGGATCAATCTAGATCCAACGGTCGTTAATCGTCTACGCTGTCGTCTCAGGAGCCAACTACAGCCGTTGATTTTTATTAGATCTAACAGAACTAAATACGCCACGCGCCAACAGCAAGTAGCCGTTGGATCTTCGCTTGATCCACGTTCCACGTCGAGCCACGTCGCCTGATCCGAGCCTCTTCCCCGACCACCAGGCTTGGATCCCCTGAAGCTACCCCGAGCCAGGTCTGAGCCTCCAAAGTCTCCCGAACCTTGATCCGAGCCTCCGAAGTCCACCGAGACTGGGACCCCCACGTGGTATGCACGTGCGGCCTGGGTAAATTGCAGCGAGGCCCCTGGAGGTTTCCATATTTACATTCTAGTCCCTAACAGGACCCCACGTAAGGAGCACGTGTTCTGTGGGAAATTTGCATCCACCTCCTCAACATTATAGGTAATTGCATATTGGTCCCTGTCAGCACATTTTATTTTTACCATTTTATTTCCTATAATTGCATTTAGGTCCATGAGTTTGCACGCATATTTAGGCACTCATTTTAAATCATTTTTCAAGTTTGAAAATTACATTGCGTAGCTTACTTTGTCCTCTTTCATATGTGACACTTGGCACATTTTTGTATGATCAGTGGATTTTATTATTAATTAATTGGTGGAATTTTGTTATATTTTGCCCATTTATGCCTTTTAATTCATAGTAATTTCTCTGTAACTCCAAAAATCACCAAAAATTCACATTAGATCTACGATAATTAGGTTCATAAAAAATCATCTGATTTGCACGCATCATGGGGCCTGAATAAATCATTTAGTGATTTCCTTAATTAATTTTTAATAGATTCATTTCACATTGAAATTTAAGTTTATTAATTTTTCTGGAGTCTTCACACTTAGATCTATATAGGATAATTCTTATATCTGGAAATATTGTGATTTGATATTTATTAAAATTAACTTATTCAAATACACCTTGCATTCATTTTTAATTCACAGTAAATTTATTCAGTGTCAGAAAAATCCAAATAAAATAGAGTAGCTTAATTTCATTGCATTTCATAATCTGGCCAAGTTTCATAATTTTTGGAATTAATTTGACCATATTTCTGAATTAACTCGTAAACTGGTCTGATTTTGCATGTGTCTTTTCCATCCCGCATAAAATAATTGAAAAAGACCAAAAAAATCATCCCCTGAAAATCAAACCTTGGAAATTACCTAAAATTTACCTAAGGAGACAACTGCCTCCCTGAGTTCGACCATGGGCTTGCCCAAGTAAAAAAAATTGCCGCTCGAAATTAATTTGCTTTAAATCGAAAGTGGTTTTTGATTAGTTCTTACTATCCGACTGCAACAAAACAACAACTCATTAATTTGACCATTAATTTGATTAAATTAACAAGGGTAGTAAACAACTGATCAAAATGGTGTCGTTGCCGAGGAGACACGACTTAGGTTAATTTGCAGTAATTTCTGAGTGTTTGACTTAATATCCCTAGGTAGTCTGACCCCCGGTTTTCTTGTGAATAATTTTCTGTCTTTTAATTTTTGTATTTTTGTGTCGTTCTCTATCTGACCTCAACTTGTTTCTGTGTGAGGTACGTGAGGAGTTGAAGACGCTTCGAGGAACCTGCATTTTAATTCTTTGAGTGATTTGAGAGGACTTGTATTTTCCATTTCTTTATTTTTTCATTATTTCTAGCGGTTCTCGTTGGGATTCTCACGTGTGTAAACATAGTGGAACTGTGTCCCCGTGTGCTGTGTGGATTGAATTTGTAGACTAGGCTTGCACTAGCGGCTCCTCGAGTCACTCTAGGATTTGCTTGTGCTCATAAATCTCTAGGACCACACATTACACTAAAAAGACGCACTTAGACCGCAGATCTCGTCAAATCAACTTGTGCTTCACTCGCTAATAGAACAGCTTGTCTAGGAGCGGATTTTGTCGTCTGCATTTGCATGTAGTGTAAAAAGATCTCAATTCTATTTTGCATCCTGCATAAAAGCGAAGGGATCACTGTAAGTATTCTTCACTCAGCATACGCATCATTGTTTTTATGCATCGGCTTTTCTCGATTTCTCTCTCTTGGTTTTTCAAACTTAAAGTTAAGGAAATTGGGACCGGACGATAGGCGTGCTGTGTGGATTGGACTAACAAGTGATAACTTAACTTAAAATCAGGACTGCTAACATTATTGACCAAAATAAATAAATAAAATTGGAAAATCTGCTTGCGGGAGACTAATCCCCGACCTTGTTTTCAGGCTGAGTGAGGGTACTTGAGAGTGTGTGAACACCTTAAGGTAGAGCCCAAAATCCCCGCCTTCTATATCACGTTCCGACTAATCCAAGCAAATATCACAAGTTGAATTATTCAGGTTCACTGACTAGTACCAAGTAGCCTCCGCCTGTCTCAGGTAGGTAGGGGCGAAGTTATGGTACTTCGCGACAAGTTGCCAGTAACCCCTCGGGGTGAAGTTCCGGTCTTGTCAACCTTCGCCTGCTTGCAGGTAGATAGGGCCAGGTCTTTGAATCCATTAACTTGTTATAGGAGCGAAGAAAGGAAGGACCGGCGATATCTTAGGCGACAGGTTAAACATGGAAGATGCATCCGGCTCTGAGCCGACTTCCCTATAGGCCACGTAACTCCTTGCCACTTAAAATTAACAAGATTAATTGGACTCAATTTCAGGTCTTCACTGTGTTGAGTGTGAATCCAGGGTCTTGGATTGAATTGTTTGCTTCAGGAAGGAGTAAAATCCTATCTTCACTTAGAACTCCCGACTCTTCTAGCCAATCCAAGATGAGTGACTAAGGGGATATCAACTCCTTATTCTCCAATATCTCTCTGAGCCCCCCATGAAACTCATCTTCACCGGCCCAAGCGCAACTTGGACCACCCAGAACTCATGAACCTCTTGAGTTCTGGATCCCTCACACCCAGGGTGGTGACTCTCAAACCAACCCTTTCCTCTCCTTTGAGCTTACCGAGAAAGACTATCACCTCAGTAAGAATCCCTTCCTTGATTTGTCCTCTAACACAGACCATGTTTCATACCCAGGACTAGAGGACAAGATGCCACCTAAGCAGCCACCGGATGAGGACCCATTGTGACAAATCCTTAATCGCCTCGCCACAGCCGAACAACAGAATGCGGATCTTACAGCAAGAATGGGACAGATCATTGCGGCAGGAGGAGTCGACCGAGCAATGGTTGATGCCTATAACCCAACAGAGAATGAGATGCACAGTTGGTTGGCACCTGTGGTTCCCCCTGAAGCATTTGAGCTCAAGCCCCACTTCCTTAGCGTGCTACCAAAGTTTAAAAGAAATGCAAATGAAGAACCATATGCCTTCCTCAGAGACTTCGAGCTGGTTTGCAAAAACCTTAGTCATCCTAGGGTTGGGCAAGATTATATTCGACTGAAGGTCACCCCATTTGCCTTAGGAGATAAGGCAGCACAATGGTTGAAAAATCTTGGGGTGATATGTACAACCTGGATGCAGTTCAAGGACCTTTTCCTGAAGAAGTTCTACCCCCTCAGTAGGACTAATCAAATGAGAACAAAGATCGCTAGTTTCTCCCAGGGACCCAATGAACCATTCCATGAGGCCTGGGATAGGTTTAATGACCTAATTCAGAAATGTCCCTACCATGGCATTTCTAAGGTGATATTGGTCCAGACCTTGTTCTGTGGCTTGACCCCGGAGATGCAGGAGTTAGTTAGTGCCGCCTGTGGAGGAAGTTATTTGATCAAGAATGAGAATGCTGTATGGAAAATATTGGAGTAGATGGCGGAAACAGGCAGGTCGCAGGCCACCAGGGCCTATCAGTTGTCTCCATCAATTCTATCCAACAAGACAACTAGGAGGAATGTAGTGGATCTGACGAGATCCGATGTCTTCTTCACAAGTGAGGTGCACCGAAGGAGACGGATATCCACAAGCGGTCGAAGGTACAACATCATGGCAACAACGACAACCCTCTCTAGGGTTTAGGGTGGACTTCCACTTTAAGGAGAGAGAGAGAGAGACATGGTGTGTATAGAGAGATTAATGGATAGATTCTAATTCCTCTGAGAATTATGTGTGTAGTCTAAAAGGGAAGGGCTACCCTTCCTTTTATACTAGTTGGATGTATATGGATCTCAATCCATGTGCCCTCTTAATCTAATCATTTAGATTAAGAAGTTATAAAACTATGGCCATGATTAGTTGCTACAAAACTACAACAACTAATTTAATTAAAATAAATTAATTATATCCATCTATCAAGATATAAATTAATTCATTTTAATTTCAATTATAATAAATAGATAATAAGGGAGGCAACTACCACCCTAAAAAGAGGGTGGTTGTCCCCCCATTTGAATTGGTCAAGGTGAACAACCACCTTTGGTTATTTTGCCTTCCTTAATTCATATTTATTATATATCTTAAAATACAACAACTATTATTGCATTTATCTTCACAAAAATAATTCAAAATTAAAATTTTGAAAATATTAATCATGACATTGATAAATATGAATCGTATTCATACATCCAGCATATTATGTAGATCAGATTTACAATTAAATGTTTATTGTCAATCCAATTCACAACAACATATGAATTTGCAATTTTATTTACAATTAAATCTCTCCAATTATAAATCATATTTATAATATCCATGATTATTATGGATAGATATATCCACACTAATCATATCTTTGATAATTAAATAACATTTAATTATCCAAGATGACTCTTCTCATGTGCCCAAATAACATGAATCGCATTCACATTTTTCACATATTTGATAATTAAATCAAATTTAATTATAATGGATAACTTCCCTTATATGGCCAAATAATATGAATCAAGTTAATATTATCCATTATGATTAAGTCACATTTCATTATCAATGTCTCAATGCTCAGATACATAATTCAACAGTGGGATTATTCTTGATCTCTTTGAAGAACAATGCACTTTATCCGCAGATACTTGGAGATAAGGACAGGACGATTGTACATTCCACGTATAGTGACTTAGATATTGAGATCACATATCAAATCCATATCTCGGGGACCTCCCATAGATGTTAGATTAAAGCAAAGCCGTAGATCTAATCTTCTCATTGCATCTGAATTACATTCAAATCAAGGTCCTACCTTTGGACTAAGATCAGATCACTTCTCTATGAGAGTAGACATTTAAATCCAGACATGTTTCATCACTCCGTCGTAATGGAAGCTTCATAGTTATACCATCATATATAATCACATTACCCTCATGCATTCCTAATACATATACATCCTGCATACTGGAAGACCTAGAATAAACTCGATGTTTTAGATCTATTTAGACTGTCTGCTTCAGGGTTTTATCATTAAGTTCTCATTTGATCATTGGGTGTCGGTATCGATCATATACTTTCCAAAAGCATATGTCATACCGAGGTATTGATCACATACTATCCAAAAGTATATATCAAACCTAGAAATTTAATCAAGATTCCAAAGCGAGATGACCATGCAAGGAATTTGATTCCCAATATCTCAAGAGTAAGTTCATGACTTCTGGTTCAGTAATGAACCTGTATGATCCCTTTGTAAGATCGTATTACTCATATGCCCTTGTATGCACACCATCGTGCCTGTGTATAGATCTTGATCAGGTCATCAACCTATCGGTCTGCCAAATGTACATACTCAGACATATAGTAGCACATATGTCTCTAGTCAGAGGATGCATGCCTATATCGTGACAATATACAACATAGATATTTGGTTATCTCGATCTCATTAAGTCAACTCTTTGACCTAACTAATCTAATACCTCTGAATCTCTATTCCTTTGCAGAGGATCTGTATCAAGAGGTCGGTTAGATATCAGACCATTAGAGAAAGGATTGGCATATCCTACTCAAGGCAAAGATCTTCTCTTAATAATAATTTGACGGTACTTGATGAGTCCTCAATCTAATCTTTAGATATTCATCCATGCACCAGCCTCTATGATTCAATAATTGAATAACAGATGTATGATCATTAAGATGGCCATGATACATAACCCTAATTGTACTTAAGAATCTACGCAAATAAGTTTTTATTCATTTCATAACAGGAAATGATATTTGCAATAACATTTATTGCATAATGGATCCTTGCGGGCTTACATGTCGAACAGGATGCGGGTGGAGATAGAGGAGGATAGGGTATATAGGAAGAGGAGGATGAAGAGGTGATGACTTGCGGAGGAGGAGGTGGTGGATGTAGGCGAGGGAGGAGGAGCTCGCACGAGGGGAAGAGGAGTCACCAAAGATGGAGAGGAAGTTTTAGATCACGTTAAAATGGGGTGAATCAATTGTTCATTCCATATATTTATCATAGTTTCAACTACAAGGGTGACTAGTAATACTTATAATAACAACATTACCAATTCCTACCACAATGTGATCTTTACTCTTTGAAATAGGCATTGATTTGGACAAAATAATAATAATTGTGGGTAAATGTGGTGCAAATCTACTGACAAATAGGGTTGCAACTAATGGTGATTATAGTTGTTGCATTTTGTTACTTGTAGATACACCATTTTCTAGAAGTGTATACAAGTTTTATATACAAGTTTAAACTACTTATATTTGCAATTTCTATTTGATTTTTTTCTTGGGCTTATTTATATGTTAGTTGTGCACAATTATTATATTTTTATTTCTTGAGTTGTGTTTGTTATTTTATTAGTTTGTATGCTTATAGCATTTTTCTCTCATGAACTAAGAATAAAAGTTAGTATAATGTAAACGAATCACCGATTATCAACCCCTATCACTAAAACAAAACACTTATATGTCAACTACGTTATACTGATAGACATCCCTAGAAATGAAATATCTTTTTCCCAAATGAATTTCATCAGTCAAACATTAGCATTGAAATTGTTGTCACATGTCACACTAAAATAATCTATTGACACAATTTGTGGCAACAGATTGTCAATAGCAACAAAGTATATCTATCAAGCTTTTGACAAGATGTACATGCAATAGTAATGTTGAATACGTTGCCACAAAAATCTCTGTCACTAGAGTTTATTCCTGTGTTTTTCTGTAGTGTATACTTGAAATTTTTAATCCTGTGGAAAACACTTATTTGAAGAATAAGTGAGACAAAAAAGGAATTTTTTGATGAATTCATGATGGTATTAAGAAGATAAGGCTCGTTGATTAGGTCTCTTGATCTAGAGACTTACCAAAGTCAAGTATCAACTAAACTTTAAGACACGCCATGAAACCTAAGGCATAAAGGTAAAAGAATTTAAAGTTTCTATCATATATCTATTTGGACATGAAATTAGAAAATCTCTCTCGCTTCTATATATTTGGATACAATTTGATTTGGTATTAAATCTAAAATTAAGCGTAATTTGGTAAAGCACTCTTTTCCTCTGATGAACGGGTCAGGTAACCTACCCACTCGTTCGAAACCTAGTCTTACTCATTAATACATGGTCATGGGTCGATTTTCATGTTCCAATGATTACCCATTCTAATAGGTTATCTGATTATTTGATTGGGTCATGGGTACTAGTGGATATCCATGGAACATAATATATGGTGCAATTAAATCTATTATGTTCATTCTGACAAATAAGAATGTTTTTTCATTTAATACATAAAAAATCAAATATCGAGTGGTCCAACATTATCCAATTAGAGATGCAAATGGATATGTATAATTTATGTATTAAACCCTACGCCTACTTGCCACTATGCTCAATGGGTGGGAGCTCATTTAATAACATGGACAGGTTCATCAATCATGTAATGGGAAAATGAAAATCAGATCTCTTGCCATTATTTCTTCTTAAAATTAGAACATTTTGGAGTAAATAGAGATCTTAGATATTTAATAAATGGTTTGTATTTAACTCATATAACCCCTGAAAATAGGACATTACTCGTAAGAAGAATCGTCTTGAGTTTACGGATGCAATACATATATGTGTACCACTATGTTTAGCTGTATCTTTTCATAAATGATAATAGATGTTATGAGGATGAAAATAGTTAAGTCGTAATTATACAATCATATTTATACATATTGATTCTTGTATAATTGTGTTCTACTCCTCAAATTCAAGTATATGATGAACCTCCATTTTATCACCTTTATTCTATCATTTTGACCTTAAAAACCCTAACCAAATGCATGCAAATATCATTATTTTGTACAAATTAACATTCATTATTTATTCCATTCATTGTATATAAAATATAGTTTTTAATGCCAAAATTATAGAATAAATAAAAGAAAAATGAATAAAATGTCAAAGATATTTTATGACCCTAAACCCCGAGACCTAGGCATCTTGATAACTGGGTCGACAAGGAATAACGTTGGGGGAGATAAGGGTCAAAAACAACAATAAAATCCTAATTTATATTCTTCAATAATTCAATTTTTAGACCAATTTTATTCATTATTATTTATACCTAAAATAAAGAAACTTTGTACCTAAAATTTGTAGGTAATAATATATAGAAAAATATAAAATCTATTTCACACAAAATAATACACAATGTACAGTACTATGAATAAAAATCCGAAATCCAAACGTCCCAGACCCATATCTTCTCCATATGAACTCAAAATGTATCAAAATCACCTTTAAATGTATATAAGTTTTAATATCTATTTAATGAAGGTGGTTTCGTCCAATTTGAAATTAGAGATTTTTACACCAATAACCCTGAGTAATTTCGCAATAACATTCAAAACCCTACGTAATCGCGAATTACATGAGAAACCCTAAGTAATGCTTAACTCTTACATGACATATCCATATGTTATGTTCCATTTGGGATACCCACGGTTTCCATTAAAAAGGACAAAAATACCTCTGATGTTCATTCTTATGTGCAAAACATGCCCCCCAATCCCTCTCCCTGATTCAGCTGACCCCCCCAGCGGACGAAGACCTCCCTCCCAAAGGGGGGGGTTTACCGAAGATCAAACTGAAAAGCCCCCCCGAGCCCTAGAGGACCGACCTGTAGGCCTCACTCCCGCTAACCAGCAAAGCCCCCCCCCCCTCGCGTGAGGATCTCCTGACTGACCTCCTCTGCTTCCTCCTGACCGACCTGAAGGCCTCGTGCCCCCTCCATCCTCCTCCTCTTCCTCCCTCCCTCCCGACCTGCATCCCCCCCCCCAACTGACCTGTAGGGCCCCCGGCCACGACCGACCTCCTCTGCTTCCTCCCGACCGACCTACAGGCCCTGCACCCCCTCCGTCCTCCTCTATTTCCTCTCGAACGACCTACAGGCCCCGCGACCCCTCCATCCTCCTCTTCTTCCTCCCGAACGATCGACTTGCCTCCACCCCCAACCAACCTACAGGCTCCCCACCCCCGACCAACCTCCTCTGCTTCCTCTCGACTGACCTATAGGCCCCCCTCCCCCTTCATCCTCCCATTCTTCCTCTCGAACGACTAACCTGCTTCAAAACCCCCCGCACCCCAAGCCCGAGTCCTGCTGCCGCTGTCCTCTGCACCCTCCACCATCATCGAGCCTCAGCAATGCCTCGCCCGCGGTTGTGCTGCCTCAAGAGAAAGATGTGGGATTTTTGTTATTTAGGTTAATTTCAATCGTTAGATCGTTGATCGGTTAGATTAACTCAATCATCTGGTTGAGTTAATGAGGTAAAGTAACGGAAGGTTATAGGTGTAAGACATCACATTTATTCAGGGTCCTGAGCATAATTCTCAATTATACAGGGTTATGAATGTTAATGTGAAATTACTCAGGGTTATTGGTGTAAAAATCCCTTGAAGTTAATATGCAAAAGCTAGGTTTTGGACTCCCATTGTATAGTATACCTGAATAAAATATTCATTTATTTTAATCTTTGTTATTTTTATAGTTTATATTTTTATAATTTTGTAAATATTATTTATAGTATATGTACATGTTTAGAAAAGAATAAAACTATAAAGAAAACACAAAAATAAAATGGCTTATATAAATAAATAGATGAAATACTGATGAATACTTATTCACCACTCTTTATTCTTTTATTTAGCTAATTATCTTGGCAAAGCATCATGTAAAAAGGTGAAAATACAATAACTTAGCAATATGCATGCATGTGTTAATATTACATAATTAGCATACATTTATGCAAAAATAAAATACTAAAGAAAAAGAAAAAGGTATTTAGAATAAATACAGAGTGACCCGGACCCCAAGAGAGGGCCAAGCATTGGCCTGATCGCCAAATAAAATAAGTAGAGAGAGATAGAGCCATTCTAGTTTGTCAATATCATGTGTGTAAATAAATAAATTATTTTTGCCAATTTAAAAATAAAAATATGTTTTTACCTCCTTATATATTTTTATAAAAATAAAACAAAAATGCGAAAAATAAAAATGAAAATAAAATAAAAATATCTCCCACTTGTACATAATACATGTATATATATTCCCTTCACTGTTTCTTTTATATCTGTAAATAAATAATAAAAATAAAACAAATTTTGCTTTATACTCCAAAAAATATGTTGTAAATAAATAAAATATAAAATTGGAGTATTTTGTAAAAAGAATAAATTAAAAATAATTGTACAAATTACATAGGTATAATATACCTGTATATAATACAATATACTATCTATAGACTAATTTTTTTCAAAAAAATAAATAAAAATCACAGAAAAATTCCTTGAAAAATAATAAATATTTTTCATTTATTCATTTTTTTAATATAAATTCATTTACTATTTTTAATTTATTTATTTTTATTTTCCTTGTTATTTTGTCATGTAGCAGTTTTTGTCCTTTTCCCCCACCGCTCCTGATTGGGCCACGTCAGAACGTTGACCTGGGTCAACCCCCTCTTCCAGGGCTTGACCCGACCTAACTGCGTAGTCGGACCTCTTTTTCCCTATTTTCCCAGGCGGGTCGTGCAACCTTTCACCCTGAATTTTTGCTCGCATCTTCCCCATGGATCTGAGGCCCTCACGAATCCGTAGGGAGGCGCGGATCTTTCTCGGTTTGCGTGCCCCCGCCCGTTCTTTCTAGCCACCTAGGAGCGTTATAAAGTATCTCATCCTCTTCCCCAGACGAGTAGCTCGTGACTCGCTCCCTCTTGATACCCTAGAAACCTCCAACTGAGTGACAACCGTCTGGAGCGTCGCCTGGCGATCGATTTGGTGCAGCAACACCACAACTCGACCATCGTGGCCGGGTTCCACCGCGAGCAGCCTCCCTTGCCTTCTGCAGCTCGGTCTAGGCCATCACCCTGACGACCGCCTTCGCGTGGAGCTCAAGAGTCGATCCAGGCCTTTAGGTGAACCTTTTATCCCTCGCCTTTATTATTTCGGTCTGATCTTCCATCTCAGCACCGTCGCACCTTTGTCTGCTCTAACCAGCCGATCGGAGCTCCTTCACCCACCTTCAGCCGCTCAGATATCATCGCACATTCACCCTCCATCTCGCTCCGCATCCTCATCACCCTGATCTTCATCCATCTAGTCGAGATTAGGTTCGAGGTCTCCTTCCTCGCCTTTGTCGGAGATCGACCAGCCTCGCACCTCGCTTCTTTCACTTCTAGTCCAAATAATCAGGACCGAAATGTAGCTCCGAGTCATAGTTTCCCTTTGTAGGACCTTGTGCGCGTTGGGAGCCCTCCTTCCATCCATTCAAGGCTCGTCGGAGTAGCCCCAGGCGCTCATCGTCGTCACGCCTATTCAGCCGTTGTATCCTCCCAAGCCATCCAATCGACACGGAATCGTCACTCCATCACGTCAGCGCCCTCCGATCCTCCATCGGAGTTGGGGATCTCTTCCTTGGCTCCGGTGAAGTTTGCCTGATGCATGTTCTTCCAAACACACTCTACACCGTTGGATCGACAGGGACCCTCTAGATCACATCTTGATCGTCCATCCTATCGCCGTGTCAGACCGTTGGATGTCAGATCTAACGGCCACGTGCGCCCCACGTACCTGATCATTCTGGCACCATCAGATCTATCACCTGACGCCATCAGAGCCGCATATCCACACCTTCTCCAGCTACCGACACGCGTCCACCCCACGCGTGCCTCACGTGCTGCAAGGTTATATATCTTTTTTCCCTACATTTGTTTTAGTTTACATTTTAGTCTGTAAAATAAATTGGTAGTTGAACCTATTTGTATTTTAGTCCATGTAGTTTCTGTTATTTGCATTTGAGTCCCCCTTGTCTAGAGATACGTGCTTCGTCACATGCACTTTGTTATTTTTGTAGTTTTAGTCCTGGACTTGTTTGATGTAATCTGTTGAATGAATAATTTCTAGAATTGCATTTATGCCCATGTGAACGTGGATTTGATGCATGTGCCTGAATTGATTGGATAAATCGTAGTTTTCTCCCTGATCTTTTAAGGTGTGTTAATGTTCACCCCCGAAACTTAAAATAATTGCATTTATGTCCCGACAACCTATATGTTGAGTTTTTAATCAAATAAATATCAAAACTAATCCAAAAATTCCCAAAAAATTACTAGTAGCTCTTGCTACTATGTAATATTTTTGATAATTTTTTAGATGCATTTTGATTTTGTTTGTTATTTTTTAAAAATAAAAAACCCAAAAAATTGCCTCTGTCTAATTAAGAAAACCCATAAAATTAGAAAAATACCCTTGAAAACTCCAAAAAGAATTTGTGAGTGTTTGTTTTGTGTTGTTTTAATTTCTGTATCTGTTTCATTTTATTATATTTTATAAAACACCTAAAAATCACAAAAGATTAAAAACCTTATAAAAATCATTAAAAATTCCACAAAAATAAAAAAAATGAGTTTTCAAGTTTTATAGTTAGGTTTTATTTTATACTTCCACATAAAATTGTTGCCAGGATTTTGTAGGCATTTTAAATATTTTTAAAATTCCTTTCTACCTAGGTTATACACTGTTTGCTATTTTTGTCTTTCTTTTATTTTTAGAAAATGTTATAAAAATTAGAAAAAGCCCATAAATACCCAAAAACACTTGAATATTTTAAAATACAAAAATAATTTTATTTTGAATTTTTGAGTATTTTTAGACCTTAGAATAATTGTTTGAGTTTGACTTTCTTCTTTTCTTATCCATTTTTTCTTTAGAAAAGAAAATAAAAAATTAAAATTAATTAACAATTAAAAACCACCATAATTATTTGTGTTTCTTTTTGGATTTCTCGACTACTTCGTAGGATTTCTCCCGTGCTCCTTGTGATCGACACAGGTGGCTATACCAAGTTAAATAAATAGCAAGACCGCTTGTCTTGGTTTTCATGCTTGTTTGATTTTGTTGGTGGTCTGATTCTTCTTGTTGATTCTTGGCTTGGGTGATTGAGGTTGCAATGACGTTTGACATTACTCCGCCTCTGTCACTCGGGTCGCTCATCAAAATGGCGTCGTTGCCGGGTGAAAAATGGAAAAAGCGAGAGCCGTTAATAATGGTCTGACAAATCAGACACACTGTCGCTGAGGCGACTACTCAAGCCTTCACGTTTATCAACAATCAACCCACACAATTAATTAAGCAATCAAGAGCAAGTATCAAAATTTATTATACCCTACTAAGAATGTTAAGTGGCAAGCAAGTAGGGGTCGAACACAGGAAGCAAAGGAGTAAAGCAAGCAGACAAAAAGTCAAGCCCTATGCCTTGTGAACTACTTAGGCAATTGGGACTTTTTGTGGGTTTTTACTTTTTTTATTTAATATTCGATTTTATATTTTTTTTATTTTTAATTTACTGATTTTATATTTTTTATATTTTATATTTTTATATTTTCTTTTTCTTTTAATAAAGATATAATATATATAAGGAATATGTGTACACTAGAGATAAGAGAGAGAAAAATAGGGAAAATATTGAAAATACAGGGAATAAAGTCTTTTTGGGGTTTTTATATTTTTCTAATGTTTTTGTGATTTTTCTAGATTTTTCCTTATTTTTTTGGTATTTTTAAATCAAAAATACTAGTAAACAATGAAATAAGTTGCTGGCCGAGATTGAAATGAGGAAGAAAAATGGCAAACAGAATCCAACACTCCTCAAATCAATTTTAAATCAAAGATAATAAATAAGAGAAAATTCAAAAACTGAAATTGTATTTTTAGGATTTTTGTGGAATTTTTAAGATTTTTATGAAGGTTTTTGAGATTTTCAAATTTTTTGGAGTTTTCTTTTATCTTTTTTAGTGATTTTTTTAGAGAAGTTAAAACATGCTAAAACAAGCAAATTAGATTTTTTTGGGAATTTTTTAAGTTGTTTTTTTTATTTTTTATGGATTATATAATGTAGACAGTAGGAAAAATGCTTGTTTTTTTTTATAAATATGACTATGCAATAAAAATTGAAAATAAAAATATGGCGTGAAACTACTATGCAACAGGAACACAATATGATTTTTGTAGAATTTTTAGCAATTTATAGATGCATGAAATAAATATAAGAAAAATCAAGAAAATACATGATGGCAGGGGTATTTTTGTAAATATGGAAAAACTCAGGGGCTTGCATGCAATTTTAATAGAAAGTATATAACGTTCAAAAATGTTCCAGGACTAGAGGTAAATACACAAAGTACAAGGTCCTTCCCTGCAAAAATGCCACACCCATGTGCACTAAACACGTGACTGGCAGGGACCTAAGTGCAATTAACAAAAACCTTAGGGGTCTAACTGCAATTTTTTCTACAAATAATACACTGAAATAAAATATTTAGGGAATAGAATGAAATATATAAAGCCACAAGGGGTCCTCTGCAAAAATGCCCGCACCTCACACGTACAGGCACCTGAGGTGACGTAACGGAGGACCAAAATGCAATTAAAGGAAGTTCCGGGGCTAGTTCCTAAATATTACAAAAAATTTTGAACTGCCGATGAAAGTTTAAGAACTATAAAAGAAAATACAAAAAAGCAGGGGTGTTTGAGCGCAAAATACCCCTCGCTGCGCGCTGTTGGACGGTGGCGCAGAACTCACTTAGACACGTGTCGTCCTGTTGGCGTGCGATGCCGGTTCGTCATAGACGGTCATGATTAAATGATCAAGGCTACATCGACGGCTGAGGTTGGTGGCGATCGGATGGTGGTCGTACTGTTTGGATGAATTGGGCGAATATGACGGCTCTGGGATGCGGCGTAAGAACAGAGGACGAACATGAGCACGACGGGTTTAGATCGTTGTGCTCGTCTCCCGCCGCCGTCTTCCACCGCTGCTGAGATGTCCAGGAGCACGCCGGAGGTCCCCTCTATCGTCTGGGGCTTCAAAACACTCAGGCAAAGGCCCGAGCTCTTCCTCGGTGATGGTGGAGCCTGGTGGCTCCAGGTTCCTCCGGCGAGGTACAAAATGCCTTCCAGATGCTTGTTTGACCTTCAGACATGAAGGAAAGTGTGAACGAGTCGGGGGCAAAATGCCCCGACTCTGTGGAGGGAGAAACAACGTCTGGTGCGTTGTGAAGTTGATTCGAGGTCGGCCGGCGAACGCGAGGCCATACAACGTCGAATCCCAAGGATCCGTTGATGATCAATTGATGGATAATGAAGGGCGAGACTCAGGGTAGTTTTCTATCTATTCTAAGAGCTAAATAAATAGTAGAGCAAAGGAAAAAAGACCTCACCAAGGTGGCATTGGAGGCGAGCTCCGGCGTGACCTCCGGCGAAAGGAGGCGCTCGATTCGACGCCGCTCCTACCTCACCAATGCGAGCAAATGCTCCCTGCTGTCACCTGGAAGGGTGTCGACGATTTAGGTGGAGGTTGGAGTGGAGGAAGAGTGATCAAAATTGGAAGGGAAGTCGGGGGGCCCTATTTGAAGAGTTGACGAAGTGGTGGACGCGGCCCGAAGAACGAGATGTATCTTTGTGAATCGGCGTGGCAATCCCAGAGGAGAGCTAAGGGCGTGTATCCTCGATATGTGGCGAACAAAAGTCAGGAAGGAATCGAAGCGAAACGATGAAAGGAATAGCCTCGAAAAAAGGTCGAAAGTGGCCAAAAAGCGCAGGTCTTACACAGGCCAGACCTCGGTCAGAGGGTTGACTGAGGTCAACCAAGGAAGAAATCTGGTTGGTTCAGGTGGACCAACCAAAAAAAACCTTGAAAAAATAATTGTACATTCCTTTAAAAATAGAAAACGAATTAATTAATTTTTGATTTATTAAATAAAAAATGTTTATTATTTTTTAAATTTTTTTATTATGATTTTTAATTATTTTTTAGAGGTATATAAATACAAGTTGCCTTTTTAAGCTTGTATAGGTATATATATCTATGTATTTTAATATTTTATTTTTATTTTATGAATTTAATTTTATTAATTTTGCTTATTATTTTATAAATTTATAAATCATTTTTATATACTTAAATATATTTTTATTTTATTTTCTGAAGTATTTTGTACACTTAATAAAATAGAAGTAATAATAATACAGGTATACTCATAAGTATTAGACCTATGTAATATATATACAAGTATTTTATTTTATGTTTTCTTTGAGTTGTTATTCTGATTTTAATACACTCATATATTATAAATAATATTTACAAAATTATAAAAATATAAAATTATAAAAATAAAGAATAATAAATAAAATGAATATTTTAATCTGTATAAGTAGACAATAGGGGTCCAAAACTCAACTTTCAAATCGTAGCTCCGCCAAATGCGAAACCACCTTCATTAAATAGCTTATTTAAAATTATATACAATTAAAGGTGATTTTGATACATTTCGAGCTTTTATTAGGGAGATACAGGACTGGGAAGTTAGGATTTTGGAATCTTATTCAGATCAAAACTTTTTAAATTTACAATATTTTTGTATGAAATTAATTTTGTCTTTTTCTATATTTAATTATCTACAACCTTCATGTAAAAAGTTTCTTTATTTGAGGTATAAAAAGTAGAATTAAAAATAGGTCCTAAAATGAAAAAAGAATGAATGAAATAACATGTGTTTTTATTATATTTTGGCCCTTATCTCCCCCTACTTTATTCCTTATCGACCTAGTCATCTAGATCCCTAGGTCTCGGGGTTTTGGGTCATAAAATATTTAGAATATTTTATTCTTTTTCTTTTCTTTTCTTTATTCTATAATTTTGGCTTTAAAAACCGTATTTTATACAATATTTACACAAATATGCCTGAATGCTAAAATGCATGAATTAACAGTATTTACACGCATTTACTAGGGTTTTTAAGGCCAAAATGATAGAATAAAGATGATGAAACATAGATTCATCATCCCCCTATACTTGCCTTTGCTAGCCTCTAGCAAACACTTATGTTATAAGTGCAGAAAAGAAAAACAAAGAAAAGAAAAAGAAGAAATGTAGATTAAATTTAATTATCAAAATTTTCTTCACAAAATTAAAGTTTGGAGCTTAAGTCGGACCTTTGAAATTTTAGTGCGGTCGGAACCCTAATTAGAACCGGATTTGAAATCCAACAGCCTTCGAGAATCCCAAAACTTTGTTCAAGTCTCCTCAATAGCCAGGTCAGAAGTATCTCAACTCATACGCAAACCCTTACGACTATGAATCTAACTCGTACAGTGTAAGTGCTGGTGGCTCTCCCCAACTAGAATGACAAATAGACTGACTTCTCCAGTACGACAACCCAATGATTCCCCAATCGAATGACTCCTTCCTCGAGGAGCGGGGTATTCCCTTCTAAGTTCAAGCGGCAACCAGCTCAAGAGGAGGGGATGAAGAGAAGAATGGACGGTAGCCAGTGTAGCTACCTATCCTAGGATGCAAGACCAGTGTAGTTAAGTCATCCAGCTGCAAGCTCACATGATATGACTTTGAAGCTCGAGCTTGCTTATTGTCTCTACAACATATTCACATACTTTTGCAGGCATTTTATTTTTGTACAGGCCTGTCCATTTTTTTTTTGAAATACTATTTACATCAGCATTTACATAAGGAGTTTTTCCTCTTAAGCCAGTAGATTATCCCTCTTTTGAAGCTTTATTGTAACCCACACTCTCCTGTCTTTAGAATTCCTCATCACTGGACAGATTGGGGTGCACTTCCCTCCCTAGAGGAGGACAAATGTTTCCACTTGTGTGCGTCTCATACCGACAAATCCAACCCCCTCACCACTCCAACTGAGTCGAGCCATGTGAAAGGTGCAGGTGTCCAAGTTAGGTCAATATCAACAAGAGTCGTGCATGTGCTCCGAAATACTCCACTTAGGCAATCAAGAATCCATCAGACCAAGTCTCGTGATCCTCAAAGAATTAAGTCAACTAGACCTGAAGTACCTCAATTCCAGCTCCTATAAGGTTCCTATTATTAGGTAGATTTTAAGGTCCAACCAAGCTCCATTCTCCAGATTTTACTTAGACTCGTTCAACTATCAAACTCAATCCGAAAAAATGCTCAGGCTATGCAAATGCTATGCAGAAAATATTTTTTTGATGCAATTTTCAAGATTTTGAACTTTTTATGGATTTTTGGAAATATGATGCATATGCATTTTTTTATTTTTCAAAAATATTTTCAAATGTTTTTGGTATTTTAATTTTGCAAATGTTTTTGGGATTTTTGTCAAAGATTTTGGCTAAAAGCTAGGTAGAAATATTTACACGGTAGTGCTTCTTATATTTACAAGAAGTGGATTTTAAGAATTTACAGGGTAAGTGATCAATTTTATAAGTATATATAGTGAATTTTGGTGAGATGTATGTATTCCTCAAACCTATTTGCAAAAGGTTTTTCAAACAATTTTGAAAACTATAGTCCAAAATAATTCTTACAAACAATTTTACAAACATGTACACACATTTGAAAATTATTTTGCAAAGGTTTTTTCAAATAGTATAGATAGATTTTCACCATTTTCAAACCATTTGCAAATCATTTTTCAAATAATTTATTTCACACAAAGAAAATAAACTTTACAAACCAAATTGTTTTTACAAAGGTTGAAAACATGTAACATAACGTTTTCAAAATAGTTTTTTAAAAGATTTTTCACAAAGATTTATAAACTATTTTTCAAACATTTTGCAAAAAACATTTTCACATGATTTATTAATCAGTAACTACAAAAATAATTTGAGGAATAATAGCATCTTTTTATTAAGGTTTTTAATGAATTTTAAAGAATTATTAGCCATAATTATTAAGAAAAATATGAAAGTATCAGTTATGGTTAAAGTATATACGCAGTATATATGACCCCCCTATACTTAGCTTGAGATATGTCCTCATAGATCAGAGAGAAAAAGAGAAGACGTAACTCGTATTGAGTATAGGAAATTCTAAAGAATAAATGAATGAACGAATGAACAAAAGAATGAGAAGTTGACCGTACCCCCTATACTTAGTATCAAATAATCCTAAGTATAGCAGACCGTACACAAAGCAGGGAGGGTCAAGGGTAGGAACGAACAGATCGTACTCAGATTGTCTCCCTCTATACTTAGGGTAAGATATCCCTAAGTATAGACAAGAAGAGGGGACAATGGAGAGGATCGAAGAATAAGAAAACTCGGGGTGCACACCCCCCTACACTTAGGACAAAGTACGTCCTAAGTATAGAAGGTTGTCTACAAGGGACGACACTTTTTTCGGTAAAAAAGAGGATAGAAACGGAAAAGAAGAAAAGAAGAAAAGAGATGAAAGTGGATATGAACAACTCAGGATGTGCATCTCCCCTACACTTTGGATAAAGTACATCCTAAGTGTAGCAGTGATGAAAGGGATGACATCATGTCGGTAGAATAAGATACAAGAGAAGGAAAAGAAGAAAGGAAGAAAAGAAGAAAAGTCATTCAAAAATATTTTGCTCTGCTTTGCCTTCCTCTGACGTTTCGGAAATATTCGACTCATCTCTGTAGATTACTTGAATAGAGTCAACGACAGATATGAATGTATCATGTTAAAGGTAAGGCTTCATAAGCTATCCATTGACTACAAATGGTTGTGCGTCAGGTGACAAATTAGATATCAATACACTTCTGTTGTCACGCACATGCCTAACCATAAACAGCCCAGTCCATTTGCTCTTCAATTTGCCTGGAAAGATCTTTAATTTCGCATCAAACAACTACACCTTCTGACCCGGCTCGAAGGACTTGCGGCGGATATGCTTGTCATGCCACGTTTTGACCTTCTCCTTGTACATCAGGTTGTTGTTGTATGCATAATCTCTGAATTCCAATAATCTGTTCAGATCCAATTTTCTGTTCTTCCCTGCTTGCTCAGAATCCAAATTACAGATGTTGATGGCCCATAAAGATTTGTGAATTAATTTAATGGGCAAATGATATGGCTTGCCATACACAAGTGATAGGGAGACATTCCCAAGGGTGACTTGTACACTGTTTTGTAAGCCCAAAGAATGGAATCAAGCAACTGAGACCAGTTCTTGCGATCCGGACGCACAACCGGAATTGGGACCCTAGACTTAGGATTTTATCTTGATTATGACGTAATTAATTAAGGTCCTAGCCCTAATTATCTGCCTGCACCTATAGATAGTTAACTAGACTTAATTAATTAAATCACAAATAAAAAGCTAATCTGATCACATGAGAGGTCATGTACTGCTAGAGGTCATATACAACGCTAGCAAGATCTGTTGTGGCGAGCACCGATTGGGATCAGAGACCGGACTCTGACCTCTCTTGTTGACCTATTAGCTACTATTCTTCGCGTGTAGAAAATTTTCATCTAAGCCCATTTTCTTCGTGCATCTTATAGGTAGTTTAATTTCTACCTTTTATTTTATGTGTGGATCACCCTGCATGTAGAGTGCTGGCGTCAGGTACGCATTTCTTACTTTGTATGCATCATTGTGTTTGAACGCGCATTGGCTTTTTCGACTCTCCCCCTATTTCATGACTTAAAATAACCAGGAGATTGAAAAATTCAATAGGCGTTGTTTGACATTGAAAATTACCTTAAGGAAAAACCATAAAATCGGGACTACTAAACATACTTGACCATAAAAGACAATCACTGAAAAATCTATCGTGGGAGAGCAATCCCCTCCTTGTTTGGTTTGGATGAGCGAGAGAGTGACCCACACACTAGGGTAGAGACATGTCTGACCTTTCTTCAGACCACTGATTTTGGGGTTAGTCGTTCTCCAGCGAGGGTCGCTCCAGTTTCCGGTAAAGCGGGCCGCAATATCCTTTTCAAAGGGAGTTGATCGGGTAGCCGGTAAACGGTCCGCAACTTGTACTAGCTAGGAAAGATCTAGCTTCGGGATCGGGCCAGTCTCTTGAGAGCATCGCGTTCCTACCAGCTTGCTTAATCGCTCTGATAGATTGAATTATCACCTAATAAAAGCGATAAGATAAAAGACCAAACTTTATGGTCATCAACTTAGTGTTGAGTACATGAACTGGGGGTTTGTTTTTCCTGATCTTGTTTGTTTCCAGATCCCATCCACCTTCCTCTACATCACGATGATGGGCCGGAGGTCCCTTAGGCAGCCTTTGGTTGCACCGCTTTTGAGCACTCCGCCCCATTCATCTAGGTTGGTTCCCATGAGCCCAGACCCACTCTCCGAACCTGAGTTTGAATCCACCTTGTTCCCCCTTGACTACCCTTCTACCAGTCTCAAGGTGCCCGAGCGGAGACCGCAGCCGATGTATATTCATTTGACGGCACCTGAGTTCGGGTCTTGATGAATACCCATTCATCACTCTTTATTCTTCTATTTTAGCTACAAAAACCCTTTGCAAAGACATGTAGATATGTGTAAATACCAATAATTACCAAAAGCATGCATTGTGTAAAAACCTATAATTAGCATGTTTTTGTGCACAAAATAAAAGAATAAAGAGCAAAAAGAAAAAGAGGGAAATATTTAGAATAAATATTGAGCAACCTAACCCAAGGGAGGGCTCAGCATGGGCCTGACCGCATAAAAAGCCAAAGTAGAGGGAGATAGGAGCTCATGTGTATATATTTGTAAATACATTAAAACTATATATTTTCCTCACCCAAAAATATACTTGTACATATTGTGTGTATATTCTATTAAAAATAAAATAAAAAGAAACAAAACAAAAATCAAATAAAAATCACAAAATTGAAAATTCAAAAATACATTGTATAAATACCATGTATATAAATGTATATAACTATTTATTTCACCCTTGTATATAAGTAATAAAAATCAAATAAAAATACTCTTTTATTCCATATTTTATCTTGTAAATAAGTAAAATACAAAATAAGCATAAAAATACATAAAAATAACAAATAAAAAATCAAAAATAAAAATCCATGCAGTGTACATATACCTATATATAGAGCTATCCTATTTTTATTTCCAAAAAATAATTAAAAATCACCAAAAAATAGAAAAAAATAAAAGAAAATATTTCATGTTTTGAGTTTTATTTAATTCGACCTATTTCTGCCCTAAAATACTAAAACAAAAACCGAGCACACGTGGCAGCGTCTGACTGGTCCACGGGGGAATGTTGACCCCGGTCAACTCCCCCGCGACCTCCTTCCTTTTCTGGAAGTCGCGCGCCGCGCCTTCTTCCCCGATTTTCCCACGCGCCTCCAGCCTGTCTCCCACTCATCCCCGCCGCCCGGACTCTTCGCCATTCATCCCTCTCCCTTGCCGGATCTTCAGCCATCAAATCCACGCTTTCCTTTGCTGTCAGCCTCCAACCCTAATCGCCCCGGTCACATTATAAAACCATCATCTCCGCCGCCTTCGCGCCGTATCTTTGGCCCTCCTCTTCCTTCCCAGTGACCTCCATCGGCTCCGCAAGAGTGACAGCGAGCGTCAGCCCTTGTTGCAGTGAGGCGAGGAAGCGTAACCATCGATCCGGCGTACTTCGCCGTTCTTGCTCCGCCGCCGGTGTTGAGCATCGAGCTTCAGGCCTTGACGCCCTTCGAAGCTACGACCCGGAGTTAGCCACGCTCCACCACAGTCTCCAGCATCCATCAGGTAACCTTAGTTCTTTCCCATTTAGCGTAATTTCCGATTTCCCCCAATTCCGACCTCCGACGTACATCTTCGATTCCGACCACCTCGCGTATCCTATCGCTCATCCGATCCGACCATCACCTTCACCGTGTCCCCACGCACCTTCTACGCCCGATCATCCAACCCAGTTCGCACAGGAACTGGGAATCGAGCTCCCTCGCCGTCGCTTCGCCGGAGCTCTTCCGCCCCACTGCACCGTTCACCCTCACGCCACCTAACCGGGTCGAGGCACTTTGCCCTCGACCCGCGAAGCTGCTTGACCACGTTGCAGGTCCAAAGGGAGCCGTCTGAGGCCTCCCAACTTTCAGCCAGGAGCTTCGAGCCACCAGGTCTCGCCGGAGCCCCTCCAGGGCTCGGTTGGGCCCTTGGCCACCACCAGCAGCTGCGCAACCTCACGCCGGATCTTCTCCGACCTTCAGGCGCAGCAGAGGAGGACCGGAGTTCACGCAGGACGTCGGCGAACTTCGCCGGCGTCGAGTTCTTCCTCCACCTTCCAGAGCCGTCCGATGAAGCCCTCGCTCCAGTTCTGATCGTAGCCGTTCATCTTTGGAGGAGCAGCAGCCGTCGATACATCTGAGGATCTCATCTGGGCCGTTGAGCAGCGAGGTTAAGCCACGACGTCTCTCAGCCGTCCGATTATCCACGTGGCTACACCTCGACCATCCGATCGGAGCTTGGTTTCCTTCGAAGAGCCACGCTGCATCTCCACCGTCCGATCGTCCACGCGTCACCATCAGGCCGTCGCTATTAATAAAGGGGTAAATATCATAGGGCCCCCTCGTAGTTTGTTTATTTCAGTTTAGTCCTGTAACTTTTAATCCACGTTGTTTATTTTCTGGGATATTTGCATAGAGACCCTCACGCTTAATTTTAATTGCATTTATACCCCTGCCAGTAGAGACCCACGTGGCTTGGGCACGTGTTTTGTTGGGTTATTTGCAATATATGCCCTGTAGTTCTGGTTGTTATGAATTGAAAGAATATTTTTGAGAAATTGCATTTATGCCCCTGTGAGCATTGTTTGTGCACATGTGCGAATTATTTTGGGTAAATTGCATATAAGCCCCTGGACTTTTGGTACTTGTTACCAATAAGCCCTCGGAACTTATTTTTATTACCATTTGGTCCCTGTGTGCCCCAGGCACGTGCTTGGCACGTGACTTCTTGGGTATTTTGCACCAGGACCCCAGAACTTTTGGGTATTTGCACTTAGTCCCTGTGCACAGTGCCCTACCTTTATTTTTGAATAAAATATCAAACGACCTCCAAATCCAATGAAATTTTGACACATGGCTCCTGCCATGGTGTAGGAATTTCTATGATTTTTGGAGACATTTTTGATTTCATTTATTATTTTTAAAAATTCAAAAACCCCTATTTTTGCTACTGTTTGACTTTAAAAATACCAAAAAAATCAAAAACTCCACCAAAAATTCTAAAAAAATTAGAGACTGTTTATTGCTTATTGATTGATTTTCTAGCCAATTTTGGCTACTTTTCATCACCTAAAAACTCTAAAAATTGAAAAACCCCTAAAAACTCATAAAAATTGTAATAAATAAATTAAAAATCCAAAAACAATAATTAGGGTGCCTAAATTTTCCTTATTCTTTCTAGAATATAGGAAAATTACCTTTAGGGCTTTTTGAGATCCAAAATTATTGTATTTTTGGGTCTTAAGCCTTGCTGGACAGTACCCTTTGTTTTTCGCATTGTTTGATTTTTAATAATTATTTTATCCATGAGAAAAATTCCAAAAATTCACCAAAAAAAAACAGTAAAAAACATTTAAAACATAAAAACCATTTTTCCTTATTTTTTACATTATTTTTGGAGTGTTGTATAAATTGTTGAAGTTGCCTTGTCTTTATTTTCTTTCACTTTCTCATCATTTAAAAAATCAAAAAAAAAAATATAAAAACAAATAAAAACACTAAAAAAAGACTTCTTTGGATTCCTGACTACATCGTAGGCCGCAAGGCCAATCTGTGCTCCTTGTGTTCGACCCTGGGAGCTATACCAGGTTAAATCCTATAGCAGGACCACTTCTCTGTGTTTTGATTGATTTCTTTTGTGTGGTTCATTTTCTGGATTGACTCCGATTTGTGATTGAGGTCGCAACGACCAATTTTCTTTTACCTTTACCTCGATCTTATTTTCGGGCCATCAGGTCTTTTGCCTTTGCAGAGAACATGGAAAGCAGCGAGGAATGCACTGATTACACAACCAGACTCACACTTATGTATTGATCATGGTGCCATCAACAACTCTCTATTAGCTTCCTTGGAGACTATGCAGCGTCAGATCAGAGACCAGGGAGCTTTCATGGCTGACATGCGCAGGGTGATGGCTCAAATGCGAGCAGACAGAGGAGAGCCAAATAGAGTCGGTGGAGGAGATATTCCATAGTTAGGAGGAGGAGATGGACCACATCTCGATGAGCCACAGAGCTAGTCTGACTAGCACGCCCGATGAGAGAGTTGCACAATCCTAGTGCAACTCTGGCGCACCGTTGGATCCAGCTGCCTGCGATTCTGGGAGATTTCAAGCTCCCTCCGCAGACTATCCACTTACTACCCAAATTTCATGGGTAGCCACCGAGCAGACGCACCTCCATCTCCAAGAGTTTGAGATGATCTGCAGCACGGTCCACGATAGATTCGTAGATGAGGATACCATCAAGATGATGGTCTTTCCATTCTCCCTCATCGACAGAGCAGCCTATTGGCTGAAGCATTTAGAGAGATACGTGACATCATGGGAACAGCTCCGGAGAGTACTTGAACAAGTACTATCCACTAGACTGGACAAATGCAGCGAGAGCCCTCATCGACAACATCTCCATGCTTCCCAATGAGTAGTTTCATGAAGCATGGGAGCGATTCAGAGAGCTTATCGAATGGTGTCCCCACCATGATATATCCAAGCCCAACCACGTGTAGTGTTTCTTTTGTTGGTTGACACCGGAGCTGCAGGGGCTAGTGAATGCATCCTATGGAGGATCTTATTTTGCCAATCATGAGGATCAGGTCTGGGCGATCTATGAGGAGATGGTAGAGAATTACATCGTCATGTCCCAGACCCGACTCTACACACAGGGAAGTCCCCACCATAGGTCGTGTCCTATCAGAGGATATCACGGGTCGATGCAGGTCCTTCCACATCTTTAGTAGCCGCATCACAAGTAGAGTCGTCGGCCGCTGATATGGGTATTATCAGCGAGAAGCTGGACCGCATCGAGATTATAGAGAAGAAGCAGTGCTAGGGCATGTCACAGATATATCAGATGGCGCATACGCTGAGTGACCTGAAGACCCAGATCATGTGTCTCGAGGAGGCACAAACGGCTTCTCAGCCCCGTCTCAAGTCATGGGCTGACCCCAGCAGCAGCAGCTTGACCCAACCCTCCGCTCACTACAAACAGGTTCACCACATTCAGGCGGAGCCGTTCCAACAGCGCCAACACCACTACGTCCAGTCACCACCATCTTAGGACACTCAGATGGTGGTGTACCAGTAGGAGCAGGCTCTGGCAGTCCTTCCTCCACCCCTATTTGAGCAAGAGCCGTTGATGGAAGTCAGCGGGAGTTGGTACGATCGCCCACAGCCCGGGATCCGTAGAGACCATCCCATATTTCGATGGTCGACCGGAGGTGTCTCATCCTAGCAGCAGCCTCAAGTTCTGGGTGGGCAGTACAGCCAACAACAACAGCAACAGCAGCCCCACTTCCCACAGCCACAACCGCATTACCAGTAGGATCCTCGTCCTTACCAGTAGGTACAACTGTGGAGGCCGCACAGCAGGAGCCTCAGCAATATTCTTAGCAGTATCCCCCTCACCCTTCCCCAGCAGCAACAGTCTCACTTCCAGAGAGGCAACCTGCCCGGTTCTCATGGGCCAGTCTATGAGAACCCAGCACTTGATGACATAGCCCGCCTTATTTCTTAGCAACAGGAAACTTTCAGGTGGGAGATGGATGAGTTCCGTCAAGAGATGAGGGAGATCGTCAAGGGGCAAGGCCGCCATACCCGCTCAGATCGAGCCGAATCCGAACAACCTGAAGAGGAAATCTGAGTAGGTACAGTTTACAGAGGTTACCACTCCTAGTGACTCATTGGTGATATTAATGCATATACATTTGATGCTGACTTTGTTACACTTAGGAGCAGTAGGGATGCCCGTCGGCGGCACCTCGTCTGAGCGACGACACCACGAGGACTCAAGAGAGATAGACATGGAGGATAGCAGTGCTGATGCTGATCATGGTGATGATGATGATGGTGGTGGTGGTGCTGATGCCACCAAGTATGTAGATCCAGCCGACGGTACTGAGACCGTCGCTTCACCAGTTGTAAGACGTGGTGACGATGCCACCAACCATTCAGATGTTGAGCCAGAAAGCAGTGCTGATGCTGCAGTTCGTGATGCCATGGGTGGTACTAAGGCCACCCCTTCTATTCTTGTTGCATTTCTCACTATTTCTGTATCTTGGGACTATTCAGAAAAAATACAAAAAAAAATTAATAAAGGAAAGGGTTCTTTATCTTCGACTCCATATGCGATGCCTGGTGATGTTTGTATGGATTCTATTTCATCTCAGCAGCAGGGACCCATTCCTAGCCCTCTATCTAAAGAGGGCCCAGCCATCCCCTTACCAAAAGCACTCCACTTTACTAAGGGAAATAAAAAGAAACCAAAAAAAAGAACCAGAAGTTAGAGTTCAGCCAGCAGATGATAGACATATTTCAGATTCAGTTTACTCTACAAGAGGCACTAGAGCACATCCCTCTCTTCCAGAGAACATCAGAGAGAAGATTACCATTCGCAGGAAGAAGAGGAACCATCATGCATAGATCCATGTGCTTACCCATGCCACCTGCTTCACCATTCAGAACCGTCTGCCAGCCAAAGGGCCCGATGCAGGATCTCCCTATGTCAGATGTCACAGCCAAAAGCAGAGGTTTGATCGGACTCTATTAGATAGTGGCTCTTCCATCAACCTACTTCTGGCAGCCTTACTCGACCGATTCGAGTTTGGCCCTCTTCGACAGAGCAGGACAATCCTTCAGTTTGCTGATAGATCTGTTAAGAGGTCGAAGGGGTTGTTGAAGGACCTGGTCGTCACAATTCAGGGCCTGAAATTCCCCATGGACTTCGTTGTGTTGGACATGGAGATCCCTGAGTCTGTGACCGATACCCCATCATTCTAGGATGCCTGTTCTTGTCAATAATCAAGGCAGTGTCCAATCATGATAGCGGGAAGATATACTTTTGCGTCGAGGGTGAGAGTATATAAATAGAGATGATCGACGAGACCAGAGCACGAGATTCAGCCTGCTTGGAGCAACTCAGCGATTCAAAGTTGATGACAGAGGCAGAGCGAGACGTCCACCAGGAGTGCGACTTTGTGATTATAGATCATGAAGCAGCTTGGTCTGATCTCGTTTCACGAGCCATCCTCTCACATTCAGATACCACAGAGTCACAGATTCCAGCAAAGGAGAGCTTGGAGAGCACACTCTTGGTAGAGGACACATTCGAGGCTGCGGACCGCGTTCCGGATAGTGATGCCGTTTCTTTCCCTTGTGATTCATATTCAGATCCCTCAGAGTCAGATATCAATCGGGCTGAGTCTGATGAGTTTATACCGTGTCTGATTCATACAGAGCTAGCAGCTAGGGTGGAGACTGATCCGATACAGAGTACAGATACACTAGCAGAGCAGTCTACACCCAGATTCCTATGATCAGTGAGAGTTCTCCCATGTAAGATTTGATCGCCTTCACTCAAACTA